>WOXC01004890.1:0-517500 GCA_011680675.1 Gymnobelideus leadbeateri | reverse complement strand
TTCCCTGATGTTTTAGACCCAGAGGGCAAAATAGAGGTTGAAAGAATCCACCGATCATCTCCTGAAAAAGATCCCAAAAAGAAAACTCACAGGAATATTATAGTCAGGTTCCAGAATCCCCAGATCAAGGAGAAAATACTACAAGCAGCCAGGAAGAAACAATTTCAATATTGTGGAAACACAATCAGAATAGCACAGGACCTGGCAGCTTCTACACTGAAGGATTGAAGGGCATGGAATATGATATTCCAGAGGGCAAAAGAGCTGGGATTGAAACCAAGGGTCACCTACCCAGCAAAACTGAGTATCTTGTTTCAGGGGAAAATATGGTCATTCGGTGGAATAGAGGACTTTCAAGCATTCTTGAGGAAAAAACCAGAGTTGAATAGAAAATTTGACATTCAGACACAAGAAGCAAGTGATGCTTGAGAAGGTAATCAGGGAAAAGAAATCAAAAGGAACTTATCAAAGTTGAACTATTTACATTCCTGTATGGAAAAACAATAACTGTGACTGATGAAACTTTCTCAGTATGAAAATAATGGAAGAAGGGTGTATGGTCATATGAATACATATGTGAATGTGTGTATATATGTTTACAGTTATACATGGATAGAGGGCACAGGTTGAATTTGGTGGGAAGGGATGATACATAAGGGGTGAAGTTATGAGGTGAGAGAGGAAAGTGGCAAGAGGAGATGGGGAGAGACAGGGTAGGGTAAACTATCTCATGTAGAAGAAGTAAGGGGAAGTGGTTGCACGGGAGGGGAAGAATAGGAAGGTAAAAAGGCAAAACCACATTCTCATTGAATTTGGTTCAGGGAGAGAATGACATACATACTAAATGAGATATCTCAACCTGCAGCAGAATAGGGGGAAGGGGGATGAGAGGAGGGATGATGGATGGGAGGGCATCCTTGGGGGGAGGGGAGGTTGGAAGTACCCAGTATAGAAGAGGGACAGGATCATGTAGGGAATGGACCAGGTGGGGGGTGGGATGAGTGGGAGGGAATTATAAACAGCCTTGTACAATATATCTACTATGATAATGTTTTGCATAGCTAGACATGTACAACATATACTGAATTACTTATCTCCCAAGAAGGAATGGGTGACAAGGGAGGAAGGAAATGGATCTGAAATTCGAGGTCGTAACATTAAATGTTTCATATATATATATATATATATATATATATATATATATATATATATATATATATACTATTATTAATGCTATTTTGCATGTAATTGGGCGATAAGACATTCAGGTGTTGGGGCAGAGATTCACCTCGCCCCAATGGTAAAGTAGAAGGGCGTATGGGAGAGAACAGTTTGGATGAGGTGCTATATTGTGGGACTGCTATTCTGGGGTTGTGGGTAGGGGAAAATGGGGAAAATTTGTAACTCAAAACCTGGCGGAAATTCATGATGTAAACCAGAAGTTAATAAAGCATTTTTTTAATGAGGAAAAATTATTTATTATCTCTTATGATCCTCACACCAACGTGGGGAGCTAGGGGCTCTTATTATTCCTATTTCACAAATGATGAAATTGAGACAAATAGAGGTTAAGTGACTTGCCCAGGGTAATAGAGATAGAAAATATCCAAGGGCAAATTTGAATTCAAATCTTCCAGATCCCAGCCATCCCATGCCTAGCTATCAATGGAATTACAATTGTGACCCTGAACCTTGTCCCACAATCACTTGACTTATCTCTCTTCCATATTTCCCTTTGGAATTCTGAAAGGCATCTTAATTGAGATCTTTAAGAAGAGGTTTGAAGGCATATAAAAGTGCCAAGAGGTAAAGGTGAGGATGGTAACATTGTACACAATGAAAAAAATAGTTTCTGCAAAATCGTAAGGCCAGCATGTGGAATTTTACTCATGTGGAATGATGCATAGAACAGTTTAACTGAAAATCATAGCAAATGGTAAGGGATAAAATATAATTGAACTAGAAATATAGGTTAAGGAAAGACTGGGGAGGGCTTTACAAAGGAAGGGTTCTTTTATTTTATACTAGGGCCCTTAGAAAATCACAGAAGCTTCATCTTTCGGAGAAAAATATGGTTAGCTTTAAAAAATAGAACTTTTTGAGCTTTGTGGAGAATGTATTGGAATGGAGAGGGGTCAAATGCAGGGAGGTCATTTAGGAATCTCCTTTAATAGACAAAGTGAGAGGTGAGGAGGTCTTAGACTATGGAGACTGTGGTGCAGTATGAATTGAGAGAAGAAAGAAAGCAAAAATGTGGAGGAAGTACAAATCATATAACATGGCAACTGACTGGATGAGTGGGATTGCTCATTTTACATTGCTTCTGTTCTCTTTATAAATATGTCCACTTCAGTTTGACAACTTAGAAACAGTGAGTATTTCATTATTTTTAATGAAATTTCTACAACTTCATTTGGTGTGATGTGATGGAAAAAACACGGCAATGAAAGTCAGAAGAACTAGGTTCACATTCTTCATATCTAATGTGAATAAGGGGCGGAATCTCCTGAAGAAACAGACTACGTCAAATGATAAAATAGGTACAAAGAGCCAATGAGGAGAAAAATGACTTACAAAGCAGAATTAGAGACTCTTTAAAAAGTAGAATTGGCTAAAGTCAAAAGAGGTACAAAAGTTCAATGAAGAAAATAATACTTTAAATATGAGATTTGAGTAAATGGAAGCTAATGAAATTATGAGAAATCAAGAAACAACAAAACAAAACCAAAAGAAATAAAAATAGAAGAAAGAAAAAATATCTCATTGGAAAAACAGTTTACATAGACAATAGTTATAGGAAAATATTTTTAAAAATTTGGACTTCCTGAAAGCCATGGTACAAACAAAAACAAAAAACATAGGCATCATCTTTCAAGAAATTATGAAGGAAAACTGCTCTGATATTCTAGAAACAGATGGTAAAATAGAAATTGAAAGAATTCACCAATCATCTCATAGAAGAGATCCCAAAATGAAAACTATGAGAAATTTTGTCCTCATTTCAAAGCTAACAAATCTAGATATGTACATATAGATACACATTTCTATTCCCTTCAACTATTCTCATACTGAGAAAAGTTTCATAAGTTACAATGATCATTTTCCATTAAGGAATGTAAATAGATCAACTTTGATAAATTACTTATGATGTCTTTTCCCTGTAAACTTTCTCATGCTTCTCTTTTTCTTTATATCTGAATGTCAAATTCTCTATACAACTCTGTTTTTATTTCGTCAAGAATGCTTGAAAATCCTCTATTCCATTGAATGACCATATTTTCCCCTGAAACATGATACTCAGTTTTGCTGGGTATATGATTCTTGGATTTAATCCCAGCCACTTTGACCTCAGGAATGTCAAATTCTAAGCCCTTTGATCCCACATTGTAGAAGCTGACAGATCCTGTGTTATCCTGATTGTGTTTCCACAATATTAAAATTGTTTCTTCCTGGTTTCTTATAACATTTTCTCCTTGATCTGGGAATTTTGGAACCTGGCTATAATATTTTTAGGAATTTTCTTTTGGGGATCTCTTTCAGGAGGTGATTGGTGAATTCTTTCAACCTCTATTTTGCCCTCTGGTTCTAAAACATCAGGGCAATTTTACTTGACAATTTCTTGAAGGAAGATTTCTCAGTTCTTTTTTTGATCATGGCTTTTTAAGGAATTCTTCTCACTGCCTTTTGAGCCTCTTTTGTCGCCTTAGTTAGTCTATTTTTTAAGGTGTTACTTTCCTCAGGTAGGTTGTTGATTCTGATTATCTCGTCCCCCTTCCCCCTATTCTGCTGCAGGTTGAGATATCCCATTTAGTATGTATGTCATTCTCTCCCTGAACCAAATTCAATGAGAATGTGGTTTTGCTTTTTTGCCTTCCTATTCTTCCCCACCCCTGCAGCTACTTCCCCTTGCTTCTACTACATGAGATAGTTTACTCTACCCTGTTTCTCCCCATCTCCTCTTGCCACTTTTCTCTCTCAACTCATAATTTCACCCCTTAAGTATCATTCCTTCCCAACAAATTCAACCTATGCCCTCTATCCATATATAACTGTAACCATATACACACACATTCACATATGTATTCATATGAGCACACACCCTTCTTCCATTATTTTCATACTGAGAAAGGTTTCATCAGTCACTGTTATTGTTTTTCAATGTAGGAATGTAAATAGGTCAACTTTGGTAATTTCATTTTGATTTCTGTTCCCTGATTACCTTCTCAAGCATCTCTTACTTCTGGTGTCTGGATGTCAAATTTTCTAATCAACTCAGGTTTTTTTTCCTCAAGAATACTGGAAAGTTTTCTATTCCACTGAATGACCATATTTTCCCCTGAAACAAAATAGTTTTTCTGGGTAGGTGAACCTTGGGTCCAGTCCCAGCTCTTTTGCCCTCTGGAATATAATAGTCCATGCCCTTCAATCCCTCAGTGTAGAAGCTGCCAGGTCCTGTGCTATTCTGATTGTGTTTCCACAATGTTGAAATTGTTTCTTCCTGGATGCTTCGAGTATTTTCTCCTTGATCTGGGGATTCTGGAAGCTGACTATAATATTCCTGGGAGTTTTCTTTTTGGGATCTTGTTCAGGAGGTGATCGGTGGATTCTTTCAACCTCTATTTTGGCCTCCGGATCTAAAACATCAGGGCAAATTTCCTTAAGAATTTCTTGAAGGGTGATTTCTAGGTTCTTTCTTTGGGCATGGCTTTCAGGTAGTCCAATAATTTTTAAATTGTCTCTCCTGGATCTATTTTCCAGGTCAGTGGTTTTTCCCATGAGATATTTCACATTGCCATCTATTCTTTCATCTGTTTGGATCTGCTTAACAGCATCTTGATTTCTCATAAAGTCATTAGCTTCCATTTGCTCCAGTCTAACTCTGAAGGAATGAATCTCCTCAGTGAGCTTTTGAGATTCTTTTTCCATCTGGCAAATTCGACTTTTTAAGGCATTCTTCTCCTCATTGTCCTTTTGGGCGTCCTTTGCCATTTGAGTTAGTCTATGTTTTAAGGTGTTGTTTTCCTCAGTCAGGCTGTTGACCCTCATTTCATACTTTTCCTGCATCCTTCTCATTTCTCTTCCCAATTTTTCCTCCACTTCTCTTATTTGATTTTTAAAGTCCTTCTTAAGGTCCTCTATGGCCTGTAACCCGGTCATATTTTCCTTTGGGGCTTTTGGAGCAGGATTTCTGACCTCACAGTGCTCCTCATGTTCCATGCTTCGATCCTCTTTGCCCACAAATTGGAGGCTAATGTTGCATTTTTCTGTTTATTTTGGTTCATTTGCATAGGCATGACGACACTTAATTATTTGACTTTTGGGCTTGTTGCCACAGTAGGACTCTGCCACCAGACAGGGGTGTTCCATCCTGAAAGTTGGTGTCTTCACAACTTCCGGTTCTGGCAAGTTTTGTACCCACCTTAGACCTCCCACACAGATCACAATCCAGATCCAAGCAGGTTAAAACAGGAGTGATTAACCCCGAAGACTGATCACTGGATCTCCCTACAGTTCGCAGGTCAGGAACTGATGCTGCCACTGAAGCTGCAACATGGCAAGTGTGCCATGTCTCCTCAGTGGGTTCTAGCCCCCAGGGTAGGAAGGCGAAGCTTTCCCCAAATACTGGTCCCAAAGTCCGTAGGGTACTAACCTCTCACTTTGTCCTAGGCATGTCTGTGTTGATAATTCTGGAATTGCCACAGCTGCTGTTCTTCTGGTGTCCCTCAGGCCGGGTGCTAGCCTGGCCGCCCTGGGGCTAAAACTGGGGCTCACACTGACTTGGGCTCAGCTCTCCACGTGCTTTGGGCTGCACTGCTGGCTCTCTGAGTGCTGCCAGCTCCCAGAGGGCGGCACTGGTCCTTCCTGCAGGGCTGCTGGGCTGTCGTCAGCAGAATGTTAGCTTCTCTGTGCCGTTCTGTGGGTGCTGGGGCTCCAGAAGTTGTTCAGAGTCCCCTTTTACATAGTTTGGAGTTGATCTGGGGGTAGAGTGCCTTGGACACACTGTTTCTACTCCACCATCTTGGCTCCGCCCCATGTCAGTCTATTTTTTAAGGTGTTATTTTCCTCAGTCAGGCTGTTGACTGTCATTTCATACTTTTCTTGCATCTTTATCATTTCTCTTCTCAAGTTTTTCCCCCACTTCTCTTATCTGTTTCGTAAAGTCCTCTATGGCCTGTAGCCAGCTTGTATTTTCAATTGGGGCTTTTGGTGCAGGAGTTCTGACATCACAGTCCTCCTCAATGCTTTGATCCTCTTTGCCCCTAAAATAGGAGTCCAATGTTGAATTTTTCTGTTTATTTTGTTTCTTTTGCCTAGGCATGTTGCCACTTAATTACTTGATTTTTGGGCTTGTTGCCACAGTAGGTCTCTGCCACCAGACAGGAGAGCTTCCGCCCAAACGTGGGGTCTTCACAGCTTCCGAAGGTTGGGTCGCCTTTGTAAAGCCTCCATACTCTCTGGCAATTTGGATACCCACCCCAAACCTCCACCCCAGACCACAATCCAGATCCAGGCAGTTTAAAGCAAGAGCGATTAACCCCCAGAATGATTTCCGCATCTCCCTACAGTTCGAAGACCAGGACCTATAGCCGCCACTGACTCTGCAAAATGGCTTCTGTGCCACGTTTCTTCAGCAGCTTTTTGCCCCCAGGGGAGGAAGCCATGGGTTCCCCAAATACTGGTCCCAAAATCCATAGGGCACTCACCTCTCGCTTTGTCCTAGGCATATCTGTGCTGATAGTTCTGGAATCACCACAGATGCTGGTGTTCTGGGATCCCTTCATCCAGCTCCTGGCCCAGCAGCCCTAGGGTTAAACCATTGCTCACACGGACTTGGGCTTAGCCCCCAGAGTGCTGCGCTGTCGGTTCGCAGAGCTCTGTGCTGCCTGCTCTCAGAGCATTGCGCTGGCTGTTCCCTGCAGGGCTGCTGGGAGGTTAGCTTCTCTGTGTACTTATGTGGATGCTGGGGCTCCAGAAGTTATTCAGAGTCCCCTTTCACATTATTTGGAAGTTGTGTGGGGCAGAGCACCTTGGAAGTGCTGTTTCTACTCTGCCATCTTGACTCTGCCCCCCCTGATATAGAATTTCTTAAAAGGAAACACACGTTGTAAATATACAAAATTTGCTTTAGCTAATGATCTAGTAACTTCTTGTTTACTCCTCAATATTCAAAGACATAGGAAATAGCTCTTCCTGAAATAATTTCACTCTTCAGCCTTCCCTCTATTCAGATACCTAAAAGCAAGAAAACCTAACACCCTTTACTACTTTTTGAAACATTTTTTTTTCAGATTCCACCAAATAATAAAAGAGATCACCTTGTTTATATTAACACAATTAAGAAATATGCTTTTTAAACCTGTTCTGAAGATCAAGAAACAAAGCTTCAGAGCTTAAAGATACCTGATTAATTTTCTCATCCCAAAACTCATTTTACTAAGGAAACTGACATCCTGAGAGGTTAGTTGTCTTTACCAAGGCTGATCAAATCATTAGCAGTAGAAGTGGGAGAATACCATCATCCCATCCAGGGCTCTTTCTACTCTAAGATGCTTTTGAAAACAAATTTAGCTTCCAAAGTCTGGGGATGCATACACCTACCTTTAGCATTAGTGACAAGTTGTATACAAGGATACTTGCACACTTTTATTCATATTTGTTAGTACACATAATATGACTTGCTTCTTCTTTCCCCGTTTTTCAGATTGTAGCAATAGGAGAACATTATTACTTACACCTATATTACAATTTTACCTTAAGGGGCCTTATTCTTATACAAGGAAACTATTAATAAATGTGTAAATGTGCTTTTGTTTTAATAATTCTAAAAGGAACTGAAGTATTTTTTTCCTATTAACTGAAGTCCTCAGGGACAGATATGGAAAAAAAAATTGTTGCTGCATTTCATTTTAAAATTTCAGTTATCAACTCTACAAATATAACTTACCACCTCTTACTTCCTCTGCACTGCCAAACCCAACAAGGCTTCTGAGCTCAGATGCACTAAGTCTTACCCTAGGATGAAATACCTAGAAAATCCATTGTCTTTCTTTTGGCTCATTAGCTCCAGCAGGATTTGATCCAAGAAAGGAAAACATAGGTAGTGCTTATTTTTAGGGTATTGTGAATGTGGAAAATATGGTCCCCAAATACTGTATACTCAATGTATAATGTTTGTTGGGTATCGGAAAGTTTTTATTTTGCCACCCTACACTATTGCACTTCAACATACATGTTAATGGTCCTTCAAACAAATCAGCCTTACACTTCTTCAGTCTCTTCAACTCCCATGACATCTTCTCTACCACACATCTTCGATAGACATGTGACATGGTCACAACTCCCTCAATCTCATCATCACTCAAAAGTGTTTCACTTTTTTCATTTTACATGGTATGATTATATGTATGTGTGTATTCCAGAAAATGCATGAAATGAAGGATACACTGGAGTTGATAAACACATAAAGAAACAGGAAATGTTCAAATATAGTAGGCAGCTACTGCATACTTTTTGATTGTTGCGTGTTTAGATTCATGAGACTTTCTTAGCAAGGTAGAGAGCCTTGTGGAGAATGATAGAAAAATATGCCCCTTTATTCTCAGACCTACATTGTCTAACCATTTCTCAGAAGTATCATGGAGTGATAAATTTCATATCTACCAGTTCCTCTTGACATGATTTTAGTTCTCTACAGGCAAAGTGAGTTTGTTGATTAATCTCTTCTTCTTCCTCGGAAAATTGTGCTATTAAGAAAATCTCCCCTTGAATGCCAGTACCTAGCACTTAAACTCAGCAACTCTTTATCACTACAACTACAAAATCTCTGAGATACAAGAACTGTCATATTCAGAATTCAACTTAAGGTAACCCCTCAACATACTAAGGATATCTGGGTGATCTGAGTCACTGAAGTATTCTCAGAAGAAAGCAGACAGATTAAAGATTGTAGGAATTAATGTATTGTACTCTTTTAGATTTCTAGAGATTAAGGTAACTGTTTAGCTATCAACTGACAGGTTATTAAGATCCATTAATGAATGAAAACTCTTCTTAAAATTCTACAAGGTATTTTTTTTTAATTTCATGCTAGGATCTAATAATTTCATGTCCTAAATTCTGTAATCTACTTCATAAAATTGTGGACTTTCCTTACCTCTCAAAGACTAGTAACCTCTACTTTTTAGCACAGAAATGTGACTTTTAACTTCAATAACTTGCCAATGAACATATTAGAATAATATTAGTAATGAAAATAACTTGCATTTTTCTAATATTTTAAGATTTATATTTATTATAAGATTATATCATGTCTTCACATATAATAATGTTTTGTTCATCACAGAACTTTGTACAGTAAACAGACCAGATACGCCTATCCCTAATTTTCAGAAATTAAGAAACTGGTATTTAAAAAAAGAACAAAGTTATTAATAAAATATCACAGGGCTTGTAATTAGTACATATGAGACTAAAATGGCTACTATTCTACTCTTGTCATCAGAGTCCAAACCAGGAATCTTTGCACATGAGACAAATACTACGAACTATTCCTAGGGGTATGCAGACAAACATGATTTCATATGGAGTAAATGGTAGGTAGATATTGAAGAATATTTGGCTTCAAACTGCTGCTAGATATGGTCAAGTGAAGTGAGAGGAATTAGAACAGGGAAGGGAAAGAGATTGCCTCAGCCCATATCTTCAAGTTAGCTTCCTACTTAAACTAATATTCTTTTTTTTTTTTTTTGGAGGGGGGTAGCATTTTGGAGTGGAAAAGGCAGGGAACTTGGGGTTAAGTGACTTGCCCAAGGTAACGTGGCTAGTAAGTGTTAAGTATCAGTGTCTAGATTTGAACTCAGTCCTCCTGACTCCAGGGACTAATTACTGCTCCACCTTGCTGCCTCAGAACTAATATACTTGCTAACTAAATATTTATCCCCATTTATTCTACTTGTTTAAGTTCTGCCAATACCATCAAATATATGCAGTCAAATATAAATTATTCTAGTAGAATATAGCCTCCTTTAAAGATATATAGAAATAGATAAATAGATACATGTACATATATGTACATATAATATATATATATATATACACATACACAGAAACACGTGCATTCACATATACATATATATATACAAACATCTATGTGTGTATGTGTATGTATGTATTAGCCCTTGATTCCTTCTTTTTCAAACAGTCCTCCTCTCCCTCCATGCTTTTCCTCTATCTAATGAATTTATGTGTCTATTCACATTAGAACTATATATATTTGAAATATTTAATTGTAGGACCTCTACTTTCAGATCCAATCCCTTCCTGCTTTGTCACCCATTCCCTCTGGGAAGATAAGTAATTCAGTATATGTTGTACATGTCTAGCTATGCAAAACATTACCATAGTAGATATGTTGTACAAGGTTGCTTAAAATTCCCTCCCACTCATCCCATCCCCCACCTGGTCAATTCCCTACTTGATCCTGTCCCTCATCTATAGTGGGTAATTCCAACTTCCCCTCCCCCCAAGTATGCCTTCCCATCCATCATCCCTCCGCTCATCTGCCTTCTTCCTATTCTGCTGCAGGTTGAGATATCCCCTTTAGTATGTATGTCATTCTCTCCCTGAACCAAATTCAATGAGAATGTAGTTTTGCCTTTTTGCCTTCCTATTCTTCCCCTGCCTTGCAGCCACTTCCCCAATCTTCTTCTACATGAGATAGTTTACCCTACCCTGTCTCTCCCCATATCCTCTTGCCACTTTCCTCTCTAAACTCATAATTTCACCCCTTGAGTATCCTGCCTTCCCAACAAATTCAACCTATGCCCTCTATCCATATAAAACTGTAAACCTATATACACACATTCACATAGGTATTCATATGACCATACACCCTTCTTCCATTATTTTCATACTGAGAAAGATTTCATCAGTAACAATTATGGTTTTTCCATATAGGAATGTAAATAGTTCAACTTTGATAAGTTCCTTTTGATTTCTTCTCCCTGCTTAGCTTCTCAGGCATCTCTTGCTTCTTGTGTCTGGATGTCAAATTTTCTATTCAAATATGTTTTTTTTTTTCCTCAAGAGTGCTTGAAAGTACTCTATGCCACTGAATGACCATATTTTCCCCTGAAACAAAATACTCAGTTTTACTGGGTAGGTGACCCTTGGGTTCATTCCTAGCTGTTTTGCCCACTGGAATATCATATTCCATGCAATTCGATCCCTCAGTGTAGAAGGTGCCAGGTCCTGTGCTATTCTGATTGTATATCCACAGTATTGAAATTGTTTCTTCCTGGCTACTGGTAGTATTTTCTCCTTGATCTGGGGATTCTGGAAACTCCTATAATATTCCTGGCAGTTTTCGTTTTGGGGTCAATTTCAGGAGATGATAGGTGGATTCTTTCAACCTCTATTATGCCCTCTGAATACAAAACACCAGGGCAATTTCCCTTGAGAATTTCTTGAAAGGTGATTTCTAGGTTCTTTCTTTGATCATGGCTTTCAGGTAGTCCAATAATTTTTAAATTGTCTCTCCTGGATCTATTTTCCAGGTCAGTGGTTTTTCCCATGAGATATTTCACATTGCCATCTATTCTTTCATCTGTTTGGATCTGCTTAACAGCATCTTGATTTCTCATAAAGTCATTAGCTTCCATTTGCTCCAGTCTAACTCTGAAGGAATGAATCACCCCATTGAACTTTTGAGATACTTTTTCCATATGGCAAATTCGACTTTTTAAGGCAGTGTTCTCCTCATCGTCCTTTTGGACGTCTTTTGCCATTTGAGTTAGTCAATTTTTAAGGTGTTGTTTTCCTCAGTCAGGCTGTTGACCCTCATTTCATACTTTTCCTGCATCCTTCCCATTTCCCTTTCCAATTTTTCCTCCACTTCTCTTATTTGTTTTTTAAAGTCCTTCTTAAAGTCCTCTATGGTCTGTAACCCGCTCATGTTTTGCTTTGGGGCTTTTGGAGCGGGATTTCTAACATCACAGCCCTCCTCCTGTTCTATGTTTGGATCCTCTTTGCCCCCATAGTAGGAGTCTAAGGCTGCATTTTTCTGTTTAATTTGTTTCCTTTGACTTGGTATGTTGCCATTTAATTACTTGATTTTGGGCTTGTTGCCACACTATGGCTATGCCAGACAAGGGAACTTTTGTCCAGAACATTTGGATGGACAACTTCCATTTCTGGGAAGCTGGAAACCCATCTATGACCTCCACCCCAGATCACAATCCAGATCCAGGGAAGTTAAAGCAAGAGTGATTACCCCTGGAAGCAGAGCCAAGATGGCGGAAAGGAAGCAGTAACCTCACTGAGCTCCTCGGTCACTAATTCTCAAATGGTGAATCTCAGCAGATTCCTGAGTGACAGAGCCCACTGGAAGACAGAGTGTGGCAGAATCCAGCCCAGGAGGTTGCCCAGTGTGTCTGGACTGGTCGAGCACAGAGGGTCTGGTGTCTGCTCAGCTCAGACCTAAGAGTAGACAAGCAGACTACACCAGAGAGAGCAAAAGCCGCAGCCTGCAGACTTACCGAAGACGAATCACAGTCATCTCGCAGAGGGAATGCATCACTGGAGCCAGGTAGGAGAGTTGGGCCCCCAGTGGAGAGAGTGGCTTCTCAGGCTGCATTCAGCCCCCAGCCTGGAAGTTTAGAAACTGCCTGCCTGTATAATACAGGGGCTGGAATGGCAAAGTAAATTCTAGCTGCTCAGATCCTCCCATCCCTCCTTCATGAAGCAGAAAACCCAAAGATAAGTTTCCCACCCAGATTGAAATCCCAAGTTAATGGAAATAGCCCCAGGCTTGAGAATCTCCAAGAAGGGGTGTAACTGAGACAGCCAGGAGTCTGAAGAGAAGAGAGGGTGGGGTCCCAACAAGCCCCACCTCTCCTTACCAACAAAAGCCTATTTATAGCCCAGGGGAATAGAGGCAGAAATCTGAAGTGATCAGACGCACCCATGCCTACTCATCTACATCCCTCCATTGACTTCCCTGACTTAGCCATAAACTAGCCACCCAGAGGTATTCAAAGTCAAGGATCAGGCCCTAAACTCATAGCCTGAGAAACTAAGAAACAGGAAGTCACAATGGGAAAAAAAAGAAGCTGAGAAGGAGAAGGGGAAGGCAAAAAAGTCTATTCAAGCATACTATGCAGGTCAAGAACAACAAAACACACAGGAAAATAAAGACTCTCTGCCCACACCAGAGACCACAGAAGGAAACATGATCTGGTCTCAAGCCCAAATAGCATTCCTGGAGGAGCTTAAGAAAAATTTTAAAGACCAAATCAGGGAGGCAGTGACTAACTTGGAAAAAAAAATACCTCCCTAAAAAAGGAACTTCAAAAACTAACTGAAGACCATAATCCACTAAAAATTAGATACAATCAAATTGAAACTATGATGCAGCAGGAGTCAATCAAAAAAAAATGATCGAAAAATTGCAAGAAAATGTAAAATATCTCACTGGAAAAATAACTGTCCTAGAGAACAGACCCAGGAGAGACAACTTAAGAATTATTGGTCTACCAGAAAGTCATGATGAAAAAAGCAGTCTAGACAACATCCTCCAAGAGATTGTCAAAGAAAACTGTTCTGAGGTCCTGGAATCAGAAGATAAAATAACTATCGACAGAATTCACCAGAGTACTCCTGAGAGAGATTCCAAACTGAAACCTCCAAGAAATATAGTAGCAAAATTCCAAAATTACAAGATTAAAGAAAAAATTCTACAAGCAGCCTAAAAGAAACAATTCAAATATCGAGGAACTACAGTTAGGATCACACAGGACCTAGCAGCTTCTACATTAAAAGAGAGGAGGGACTGGAATTTGATATTTCGTAGGGCAAGAGAGCTAGGACTACAACCAAGGATTAACTACCAGGCAAAACTGAGCATAATCTTTCAGGCAAGGAGATGGACGTTTAATGAAGTAAAGGACTTCCAGACTTTCCTAATGAAAAAGCCAGAGCTCAATGGAAAATTTGATCTCCAATTACAAGACTCCAGAAGGACATAAAAAGGTAAACAAGGGTAACATAGACTCACACATGCAGAAGTGCACACACCTACACCCACAAACACATGCTCATTACTTGGGATGCAACAAGAGCAAAATGTTCACATCCCTATATGTGGAGCTGATAACAGTCAATATTCGAAATCTTTATGAATATCAGGACCTGAAAATGGGTTATACTTAGAGGGTGTGGGTATGACTGCACTAACATGGAGTCTAAAAAAAAAAAGACTATTAAGGTGATCAAAGGTCCTGTAATGGGAAAAAGGAAAGGATGAACTAGGAAAAGGTAAAATATGCCATCTGAAGAGGCATGAAAACACACTATAGAAGAGGGGAAAGAAAGAGGGAGAGGAACATCATTTCAACACTATTCTCACTGGTTCTGGTTCAAAGAAGGATCGAATTAATCAGTGAAGTTTAAGATTCTAATGTGAATAGACACATAAATTCATTAAATAGAGGAAAAGGAGGGAGGGAGAGGAGCACTGTTTGAAATTTACTCTCATTGGTTTGGAATCAAACAGGGAGTAATTTACTCTGATAAGTATACAAATTTATTGTGTCCTACAGATAGTGGGAGGGTAAGGGTGGGGGGTGAAAAGGAGGAGACTAAAGGGAGGGATTAGAAGGGAGGGAAATAGTAGTAAGGGGAGAGGGTAGGTTAAGAAGGGGGGTCACTGGGTGGGAACACTGAGGGAGGGGGTGGTCAAAAGGGAAAACTTCAAGGAGGGGAAGGGAGAAGGAAGAAACAAAAACATAAACAGGGGAGGGAATAGGATGGAGGGGAAGAGACAGTCATCATTACTGTGAATGTGAATGGGATGAACTCTCCCATAAAACAGAGGCGGATAGAAGAATGGATTAAAAACCATAATCCTACAATATGCTGTCTTCAAGAAACACATTTGAAACAAAGGGATACCCACAGGGTAAAGGTAAAAGGTTGGAGTAAAATTTATTATGCCTCAGCTAAAGTAAAAAAGCAGGGGTAGCAATACTTATCTCAGATAAAGCAAAAGCAAAAATAGATCTAATTAAAAGAGATAAGGAAGGAAACTATATCCTACTAAAAGGCACCATTGAGAATGAAGCAATATCACTACTTAATATATATGCACCAAGTGGTATAGCATCCAAATTCCTAGAGGAGAAGTTAAAGGAATTAGCGGAAGAAAAAGATAGCAAAACTATACTAGTGGGGGACCTTAATCTCCCCTTCTCTGAACTCGATAAATCTAAGCTCAAAATAAACAAGAAAGAGATTAATGAGGTGAATAGAATCCTAGAGAGACTAGATATGATGGATCTCTGGAGAAAACTGAATGGGGATAAAATGGAATTTACTTTCTTTTCAGCAGTACATGGTACATACTCAAAAATAGACCATGTACTAGGGCATAAAAACCTCACAATCCAGTGCAGAAAGGCAGAAATCTTAAGTGCATCATTCTCAGATCATGATGCAATAAAAATTACAGGCAATAAAGGGCCAGGGAAAGATAAACTAAAAGCTAATTGGAAATTAAACAATTTAATCCTAAAAAATTGGTGGGTCAAACAATAAATTATAGAAACAATCAATAATTTCATTCAAGAGAATGATAATCATGAGACAACATACCAAAATTTGTGGGATGCACTAAAGGCAGTTCTCAGGGGAAGTTTTATATCCCTGAGTGCATACTTAATTAAAGCAGAGAGAAGGGAGGTCAATGAATTGGATATGCAATTGAAAAAGTTAGAAAAAGAACAAACTGAAAATCCCCAATTTAGTACTAAATTAGAAATATTGAAAACCAAGGGAGAGATTAATAAAATTGAAATGAAGAAAACTATTGAATTAATAAATAAAACTAAGAGCTGGTTCTATGAAAAAATCAACAAAATTGATAGACCCTTAGTCAATATGATAAAAAAAAAGAAAGAAGAAAACCAAATTATGAGTATCAAAAATAAAAAGGGGGAATCTACCTCTAATGAAGAAGAAATCAAAATAATAATGAGGAATTATTTTTCCCAATTGTATGCACATAAATATGACAATCTTAGTGAAATGGATGAATATTTATAAAATCACAAATTGCCCAGATTAACTGAAGAGGAAGTGAATTACCTAAATAACCTCATCTCAGAAAAAGAAATCAAACAAGCCATCAATGAACTCCCTAGGGAAAAATCTCCAGGGCCAGATGGGTTCACTAGTGAATTCTATCAAACATTTAAAGAACAATTGATTCCAATACTCTACAAACTATTTGGGAAAATTAGTGAAGAAGGAGTCCTACCAAACTCTTTCTATGACACAAATATGGTACTGATTCCTAAATCAGGAAGAGATAAAACAGAGAAAGAAAATTATATACCAATTTCCCTCATGAATTTAGACGCAAAAATTCTAAATAAAATATTAGCCAAAAGACTCCAACAACTTATCACAAAAATAATACACTCTGATCAGGTAGGATTCATTCCAGGAATGCAAGAATGGTTTAATATTAGGAAAACCATCAGTATAATTGAGCATATCAACAATAAAACTAGCAGAAACCACATGATCATCTCAATAGATGCAGAAAAGGCTTTTGACAAAGTACAACATCCATTCCTATTAAAAACACTAGAAAGTATAGGAATAAATGGAGCCTTCCTTAAAATAATTGCTAGCATCTATCTAAAACCATCAGCAAGTATTATATGCAATGGGGATAAACTAGAAGCCTTTCCAATAAGATCAGGAGTGAAATAAGGGTGTCCACTATCACCCCTCTTATTCAATCTGGTACTTGAAACGTTAGCAGTAGCAATTAGAGAAGAAAAAGAAATCAAAGGAATCAAATTAGGCAAAGAAGTGACCGAGCTGTCACTCTTTGCAGATGATATGATGATATACTTAGAGAATCCTAGAGAATAAAGTAAAAAACTACTTGAGACAATAAATAAATTTGGCAAAGTTGCAGGATATAAAATAAACCCACATAAATCCTCAGCATTCCTGTACATCTCTAATAAAACTCAACAGCAAGAGATAGAAAGAGAAATCCCATTTAAAGTCACTGTAGACATTATAAAATATTTGGGAATCTACTTACCAAAACAAACCCATAATCTATATGATCACAACTACAAAACACTTCTCACACAAATAAAAACAGATCTAAATATTTGGAAAAATATCAATTGCTCATGGATGGGTCAATCTAATATAATAAAAATGACAATTTTACCCAAACTAAACTATATATTTAGTGCCATACCAATCAATTTACCAAAAAACTACTTTGTA
The DNA here is from genome assembly GCA_011680675.1 of Gymnobelideus leadbeateri. NCBI lineage: Eukaryota > Metazoa > Chordata > Mammalia > Diprotodontia > Petauridae > Gymnobelideus > Gymnobelideus leadbeateri. Next base: position 500,190 of record WOXC01004890.1, on the reverse strand, counting down.
GAGTTAGACAAAATAATAACAAAATTTATTTGGAAAAACAAACGGTCTAGAATATCAAGGGAATTAATGAAAAGAAATGCTAGGAAAGGTGGACTAGCTGTGCCAGATCTTAATCTGTATTATACAGCAGCAGTCATCAAAACTGCTTGGTAGTGGCAGAGGTGTACACTAGTGGATCAATGGAATAGATTAGGTGCGGGACACCCAGCAGTTAATGAATATAGTAATCTATTGTTCGATAAACGCAAAGACCCCAGTTTGTGGGATAAGAAAGCACTATTTGACAAAAACTGCTGGGAAAACTGGAATACAGTACGGCAGAAAGTGGGCATAGATCACTATCTAACACCATATACCAAAATTAAGTCTAAATGGGTGCATGATCTAGGTGTAAAGGACGATATTGTAAGCAATTTGGGAAAGCTCCACCCCCATCTACCCCTTGATTCTTAACAGTATCTGGATCAGAGTAGATTTTAATGAATATATGTTGAATTTAATTGAATTATACTGAGAAGTAAGCATGTCAAGGCACCTTATATAAATTACTTAGAACTGATACAATATTAAGTAAAAATTAGTGGAGGGGTGGAGCCAAGAAGGAGGAGTAGAAACAGCTCATCCAAGCCACTCTGACCACAGATTACCTCCAAACTATGTAAAAGGGGACTCTGAACAACTTCTGGTACCCCAGCACCCACAGAATGACACAGAGAAGCTAACCTCCCTCTGAAGACAGTTCAGCAGCCCTGCAGGAAGCACCAGCGCAGCTCTGTGAGAGCCAGCAGTGCAGTGTGCAGAACGCGGGGATCACAGGTCTGCCTGAGTCATGGTTTTAGCCTCAGGATGGCAGGGCCAGCAGCCAGCTGGAGGGACCCTATAACACCAGCAGCTGTGGCGATTCCAGAATCCATAGACATGCCTAGGACAAAGTGAGAGGTTAGTGCCCTATGGATTTTGGGACCAGTATTTGGGCAATGCATAGGATTCCTCCCCTGGGGTCTAGAAGCCACTGAGGAGACACACCATTTTGTAGTTTCTAGAGGCAGGTCCAGCTCCTGGCCTAAGAACTGTAGGGATATCCAACAATCAGTCTTGGGGGGTAATCACTCTTCCTTTAACCTCCCTGGATCTGGATGTGATCTGGGGTGGAGGCCATGGGTGGGTTTCCAGCTTGCCAGAAATGGATGTTGCCCCCCCACACGTTCGGGACGAAAATTCCCCTATCTGGCAACAAAGCCATAGAGTGGCAACAAGCCCAAAAGTCAAGTAATTAAGTGGCAACATGCCCAGGCAAAAGAAACAAATTAATCAGAAAAATGCAACCCTAGACTCCTATTTTGGGGTCAACGAAGATTGAAGTATAGAGCAAGAGGGGGACTGTGAGGTCAGAAAACCTACTCCAAAATCCCTAAAGGAAAACATGAGCAAGTCACAGGCCATAGAGGACCTCAAAAAGGACTTTAAAAATCAAATAACAAAAGTGGAGGAAAAATTGGGAAGAGAAATGAGGATGCAGGAAAAGTACGAAATGAGGGTCAACAGCCTGACTGAGGAAAACAAAACCTTAAAACATATACTAACTCAAATGACAAAGGAGGCCCAAAAGGGCAATGAGGAGAAGAATGCCTTAAAAAGTTGAATTTGCCATATGGAAAAAGTATCTCAAAAGTTCACTGGGGTGATTCATTCCTTCAGAGTTAGACTGGAGCAAATGGAAGCTAATGACTTTATGAGAAATCAAGATGCTGTTAAGCAGATCCAAACAAATGAAAAAGTAGAAGGCAATGTGAAATATCTCATGGGAAAAGCCACTGACCTTGAAAATAGATCCAGGAGGAGACAATTTAAAAAATATTGGACTACCTGAAAGCCATGATCAAAGAAAGAACCTAGAAATCATCTAGGTGGCGAAGTGAGTAGAGCGTCGGCCCTGGAGTCAGAAGGACCTGAGTTGGGATCTGGCCTCAGACACTTAAGGAATACACAAATAAAACCCTAGCCATGTGGCCTTGGGCAATTTACTTAACCCCAGTTGCCCACCAAAAACAAAAACAAAAACAAAAAAACAAAAAAAGAAATTCGCAAGGGAAATTGCCCTGATGTTTTAGATCCAGAGGGCAAAATAGAGGTTGAAAGAATCCACAAATCACCTCCCAAAACGAAAACTCCCAGGAATATTGTACCCAGGTTCCACATTCCCCAGATCAAGGAGAAAATACTACAAGCAGCCAGGAAGAATAAATTTCAATATTGTGGAAACACAATCAGAATAGCTCAGGACCTGGCAGCTTCTACACTGAGGGATAGAAGCGCATGGAATATGATATTCCAGAGGGCACAAGAGCTGGAAATGAACCCAAGGGTCACCTACCCAGCAAAACTGAGTATTTTGTTTCAGGGGAAAATATGGTGATTCAGTGGAATAGAGGACTTTCAAACATTCTTGAGGAAAAAAAACAGAATTGAATAGAAAATTTGACATCCAGACACAAGAAGCAAGAGATGCCTGAGAAGGCAATCAGTGAAAAGAAATCAAAAGGAACTTATCAAAGTTGAACTATTTACATTCCTATGTGGAAAAGCAATAACTGTAACTAATGAGATCTTTCTCAGTATGAAAATAATGGAAGAAAGGTTTATGGTCATATGAATACATATGTGAATGTGTGTGCATATGATTACAGTTATATATGGATATAGGTCATAGGTTGATTTTGTTGGGAAGGGAGGATACTCAAGGGGTGAAATTATGAGGTGAGAGAGAAAAGTGGCAAGAGGAGATTGGTAGAGACAGGGTAGGGTAAACTATCTCATGTAGAAGAAGCTTGGGGAAGTGGTTGCAAGGGAGGGGAAGAATAGGAAGGCAAAACCACATACTCATTGAATTTGCTAAAGGGAGAGAATGACATACATACTAAATAGTATATCTCAACCTACAGCAGAATAGGGGGAAGGGGGATGAGAGGATTGATGATGGATGGGAAGGCATCCTTTGGGGGAGGGGAGGTTGGAAGTACCCATTATAGAAGAGGGACAGGATCAAGTAGGGAATGGACCAGGTGGGGGGTGGGATGGGTGGGAGGGAATTATAAGCAGCCTTGTACAATATATCTACTATGATAAAGTTTTGCATAGCTAGACATGTACAACATATACTGAATTACTTATCTCCCCAGAGGGAATGGGTGACAAGGGAGGAAGGAAATGGATCTGAAATTCAAGGTCTTAAGATTAAATGTTTCAAATATATATAAATACTATTATTAATACTCTTTTGCTTGTAATTGGGAGATAAGATGTGCAGGCATTGGGTCACAAAGATTCACCTTCCTCTAATGGAAAAGTCGAAGGGAGTATGGGAGATGATATTGGAGAGAGCAGATTGGAGGAAATGATAACTTGTGGGACTGCTATTCTGGGAGGCTGGGTAGGGGAAAAAACGGGGCGGGGGGAATTATTGTAGATCAAAATCTGCCGGAAACGAATGATGTAAAAGAGAAGTTAATAAAGCATTTGTTTAAATAAAAAAAAAAAAACAAAAGAAAGATAGAAAATTAGTTTGCATTTTACTATTATGAATTGGAAACTACTTAAAGAAATTTTACCTCTTGGAGTTCATTTTATATATTAGATAAACTTTTCCAGGTGTATGCAAGTGCGATTATGCTCTTTCACATTTATTTTTCCAATTTATTTTTCCCCCTAGTAGAGGGCAGAATGCTTTATTTAAATGAATACTTTCTTTTTACTTTACTTTTTTGCATTGTAAATCTTGAAGTGGACTATAATCAAGTTTAGGTCAATTAATACTTAAAGAGAAAATCCTAAGCCACCAGTAGGTATATCAGGAACACCGTTTGAACCTTACTTCTTCTGTTGATTTGTTGAGTGGCCTCAGGAATATGACTTAATCCATTTGTATAATTCTTTATTTGGAAAATGTTAATGATAATGCTTATTTTTCTACCTCACAGGGAGATTGTGAGAACTAATTAACAAAGTATAATTAGTCAGTATGTGTGTTCCTATTAATTGGTTACTTAGACAGTGAAGAGATCAACTCAAGTTTACCTGAGTCCAGGAAAATTGAATTAACTAAGAGCATATATATTTTTTTTAATTTACCTTAGTGAATGTAAAACACTTTAATCAAAAGATTACCTTTAATTTGTTTAATGGGAGTAAATTTCTTTATCTAATTGAATTTTCAAAGAGCAATATAAATATGTTTTCTATTGAGTCTTTTTTTAAATTTTGAAATGAAGTACAATATATCAATACTGGAAAAATATATAGATTGTGAACATCTCATGGTTTAATAAAAATCTGTACCAAGTGAAGTGTAATATTTTATATTTTTTGAAATATGAAAGCAATTCCTCCCATTACTGGTCCTTCATTGTATATTTAATGTAGATGTTGATTTTCTATACTTTTTCCAATAAAATAAAAAGGTGATTACTGGAAAAAATGACAATAACTCAGAAAATAGTTGTCCAAAATCAAATGTGCTCGTTTCCTTTGCAATTTAATGTTAGTGAACAATTACTTTTGAATTGTAAAGTGAGAAATTTAGGTTTTCCATCTGTATGTATCCAAAAATGTGATTTTTTAAATGTGAGCCCAATATCAGCTTTTATTTTCATGTGAGAGTCTTCACACATTTATTTACATCATTGTAATCCTTATTAATCATAATGACCTTGTGACTTATAATTGCTGTGTCCTGTGTAATTCTGACTGTAGTTACATAATATTTTAATTGTTTCTTTTTGGCTGCTTGCAGTATTTTCTTCTTGACCTTGTAATTCTGAAATCTGGCTACTATATTTCTTGGATTTTTCAATTTGGGATCTCTTTCAGGAGGAGTCTGGGCAATTCTTTCAATAACTATTTCACCCACTAATTCTAGGACTTCAGGACCATTTTCTTTGACAATCTCTTGGAGGATGTTTTCCATGCTGCTTTTGTATCATGGCTTTACAGTAGAATAATAATTTTAGGTTATCTCTCCTGGATCTATTCTCCAGGTCAGTTGTTTTTTTCAGTGAGATATTTTATACTTTCTTCTAATTTTTCAATCTTTTTGTTTTGTTTGACTGACTCTTAATGCATCATAGAGACTTTGCTACAATTTGACTGATTCCAACTTTTACTGAATTATTTGCCTCAGTTAGTTTTTGAAGCTCTTTTTTTAGGGAGGTATTTTCTCCAGTTAGGTTTTCAACCTCCTGTCCCAGTTCACAAATTTTACTTTTTAAGTATTTTGTTTTCTTCAGTGAGAATTTTTTTCCAATTTTGTCAGTGTACATTTAAATATATCTTCTCGGGGCAGCTAGGTGGCTAAGGGAATAGAGCACTGGCCCTGGACTCAGGAGGATTTGAGTTCAAATCTAGCCTTAGATACTTTACACAAAAACTAGCTTTGTGACCTTGGGCAAGTCACTTAACCCCAATTGCCCTCCAAAAAGAAAAAAAATGATAATAAATAAATATATCTTCTACCTTTATTATTTGGCTTTTAAAATCTTTATTGTGTTCCTCCAAGGATGCTTTTTGGGCTTAAGACCAGTTCATATTTCCTTCTCTGGTCTCAGGTGTGGATGCAGTGTCCATTATATCTCCTAAAGTGATTCTTCTCATTCAAAATAATAGGATTCAATTGTCTTTGGTCTTTCCTTTACAAGTTGCTTCCAGCTCATTGTGATAGTCTATTTCCTGACCTTTAAAATGTATTTCTGCTTCTCAAGCTGGGAACTAGGTGCCTGGTTGTTGACTTTGTGTGCTGTAGCCTATGGGTGTCTAGACTGAGACCAAGGCCAGGACTCTCAACATTTCCCTGAGTTACAGAGTAATCTGTCAGGCATGGGTGGTCTGGCTGCTTCATATTTCTGCCTCTATACCCCTGGGCTACAGCTCAGGCAGAGTCAACAGCTGACATCCAGCAGCGCCAGTGTCCACAGATTCCCCTGGTGGTGCTAAGGCCTCCTGGGTTTGTGTTTTTAGTATTTGATGGCTCCACCACTCTGGGCTTCTGGATCTTCTTCTGGTCAGCTGAGGTGGGATTTGTTGGGATCCCTCTCATCCTTCACTTCAGACTCCTTACTGCCTTTCTTAGTGTCTCCTGAGCCTGAGGCTATTTCCACTATTTCAGGATTTTTCTCTGGGTGGCACATTTACCTCTGGGTTTTCTGGGTCAGAAAGGGGGAATAGGAGCAGCTAGGGTTTGCTTTGCTTTCTTGGCTTCTGGAAATTCAGGTAGATGATTTTTAAACTTCCATGCTGTGAGCTGATAGTCCCCAGAGAATTTGCTTTCCCTGCTGTGGGCCCTGTGCTTTCTCTTACCCAGCTCCTACTGATCCTCCTGTGCCATGGTGAGATGGCTATGAATCACCCTTGGTGTGGGTGAGTGTGCTTGCTGGGGCTCTTTCTCACTCTGCTGTAGTCTGCTCTCTAGTCTGTGCTGGTGCAGCCCCTGTATGCTCCATGCTCCCTCCACCCATATCTATATGGGTACTTTCCTGGGCTGGGAATCTCCTATACTATGTCTCCCAATGGATTCTGTTAAAATCTATTCAGATTCACTTTTTAAATTTTAGTGAAAAGACTGATGGAGGAGTTTAGAAACATTACTACTTCCATTCTTGTTTTCAAAGTTTTGAACTTAAATTCTATCTCTCACTCCTTCATCTCCTCTCCCCTCCCTTAAATGTTAAGCCTTCTGATATGGATATTTTCTGAAATATTAAGGGAGAGAAATGCAATTGCCATCATGTAAAATAAAGTTAACATCCATATCCCATATGCACTTGGGTTAAATTTCTCAAATTATTTTTCATGTTGTCTTTTATAAATGATAGGTGCTCAACATGTGATTCCATTGGTATAGAAAACTTTCCCAGCTGAGGAAATTCCCTCTATCAGTCCTGGCTTCAGTGTGGACAATCATTTTCAAAAGACTAATTTCCCTTTCAATCAAGATATTTCCCTTGTATCTTGGAAAAGGATTATAGAGTTTCATTAGGATAGGGATAAGGATTAGACTTGTGACTTCATTGTTATGGGGACTGCTGAATAATACAAATACCTGTGCCAAAATATGTTAGCACATTTCCTGCACCTTAAAATCTTAGAGAATTGCTTAGATCATTGAGATGCTGAATGGCTTTCCACCCCATAGCTTTTATGTGCAGGGCACAGGACATCAGCCTAGCTCCTCCTTTATCTAGGGGGGTTTATATTCATGACACCATGCTTCCTTTCATTTATTGCATAGTAATATAGATATATAAAATATATTGAGAAATTCTTCAGCGGGGGGGTGGAACCAAGAAGGCAGAGTAAAAGCAGGGACTTATTTGAAGTCTTCCCCAAACCCCTTCAAATGCCTAAAAAAATCTAGAGATCACAGAATCATAGATTGGAATAAATATCCAGCCCAAGACACCCTGGAAAGTCAATAGGAATGGTCTATTGCACCTGGCTGGGAGCAGAGCATAGTCTGACATGGGCCAGGCTGTTAGAGACAGGGCCAGAGCAGGCCTCAGGGGACTGAATTGTTGACAGTTGTGGCAGTTTCCAGACTTCTCAACCCAGAAATGCCAAAGATAGCATAGATGGTCAGTGGGAAAACTCTATGGGACCTCGTTGTCAGAGGAGCATGGTATAGTTGGGATCCTGGCCTAGTACTGGGGTGATGGGGGTGGTAGTTTTGGCAACAGCATCAACAGAAACAGTAGCTGCTGCTTCTGCAACTCTGGGTCTACAGATAGTGGAGGATTGAGTATCTGAAGCAAAACTCATGAAGCCTGGAACAGTAAAGCCACACCTAAACCCACCCCTTCTGTAAGCAGAATCCTACTTTGACAAAAAATTAGGAAGTCAAGTATTTGGGAAGATGAGCAATGAGTGTAAAAAAAAAATCAGATGATAGAATAGTACTTTGTTGACAAAGAAGATCAAAACATAGAACCAGAAGAAGACAACAAAGTCTTCCTACAGCAAAAGCCTCCAAAAATATGAATTACTCACAGGCCATGAATGAGCTCAAAAAGGATTTTGAAAATCAAGTAAGAGAAGTAGAGGAAAAATTAGGAAGAGAAATGAGAGTGATGCAAGAAAATCATGGAAAATGATCCAACAACTTGCCAAAGGAGACCCAAAAAATCTTGAAGAAAATAACACCTTAAAAATAGAATAACTCAAATGGCAAGAGATCCAAAAAGTCAATGAGGAAACAATACTTTTAAAAGCAGAATTTGCCCACTGGAAAAGAAAGTCCAAAAATTCACTGAAAAAAAAATAATTCCTTCAAAATTAGAATGGAGCAAATGAAAGTTAATGACTTTATGAGAAATAAAGAAATTATGAAACAGAACCAAAGAAATGAATAAAACAGAAGACAATGTGAAATATCTCATTGGAAAAACCACTGAAATTAAAAACAGACCCAAGAAAGATGATTTAAAAATTATTGGACTATCTGAAAGCCATGACTAAAAAAAAACCTTAGGGGCGGCTAGGTGGCGCAGTGAGTAGAGAGTTGGCCCTGGAGACAGAAGGACCTGAGTTCGGATCTGACCCCAGACAAATAACACACACAAATAAAAACCTAGCCGTGTGGCCTTGGGCAAGTTATTTAACCCCAATTGCCCTCCAAAAACCAATAAAATAAGATAAAATAAAAAAGACCCTGAACATTATCTTTCAAGAAATTAAGCAGGATAACTGCCCTGATATTCTAGAACCAGAGGGTAAAATAGAAATAATCCAGTGATAACCTCTTGAAAGAGGTCCCAAAAGGAAAATCCCTAGTAATATTTTAGCCAAATTCCAGAGTTTCCAGGTGAAGGAGAAAACATTGCAAGCATCCAGAAAGGAACAATTTGAGTATTGTGGAAATACAATCACAATAACACAAGATCTAGCAGCTTCTACATTAAGGAATCAAAAGGTTTGGAATACAATAGTCAGGTGGTCAGAGGAGCTAGGATTAAAACAAAAAAATCACCTACTCAGCAAAGTTGAGTATAGTACTTCAGGGGAAAAATAGAAATTCAGTGAAATAGAGGACTTTCAAGCATTCTTGATGAAAAGATCAGAGCTGAATAAAAAATTTAACTCTGCAATCCAAGCATCAATATAATCATGAAAAGTTAAACAGCAAGGAGAAATCATAAAGGACTTATTAAAGTTAACTGTTTACATTCCTACATGGCATTTGGAGGAAATAGATAGATAGATAGATAGATAGATAGATAGATAGATAGCACAGGGAGAGTTGAATATACAAGTATTATATCTAAAAATAAATTAAGAGGTGAGAGTGGAATATATTGGGAGAAGGAGAAAGGGAGAGATAGAATGGGGTGATTTTACAATGAAGGGTAATTTGGGGGAGGTGAGAGAGAATGAATGAAGCTTTCTCTCATTGTATTTGACTTAAGGAGGGAATAACATACACACACAACTGAGTATCTTACCCCCCAAAAAAGTAAGGGGAAAGTGTGGGTAAGGGAGGGGATAATGGAAAGGAGGGCAGATTGGGTGAAGGGATAGTCAAAAGCAAGTACTTTTGAAAAAAGACAGGGTCAAAGAGAAAAATGGAATAAGTGGCGTGGGGGATAGGATGGAGGGAAATATAGTTTTCTTTCACAAGATGACTATTATGGGAAAGTTTTGCATAGCTGCACATGTATAGCCTATATTGAATTGCTTACCTTCTCAATGAAGGTGGGTGTGGAGGAAACAAGGGAGAGAATTTGGAACTCATAGTTTTAGAAACAAATGTTAAAGATATGATAGATCTCTGGAGAAAACTAAATAGGAATAAAAAGGAATATACTTTCTTCTCAGCGTTTTATGGTACATACTCAAAAATAAATCATGTACTAGGGCATAAAAACCTCACAATTAGGAAAGGCGCAAATATTAAATGCATCATTCTCAGATAATGATGCAATAAAAATTATATGCAATAAAGGGCCATGGAAAGACAGACTCAAAACTAATTGTAAATCAAACAATTTAATCCTAAAGAATGAGCGGGTCAAACAAGAAATTATAGAAACAATCAGTTTTTCATTCAAGAGAATGATAATAATGAGACAACATACCAAAATTTGTGGGATGCATTAAAGGCAGTTCTTAGGGGAAGTTTTATATCCCTGAGTGCATACATGAATAAATTAGGCAAAAGGGAGGTCAATGAATTGGACATGCAATTGAAAAAGCTAAAAATAGAACAAATTGAAAATCCCCAATTAAATACTAAATTAGAAATATTGAAAACCAAAGGAGAGATTAATAAAATTGAAATTAAGAAAACTATTGGACCATACCAATCAATTTACCAAAAAACTACTTTATAGAGCTAGATAAAATAGTAACAAAATTTATTTGGAAGAACAAACAGTCCAGAATATCAAATGAAGTAATGAAAAGGAATGCTAAGGAAGGTGGACTAGCTATATCAGATTTTAATCTTTTAATTATAAAGCAACAGTCATCAAAACTACTTGGTACTGGCTGAGGAATAGAGTAGTGTTTCAATGGACTAGATTGGGTGCACAGGATTCAGCAATCAATGAGTATAATAATCTATGGTTTGATTAACCCAAACACCCCAGTTTTGGGGATAAAAAAATCACTATTTGACAAAACTTCTGGGAAAACTGGACTATAGTACTGCAGAAACTGGACATAGACCATTATCTAACACCATATACCAAAATCAAGTCTAAATGGGTGCATGATCTAGGCATAAAGGATGTTACTGTAAGCAGTCTCGGAAAGCAAGGAATAGTTTACCTGTCAGATTTGTGGAGAGGGAAAGACTTTATGACCCAACAAGAATTAGATAGTATTATAAAATGCAAAATGGATAATAAATACCTCAAATTGAAAAGATTCTGTACAAAGTCAATGTTACTAATATTAAGAAGGAGGTGGGAAATTGAGAAAGAATTTTTATAACCTATGTCTCTTATAAAGGACTCATTTTTTTTTTTTTTTTGCTTTTTGGAGGGCAATTGGGATTAAGTAACTTGCCCAAGGTTACATGGCTAGGTTTTGTGTGTGTGTGTGTGTGTGTGTGTGTGTGTGTGTGTGTGTGTGTGTTAAGTGTCTGAGGCCGGATCCGAACTCAGGTCCTTCTGACTCCAGGTCCAGCGCTTTACTCACTGCGCCACCTAGCCTCCCCAAAAGGACTCATTTCTAAAATGTGTAGAGAATTGAATCAAATCTATAAGAAAACAAGTCATTCCCCAATTGATAAATTGTCAAAGTATATGAATAGGAAGTTTTCAAAGAAATAAATTAAGGATATCTATAAGCATATGAAGAAATGCTCTAAATCACTATTGATTAGAGAAATGCAAATCAAAACAACTCTGACATACCACGTCTTACCAGTCAGATTGGCTAAGATGAAAAAACAGGAAAATGGCAAATACTGGAGAGGATGTGGGCAAATTGGAACACTAATGCATTTCTGGTGGAGTTGTGAATTGATCCACCCATTCCGGGAAGCAATCTGGAATGATGACTAAAGGACTATAAATAATTTCATACCCCTTGACCCTGCAATACCACTTCTAGGGTTACATGCCAGAAGAGATCATAGAACTGGGAGGAAGACCCATATGTACAAAAATATTTATAGCAGCTCTGTTTGTGGTTGAAAATCATTGGAAATTAAGGGAGTGCCCATAAATTAGGGAATGGCTGAAAAAGTTGTGGTATACACATGTAATGGAATAATATTATGCTATAAGAAACGAGGGGCAGATGGACTTTATATTTACCTGGAGAGGCTTATATGAACTGATGCTGAGCGAGAAGAGTAGAACCAGGAGAAATTTGTACACAATCACATACACAACATATGTGTGATGACCAACTATGATAGACTGGTCTCTTCTCAGCAATGCAGTGATATAAGTCAATCCCAAAAGACTCATGATGGATAGAGATGTCTACATCCAGAGAAAGAACTGAGTTTGAATGCTGATTGAAGCAAATTACTTGATCTTTTTTTTTTCGTTGTTTGGTTTTATTTCCTCTTTACCATTTTCCATTCCATCTAATACAACCCTCCTTTGTAACTTGACTAATGTCTAATGTGAAAGTATTTGCAGATCCTATACTGGATTGTATGCCCTTGTGTGGCCTGTCCCGCAGGCCAAACAAACGCGGGTGGCCGAAGCTGGAAAGGGCCGGGGGAGCAAAGCTCGAGGAAGGTCACTAACTAAGAGACCTGGGAACAGGACCACCGAGAGGAAGGAGACAGAAGCATAGTTGGTGTTAAGCAGTCTCACTTTATTATCTTGGGGAAGGGCTTATATAAGCAAGTTGCACTAAAGGCGGGGCTAACCGTTGAAACATTAGATACTTTCGACATCAGCATGATTACAACATTTCAAGGAAATGAAACTTAACAGAGAAATGAAACTTAAAGAAAAACGAAACTTAAAGAGAAACGAAACTTAAAGAGGGGAATAGAGAGAGATAATAAGGGAAAGAGAATAGCAAAGAATGGCTCAGTCTCCTACATGTCCCCCTTTTTTATTTTTCAAGAGGGTGGTAGGCCTGTCTTAGGCTATGCAACCGGTCTCTGATCATGAGGGGCGGGCGTCGAGACAAACATGCCATCCGCCACTGTCTTAGGTCATCCAGGTCTTAAGTAAAGGGCCTAATTGGCCTTATTTACTAGTAGTGATTGGAGGTTGCCCGTCATTGTGAGCTGATGGTCTTACAGATGAGATCAAAAGGCGACCTCCAACCTCCTCATGCAGGGTTGCAATAATCCCGTCATTGGCACAATCCACAGCCTCTCTGCTGGGGGTATAGCAAAGGAGACTTACAAGAATAAAGACAGAAAAATAACATCAATATTATAAGAAAAGCAAATCATTTAAGCTATACGAGGATGTGGGAAACAGGGGAGGGGTTGATGAGCCCTTCTGCAAAGGGAATAGAGCCTTTTCTTCCATCTCCGGTGCCATGGTTCCTTAAGAAGATCTTCGGTAAACTGCAACCGATCGCCAGGGGATTCGGGGGCATCACGATCTTGTAACCTACTATAAAATATATGACTCTTCTGATTAATTGCTGTATCTACTTGAGATTTAACAAAGGTGGTCAATCTATTAAAAGCCCAGGGGCCAAAGGAAAGAAGCAGGAGAAAACCAAACAAGGGTCCTAAAAAGGGGATCAGGTAGGGAAGAATCCCATGGAAGCCATTCCATAGTGGATTATTTAAAAGTTCTCTGCGTCTATTAGTTAATTCTTCCTGTAATTTCTTAATCTTGTCTCTAACAATGCCAGATTTATTAGCATAAAAGCAACATTTTTCTTGGAGGGCTAAACATATCCCTCCTTGCTCGGCAGTCAACAAATCCAAACCACGCCTATTTTGCAAAACAACTTCGGCGAGGGAATCAATTTGATTCTGGAGATCATTAATAGTTCCGGAGAGAGTTTGGACATCCTCAATCAATTGATTAGCTAATTTTACATGAGAATCAACAGCCACTCCGAGGCCTGCAGCGCCGGTCGCCAGTGCACCAGTAATTCCGAGGCCAACCAATAGGGGTATAAAGGCAACCGCCCTCTTAGCTCTTCCAGCTATATAATCAAAACTAGGTAATGGTACGGGGGCATTTCCTGGGATAATACTTATATCAGGAAGAATAAGAGCTTGAACACAGGTACCTGTCCAATTACGTGGCAAAGCCAAAAAGGCCATATTGCCACCACATACAAAAACTCTCCCAGGACCCGGGCAAAAAAGTTCCTGTTCCTGCTGGCTAAAATTAAAGGAGCTACAATTAGCAAAGGACACATGGCCAACATCAATATCAGATGTAAGATTACGAGACACAGCTTCAATACAAGGGGCAGAAAAAGGACCCATGGGTTGCACTCGAAAAGGAGGGCTTAGGGTACAATTAATTCCAATAGAAACATTAGACATCATTAAGGCTAGAGGGATGGGAGTCCCTAGAACCATACAAAGCCAACAATCTTCTGCAAGAGTAGGATTCGCTTTCAAAAGCGCTCTATGAGTGGACATTAGAATATCAGAGGTCTGAACATCAAGGTTCACCCCTCGCCCCTTGGGTAATGCTAGGGAATGATATGTCAGGGGAGGATACATTATTTTAATTATTTCATCTATACGTTCTTTTACCTCCATTTCCCGAATTTGATCTGTTGGGCCTCCCCCATCGGAAACATGGATTGGTGCATGTATCGACCAGCAAGCCGAGCGCCCAAGAAGTTCTTTACCACAGGAGGCCTGGGCATATTTATTAGATGTACCAAGAACGCTGGCGCTAGTCTCTCCCCCAAAGGTTCCTGCATACTCCTTTTCTATTTTAGCGGTAAGATGGACTTGTTGATTTTTGCCTGTGCATTGTTGTGTGGTCGAATAACATAAGGAATGGAGGGCCTGACGATACTCACAATCATCAGGACAAGGCCCTGGAGAGCCATTATTTTGGGGTATAACCTTGGGTTTCATCACACATTGCCATGATTGGCGGGATATACCAGTACTGGTGACAGAATACTGAAGATAGGCATTTTTATCTTCGCAGTCGATCCTCTGAGAATAATGTGTGGGTGGAATCGAAAAAGTACCACTTCTGCAATCACAGGGAGGTCCATAAAGGCTTTCATACAGGCTTTTTCCAGGGGGAGGTCCAAAACCAGCCTCAAGTCCAATGGTGAGGAATGACAAAATAAGCAAAATTGACAGCATCTTCTGTAAAAAGAAAAGAAAAACAAACATAGTCTCAGAGCAAACAGTGCTCTGGACTCAAGATTTAATACTATAATCTATCAATTTCAGCAACCGTTCGGGAAGCCACCTGGCATTTTGTGCTTTTAAATCATAAATACAGGCATGTCCTTTGCCCCAGATAAGAACAGGATCGGGGCCATGCCATTGATGTGTAAGGGGATCCTTCCATTTGACCTGAGCATAATCATGGGCCGAGGAAGGGTGCCAGAGGCGATCTGCTGCTGACTTACCATTCTTATCTAATGTTAAAAAATTCAATACAAATAAAGCATGATTCAAAAGGGTTCTATGATTATTGGCCCGTAAATACAATTTTTCTGATCCTGATTGTAATTTGGACAACATTCTCTTCAAGGTCTGATGGGCACGTTCAACAATCCCTTGCCCTTGAGGATTATATGGAATGCCAGTACTATGTTTAATATGTAAATGAGCACAAAACTGCTTAAAAGACAAACTGGTATAACCTGGTCCATTATCGGTTTTTAAAATTTTCGGCTTAGGGCCTATTGTCAAGGAGGCTATGATATGATTAATGACATGTTTAGTGGCCTCCCCTGTTTGTAATGTGGCGATAAGAAAGCCGCTGAAAGTATCAATGGACACATGTACATATTTTAATTTGCCAAAAGGTGTAAAATGTGTAACATCCATCTGCCATAGTTCCCCAGGAATCAAACCTCTGGGATTTACCCCAAGGTGTGGTTCAGGGAGATGAACAAGGCATCCAGGGCACTGCTTCACAATCTGTCTGGCCTGCTCTCTGGTAATCTTATAAAGTTGGGCCAGACTATGTGCATTAAGATGATGTAGCTCATGGGCTTTAATAGCAGCTTCAAGAGGGGTAAATTGAAGCATGATGGAGGGTAGGGTATATTTATGTTTAGTAGCTGCATCCACAATATTATTTCCTTCAGCTAATGGGCCAGGGAGGTCAGAATGTGCTCTTATATGGCAGATGAAAAAGGGGTGGCTTCTCCCTCGTATCAATCTTTGAATCTCAAGAAACATAGAAAATGCATTAGTTGAAGGTTTAATATATGGGACAGTCTCAAGTTCAGGAACCGAATGGGCTATATAGGCACTATCGGTATAAATATTCATTGAATCAGAAATATTTTTAAAAACCCAAAGTATGGCTGCAAGCTCTACCAATTGTGCAGATTTATAAGAGGTCTGAAAAGAGGTTATTACAGAATCTACAGATATAGCAGCACTACCTGAGGATGACCCGTCGGTAAAGACCAACCGGGCTTCTTGTACGGGTTTCTTTTTTGTAATTCTGGGAAAGGCCACTGGATTATCTTTAAAAAATTGAATTAATCTATCATTTGGATAATGATTATCTATAATTCCTTGAAAGGATATGGTGGAGACAGCCCAGGTATCATCTTTCTGTTGTAACCAGGATAATTGTGCGGAAGTATAAGGGCAAACAATATGATCGGGTTCCTTTCCAAACAACTTAATGGAAAATAATCTGCCTTCCTGAAGTAGAGTTGCAATCAGAAGGGGATAGGTGGATAAAACCTTAGCGGGTGTTGCGGGGCCATGGATCCAGTATAGGGGCAATTCTTGCCAAAGCAAACCCGTGGGAGAAAATGCTGTTGAAAAAATCAAAAACCAAAGCTTCTTTTGGGGATTATAATATCCTATCTTTTGAACAGAAATGGCATGATTTATTTTTTGTAATACTAATTCTCCTTCTTTTGACAAAACACGCGGTGAAGCCGGATTAGGATCTCCTCTGAGGATATCAAAGAGGGGCTTCAAATCGCCGGTGGTGATTTTTAAATAAGGTCTAAGCCAGTTAATATCCCCTAGGAGCTTCTGAAAATCATTAAGGGTCTGTAAATGACTTGTCCTAATTTGTGCCTTTTGGGTAATAATATGGGAAGAATGAAGCTCAAAACCAAGAAAAAAGAAAGGGGAAGTCAACTGAACTTTATCCGGGGAAACATGCAATCCTCTCTTTTGTAATGCAGAAACAAGGCATCTAGTCACTTGAAAAAGTTCCTGTTCAGAGGAGCCAGCAAGCAAAATATCATCCATATAATGAATGATATAGAGATGTGGATACTGCACACGAAAAGGATCAATGGTTTGGGCAACATATTTTTGACATAATGTGGGACTATTGGTCATTCCCTGAGGGAGGACCTTCCAATGGAACCGTGGGGAGGGACCCACACAATTGGTAACGGGAATGGAAAAGGCAAATCTCTTGGAATCCTCAGGATGAAGGGGAATTGAAAAAAAGCAATCTTTAAGATCAATTATTACTTTCTGAAAATCAGCAGGGATGGCAACAGGCGCCGGAAGGCCAGGTTGTAAAGACCCCATTGGAACTATTGTCCTATTGACTGCTCGGAGATCATGGAGTAATCTCCAAGCTCCGGACTTCTTTTTTATTACAAAAATGGGTGTGTTCCATGGTGAATTCGAGGGTTCTATATGGCCAGCAGCCAGCTGTTGTTGCACTAACATTATTGCAGCCTCTAATTTTTCTTTTGGAAGGGGCCACTGGTCGATCCAGACGGGTGTGTCAGTTTTCCAGAGAATCTTATCCGCCTGTAGGCTGGGAGGACCAGTGGCCCTCAGGAAAAATGTGTATGATTAGAATCTTGAAAGCCAAGGCCCGAACGACCGGGGTGTGGCTGAACGTGTAACGGCTGGGTAATTCCTTGCTTATTTTTTCCCAGTCCCTGACGAGGCAAAAAGCCCTGGCTTAACATTTGTTCTGTAACAACTGAGCTAGGACTACACATAATTATTCCCATCTGAGACAGAATGTCTCTTCCCCATAGATTGACAGGAAGATTCGGGACGACAAAAGGCCGAACAGTTCCTCTATTACCTTCCTGGTCTTCCCACTGTAAAAGTCGGGTAGACTGCATAGTGTTGGAGCTTTGCCCAATGCCTTGTAAGTGGGTTAAGGAAGGTTGCAGCGGCCAAGTAGATGGCCAATGGGCCTCCGAGATGACAGTGGAGTCTGCCCCAGAATCAAGGAGGCCGAGAAAAGTCTTCCCCTGTATCTTGAGGGATAAGGTGGGCCTTTCCTGGGAGAGAGCTTGGGCCCAATAAATATCTGAGGAGCCAGGTTTAGAATTGCCTTTGTCATGGTTATGGGCTGGGAAAGAAGTATGCATAGGGAGAGGTAAAGCTTGTGCAATACGTTGATTGGATTGAATATATGCAGCCTCTCCCGAGGTGGAAGCAATAATTTTAATTTCCCCTGTATAATCACTATCCACGAGAGTAGGATGTATTATAATGCCCCTAAGGGTCGTAGAGGCACGGCCAATAATAAGAAAGAAAAAACCGGGAGGTGGTGGACCAAAGATGCCAGTTGGAATAACCTGTGGGCCATCTTCTGGCCTCAGTACTGTATGGGTGGTGGCACACAAGTCCACTCCTGCACTGCCTGTGGTTGCCCTGGAGAGCTGACGATCGGGCCTGTCCCCGTGGCCGGCTGTGCCGGGCCTTGAGGGGTCCGGGGTGGACCCCGCCAGCCGTTTCCCGGCAATGGGGGAAGGGGCTTGCCCTCCAGATCATGGGTAGCTCTGCAAGTGTTTCCCCAGTGAAAGCCTTTTCTACAACGGGGACAAGGGGTGGCGGGTGTTGTGCGCTTCCGCGGTGCAGAGGGGTTATTTTGACCTATGGGACACTGTCTTGCAAAGTGGCCTTCGGTTCCACATTTAAAACAGGATCTAGGACTTGTGGCTGCAGCATCCCCAATAGTCAAAAATGCTTCAGACATAGTTCTCACAGGATTTTGTAGGGCTAGCACAGCTTGGGACATCTTTTCGATTTTGGAGGCAGTAGGGTCTTGAACATCACGGCACAACTTTATCATTTCATTCAAATTTTTATCCTGCCATTGTCCATTAAGCACATTTCTACATGGCCCATTGGCATTCTCAAAAGCCAACCTCTTAATAATCAGATCATCAGAAGCTTCATTGCCTAGGGTTCTTTCGGCCGTTTCTAATAAGCGGCTTACAAAATCGGAATATTCCTCATCTCTTTTTTGAGTAATTTTATTCAAGGGGGTAAAGGGAGAACCGGTCATAGGCAGAGCTCTCCAAGCACGATTGGCTGCCTGGTTAGTTTGTTCTAGCAGCCCTGTTGGTAACTTCCTTTGTTTCTTTTCAAGGGCATATTCTCCTCTCCCTGCCAACTTATCATAGGTCCAAGTTCTATTACTTTTAGATTTTAAATTTTTCTTTTCAATACTTTGACAATGATATTCGAATTCTGCTTTCCATGTTAAAAACTGGCCTCGAGTTAGTGTTGCCTGAGCTATCCTAACCCATTCTCCTGGTAATAGATAACCTCCTTGTCCAATCGCCTCGAGGGCGGATAGTGTAAAGGGTGCATTAGGACCGTATTTATTTACTGCTGCATGTAGGTCCTTAATGGCTTTAAATTTTGGGGCTTTATATCTAGGGGTGGTAACCATTTTTACATCATCTCCCGAGTCTGAATCTGGATCTTCATCATCACCCTCCTCATCCTGACTGCCTTCCTCGGGATTCTCATCCCCTTCATCATCATCACCTCGGGAAGCCTGTCGGTCCTCATCTAATTCTCCGAGGTCTTTGGGATTAGTTTTAGTATTACTTCGGAGAACGGGAAAAAGAAAAGCTTTGGATTTTTTCTTTAAACGGGGATGGGGGGCGTTAGGAGGAGAAGCAACGCCTAAGGAGCCATTCGGCATAAAAAAGGACTTTTGCAAGGATGCCTGAAGTGCAGAAAACTCCTGAACCATTTTATGATATTGAATCTGGATATTCAAAGTCTTTTTAAGCTCGGACATACGGTGGGTCAAATCCTTTTGAATGAGGGAAAGATCTATTAAGGGGGGTGATAAATAGGGAGGCGGCGGACAAGATTGTGACACGAAGGCTTTTTGCGGATCATATGTCGCGGCTTCTGCCTCCAAATCCGCAGCGTCCTCATCAGGGAGTAAATCATCCTCATTACGGGGACTGGTCTTTAAGGCCATTTTCGATTCAGTAGAAAAAATAGGGAAGGTGAGGGCTCCATCAGTGGAGTCGGGGAGTGGCGGATAAATGGGCCTCACAGGGGGCATTTCATCATTAGGGGCGGATGGTTTATCATTCTCCCTTTCTCGGGTGCCATTCGTGTGAAGGGAGGACGCAGATGCAGCATGTGAAAGTGGGGCAAGGCAAGTTTCCGCCTGAATAAGTAATTGGCGGGTCTCTTTGTCCCCAGAGGCATCATTTACAATTTCATTAATCAAGGTCCAAAGTGAAAAGGCATTGACGGGGACTGAATCAGGGCCATCCCGCTTTAGTTTTTCATTAATGTCTCTGCCTACTTTTTGCCATTTTCCAGAGTGAATCTCGGGACCATTAACAATGAACCAGGGACATACCTTGCCTATAAAAATAAAAAATTTCAAAAGATCCTTTTTCTTAACCCTAATTCCTCTCTCTCTAAGATGTTGCTTAAGATCTTTTACAAAAATGTGCTCTTTAGAGAGTTGTGATCCCATGATTTCGATAGGCGCGAACACTTACCTCAATGTGTCTTGTGGAGTCCGGACGAGTTGGGGCGTCTATCGGGCAGTTAACCAGCATTCGGGGGGCCCCACGTTGGGCGCCAATTGGCCTGTCCCGCAGGCCAAACAAACGCGGGTGGCCGAAGCTGGAAAGGGCCGGGGGAGCAAAGCTCGAGGAAGGTCACTAACTAAGAGACCTGGGAACAGGACCACCGAGAGGAAGGAGACAGAAGCATAGTTGGTGTTAAGCAGTCTCACTTTATTATCTTGGGGAAGGGCTTATATAAGCAAGTTGCACTAACGGCGGGGCTAACCGTTGAAACATTAGATACTTTCGACATCAGCATGATTACAACATTTCAAGGAAATGAAACTTAACAGAGAAATGAAACTTAAAGAAAAACGAAACTTAAAGAGAAACGAAACTTAAAGAGGGGAATAGAGAGAGATAATAAGGGAAAGAGAATAGCAAAGAATGGCTCAGTCTCCTACACTTGTGGGGAGGAGAAGACAAGAGGGAAGGAAAGAAAATTTGAAACTCAAGCAATTATGAAATTGAATCTTGTAAACTAAAAGTATACAAACAAATTAATAAAGACAAAAAATGTCAATCCCAAAAGACTCATGCTGGAGAGAGATGTCTAGATCCAGAGAAAGAACTAGAAAGAACTGAGTTTGAATCTTGATTGAACCAAACTACTCGATCTTTTTCTTTTTATGTTTCGTTTTGTTTCCTTTTTACCATTTTTCATTCCATCTAGTTCACTCTGCCTTTGTAACCTGACTAATGTTTAATTTGAATGTATTTGCAGGTCCTATACTGAAGTGTATGCTATCATGGGGGAGGGGGAGGGGAGTGGGAAAGAAAATTTGAAACTCAAGGAATTGTGGAATTTCATCTTGTATACTAAAAGTAAACAAATATATAAAGATCAAAAAAGTATTTTTACATGCAACTAGGAAATAAGATATACAATGGAGTATAGAAATCTATTGTGCCCTACAAGAAAGTAAGCCAAAAGGGGTTATGCAGAGGTAGGGGTGATAGAAAATAAGGCAGTCTGGGGGAAGGGGTATTCAGAATGCATGTGATATCTGGGGGAGGGAAGAGATGGGGCAAAAGTTTGGAGTTCAAAATATTGTTTAAATGAATGTTGAAAACTAAAAATTAATTAGTTGATTAATTAAAAGGAAAAAAAGAGAATTGTTTTTTCAACTCAATCTAAATAACTTTAAATCCCCGGTTAACTGGTATCCAATAACCTCCCTAGGTGAAAGATAAAACTATTGCATTCAAACATCTTCAAGATTTGAAAAAAAAAATATGCCCCTACTTTGGTTACAGGTTGAAGGCAACTTTTTGGATAAGGAACATTGTCTATGCTGTCAGGATCATTATCATCAGTTAAGACAATTATATAGTGTTGTAAGTCATGCAAAGCATTTTACATTTAAAGCCAAGCATGAGCACCTTTCCATAGGATTGCTTCTGTGAACAGCTTTCAAGGTTCTGATTACATAGTATAGCAAAATCTCTATTCAATAACAAATCAGAGGAAAAAATTCACAGAAAACCACAGTACAGAATTCACAATATTACAACTTATCACAGAAAATCAAAGTATAGTGTTCACCATGTCACAACTCAATAACTTATCACTGAAATGACCATGTAGTTTTCACCAAAGTGTCACATAGTTTTCAACAAAGTACAATCCTTTAGTAACTCAATCATTTAATAACTCAATCATTCAATCATCCTTAAGGAGGCTTGCCTTAAGGGTCACAAAGTATAAAAGTCAAAGTTCTCCACACATGGGGTGCAATTAAGTTTCAAATTCAATAGGCACTACACAGTACACTCTTAAGGGGAAGTGGAAAATACAAAAGCCATCCACCTCTATATCACAAGTAAATTATTCTTTCATCAGTCACTTCTCAATATCCTGTTTCATCAGTCACTACCCAGACAATTTCATCAGTCACTATTCAGTACCCACAGAGAAGTCTTTTCTTACTGACTTGGGGCAGGCTTTCAGATTCCATGGTTCCTCTTCCATGATCCCAACTCCTGCCCAAATCTAACAGATTGCCACCTGAGTTCAAAGGAAGACAGCTACCAGCTCCTTGTCCAGCTCTCAGTGCAGTTCCTGCTCCACAGTGAAGCTCAATGTCTAGTCCATCTCAGATCCTTCACAATCTCTGTTCCTGGGAAGACAAGGCTTAACAAAGCCACAACAACATTTGTACAAAATACTGACACCACAATCATGTTTCCTCAGCCTTAGGCAGCTCTAACTGGCCCTTGAATGTCTTGCCAGCAGAAGTCCAAATTCTGTGTCAGTTCTCAGTTCTCAGTTCTCAGTTTGCAGTTTGCAGTTCAGTCTTTGGTAGTAGCAGCCCAGCCTCCAGATGCTCACTGAGAGAAATTCTCTCTCTCTCTCTCTCTCTCTCTCTCTCTCTCTCTCTCTCTCTCTCTCTCTCTCTCTCTGCAACTGCCCTGCCTCTAAGTGGCTAACCCCAGGATATTCTGTCTCTCCAGCTTGTGTTCTTCTTCACATATGGTATAGCTCCTCCTTGTTCTGCCCCTTCCTGTTACATCAGCAACTTCCTCCCAAGGTGCTAACTACTACTATTAATTAAATAGCTTAAATGAGGTGTTAACTTGAATCAAGGTGCTAAGTACCTACTTACTTGCCAATACAAAGAGTTCTGGAAGATCTTCAGATCTTCAGATTCCATTAACGTTACATGCATATTTTATCTCCTTTATCTAATTTGTTTATTAAACTTAGGAATTATGAAATCACTTTTCCTCATTTTTTGCTAAAGTGGAGAGCTAACTGGGTATAAAGGATAATATATACTTAAAATGCCTCTTATGAAAAAATACATATGTAAACATTTTTAAATGTAGTGAGGATGGGAATAAGTAAAATGTTTGGATGAGAAGTCTTGAGGGCAAAGAAAAAGTCTTCAGAATTCAATTTGAAAGTTATATGTCGGCAGCTAGGTGGTGCAGTGAATAGAGCACTGGCCCTCGAGTCAGGAGGACCTGAGTTCAAATCTGGCTTCAGATACTTAACATAAAAACTTGCTGTGTAACCTTGGGCAAGTCACTTAACCCCAATTGCCCTCCAAAAAAACAAAGCAAACAGGCTGTCTGATTTGGGTGACCATGTACCCTGACAGTCCCACAGTATTCCGCGGTAATAAAATCCACTTTTTAAATTTAATCTTGGGGATCTTCTGTCTCACTTTTATACAACATTTCGAGGCCCCAGTGAGATTTGGTGTGTTCTGTGTCACCCCAAAGATCCCCAAATAAGAAGAGCTCTCAGCCTCCTGAGGTAGGCATCTGCTTGCCCTGAGCCCTAGTGGGGCTAGCCCCTGATGTCAGTCTAGGGCCCCAGGTCTCAAGGAGAGAAGATTGCGCCTGCCTCCTGATTCCGACTTGCTCCTCATTCTGCTTCTCTTGGATCCAGGACCTCCAGTTTGCGGGGTAAGTTAAATGTTGTTCAATGTATGTCTGGTTAAATATACCCGTAAATGTCTGGTTAAATACTTTCGCGGTATGTCTGATAAAATATACCAGTAAATGTTGGGAGGGAAAGAGCCTGACGAGGCTTATAGTGCCCCCATAGGGCACCTCTTCCCTGGGCAAGGCTCAAGATGTCAACCTTCTTGCCCGTATCTGGTCTGATTATGTGTTTGTTTGTCTGTCCTACACTCACTTGAGCCCATTTGCTTCCTATTCAGAATCTGCAGGAAGCAATCAAGTGGATAAGGATTGTAATGTGTTTGAGTGTTCACAAAGTTTTGTCCTGAGCTCAGTTGTTTTTTTTTTTAAATTAATTATTAGTTTAGTTTCAGTTGACAAGATTCAATTCCATAGTTCCTTGATTTTCAAATTTCCTTTACTTCCCTCCCCCCTCCCCTCATGACATCATATAGTACAGTAGAGGGTCTGCAAATGCATTCATATTAAACATTATTCCAATTACAAAGGCATATTGTACTAGGTGGGATGAAAGATGGTAAGGAAGAAGTACAACCAAACAATGAGAAGAACAAGATCATTTAGTTTGCTTCCATCAGGATTCAGGCTCAGTTCTTTCTAGTTATATCTCTGGATGGCGCATTTCTCACTTTCTTGAGTCATTCGGGATTAACTTATATCACTGCATTGCTGAAAAGAGTCCAGTCTGTCATAGTTGGTCGTCACAGATATGGTATGTCTGTGATTGTATACAAATTTCTTCTGATTCTACTCTTCTCGCTCAGCATCAGTTTGTATAAGTCTCTCCAGGTAATTATGAAATCCGTCACCTCCTCGTTTCTTATAGCACAATAAAATTCCATTACATTCATATACCACAACTTGTTTAGCCATTCCCCAATTGATGGGCACTCCTTTAGTTTCCAATTCTTTGCAACCACAAAAAGGGCTGCTAAAAATATTTTTGTACATATGGTTCTTCCTCCCACTACTATGATCTCTTTGGGATATAACCCTAGGAGTGGTATGGCTGGGTCAAAGGGTATGAAATTATTTATAATCCTTTGGGCATAATTCCAGATTGCTCTCCAGAATGGTTGGATAAGTTCACAACTCCACCAGCAATGTATTAGTGTTCCAATTTGTCCACATCCTCTCCAGCATTTGTCACTTTCTTGTTTTGTCATCTTAGCCAATCTGACTGAGAGATGTGGTATCTCAGAGTTGTTTTGATTTGCATTTCTCTAATTAATAGTGATTTAGAGCATTTCTTCATATGCTTATAGATATCTTTAATTTCTTTCTCTGAAAACTGTCTGTTCATATCCTTTGACCATTTATCAACTGGGGAATGAATTGTGTTCTTATAGATTTGACTCAGTTCTCTGTATACTTTAGAAAGTAGTCTTTTGTCAGATACATAGTTTGTAAAAATTCTTTCCCGATTTCCCACCTCCCTCTTGATATTGGTTACATTGGTTTTGTTTGTACAGAATCTATTCAATTTAATGTAATCAAATTATCCATTTTGCATTTTATAATGCTCTCTAATTCTTGTTTGGTCCTTAAAATCTTCCCCTCCACAGATCTGTCAGGTAAACCATTCCCTTGCTTTCCCAAATTATTACAGTATCATCCTTTACACCTAGATCATGCACCCATTTAGACTTAATTTTTGTATATGGAGTAGATAGAGATCAGCCCAGTTTCTACATACTGTATTCCAGTTTTCCCAGCAGTTTTTGTCAAAGGCATCTTTATCCCAAAAACTGGGGTCTTTGGGTTTATCGAACAATAGATTACAATATTCATTAACTGCTGGTCTCCTGCACCTAATCTATTCCACTGATCCACTACTCTACACCTCTGCCAGTACCAAGCAGTTTTGATGACTGCTGCTGTATAATACAGATTAAGATCTGGCATAGCTAGTCCACCTTCCCTAGCATTTCTTTTCATTAATTCCCTTGATATTCTAGACCGTTTGTTTTTCCAAATAAATTTTGTTATTATTTTGTCTAACTCTACAAAGTATTTTTTGGTAAATTGATTGGAATGGCACTAAATATATAATTTAGTTTGGGTAAAATTGTCATTTTTATTATATTAGCTCGACCCAGCCATGAGCAATTGATATTTTTCCAACTATTTAGATCTGCTTTTATTTGTGTGAGAAGTGTTTTGTAGTTGTGATCATATAGATTCTGGGTTTGTTTTGGCAAGTAGATTCCCAAATATTTTATAATGTCTACAGTGACTTTAAATGGGATTTCTCTTTCTATCTCTTGCTGTTGAGTTTTATTAGAGATGTACAGGAATGCTGAGGATTTATGTGGGTTTATTTTATATCCTGCAACTTTGCCAAATTTATTTATTGTCTCAAGTAATTTTTTACTTGATTCTCTAGGATTCTCTAAGTATATCATCATATCATCTGCAAAGAGTGACAGCTTGGTCACTTCTTTGCCTAATTTGATTCCTTTGATTTCTTTTTCTTCTCTAATTGCTACTGCTAACGTTTCAAGTACCAGATTGAATAAGAGGGGTGATAGTGGACACCCTTGTTTCACTCCCGATCTTATTGGAAAGGCTTCTAGTTTATCCCCATTGCATATAATACTTGCTGATGGTTTTAAATAGATGCTATCAACTATTTTAAGGAAGGCTCCATTTATTCCTATAATTTCTAGTGTTTTTAATAGGAATGGATGTTGTACTTTGTCAAAAGCCTTTTCTGCATCTATTGAGAGGATCATGTGGTTTTTGCTAGTTTTGTTGTTGATATGCTCAATTATATTGATGGTTTTCCTAATATTAAACCATCCTTTCATTCCTGGAATGAATCCTACCTGATCAGGGTGTATTATTTTTGTGATAAGTTGTTGGAGTCTTTTGGCTAATATTTTATTTAGAATTTTTGCATCTAAATTCATGAGGAG
The DNA here is from genome assembly GCA_011680675.1 of Gymnobelideus leadbeateri. Classification (NCBI taxonomy): domain Eukaryota; kingdom Metazoa; phylum Chordata; class Mammalia; order Diprotodontia; family Petauridae; genus Gymnobelideus; species Gymnobelideus leadbeateri. The sequence goes on along the minus strand of WOXC01004890.1, from coordinate 473,416 downwards.
ATTGGTCTATAATTTTCTTTCTCTGTTTTATCTCTTCCTGATTTAGGAATCAGTACCATATTTGTGTCATAGAAAGAGTTTGGTAGGACTCCTTCTTCACTAATTTTCCCAAATAGTTTGTAGAGTATTGGAATCAATTGTTCTTTAAATGTTTGATAGAATTCACTAGTAAACCCATCTGGCCCTGGAGATTTTTTCCTAGGGAGTTCATTGATGGCTTGTTTGATTTCTTTTTCTGAGATGGGGTTATTTAGGTAATTCACTTCCTCTTCAGTTAATCTGGGCAACTTGTGATTTTGTAAATATTCATCCATTTCACTAAGATTGTCATATTTATGTGCATACAATTGGGAAAAATAATTCCTCATTATTTTTTGATTTCCTCTTCATTAGAGGTAGATTCACCCTTTTTATTTTTGATACTCATAATTTGGTTTTCTTCTTTCTTTTTTTTTATCATATTGACTAAGGGTCTATCAATTTTGTTGATTTTTCATAAAACCAGCTCTTGGTTTTATTTATTAATTCAATGGTTTTCTTAATTTCAATTTTATTAATCTCACCTTTGGTTTTCAGTATTTCTAATTTAGTACTAAATTGGGGATTTTCAATTTGTTCTTTTTCTAGCTTTTTCAATTGCATGTCCAATTCACTGACCTCCCTTCTCTCTGCTTTAATTAAGTATGCACTCAGGGATATAAAACTTCCCCTGAGAACTGCCTTTAGTGAATCCCACAAATTTTGGTATGTTGTTTCATTATTATCATTCTCTTGAATGAAATTATTGATTGTTTCTATAATTTCTTCTTTGACCCACCAATTTTTTAGGATTAAATTGTTTAGTTTCCAATTAGTTTTTAGTCTATCTTTCCATGGCCCTTAATTGCATATAATTTTTATTGCATCATGATCTGAGAATGATGCGCTTACTATTTCTGCCTTTCTGCACTGGATTGTGAGGTTTTTATGCCCTAGTACATGGTCTATTTTTGAGTATGTACCATGCACTGCTGAGAAGAAAGTAAATTCCTTTTTATCCCCATTCAGTTTTCTCCAGAGATCCATCATATCTAGTCTCTAAGATTCTATTCACCTCCTTAACTTCTTTCTTGTTTATTTTGAGGTTAGATTTATCGAGTTCAGAGAGGGGGAGATTAAGGTCCCCCACTAGTATAGTTTTGCTATCTATTTCTTCCTCTAATTCCTTTAACTTCTCCTCTAGGAATTTGGATGCTATACCACTTGGTGCATATATATTAAGTAGTGATATTGCTTCATTCTCAATGGTGCCTTTTAGTAGGATATAGTTTCCTTCCTTATCTCTTTTAATTAGATCTATTTTTGCTTTTGCTTTATCTGAGATAAGTATTGCTACCCCTGCTTTTTTTTACTTTAGCTGAGGCATAATAAATTTTACTCCAACCTTTTACCTTTACCCTGTGGGTATCCCTTTGTTTCAAATGTGTTTCTTGAAGACAGCATATTGTAGGATTATGGTTTTTAATCCATTCTGCTATCTGCCTGTTTTATGGGAGAGTTCATCCCATTCACATTCACAGTAATGATGACTATCTGTCTCTTCCCTTCCATCCTATTCCCTCCCCTGTTTATGTTTTTGTTTCTTCCTTCTCCCTTCCCCTCCTTGAAGTTTTCCCTTTTGACCACCCCCTCCCTCAGTGTTCCCACCCAGTGACCCCCCTTCTTAACCTACCCTCTCCCCTTACTACTATTTCCCTCCCTTATAATCCCTCCCTTTAGTCTCCTCCTTTCCCACCCCCCCCTTACCCTCCCACTATCTATAGGACACAACAAATTTTTATACTTATCAGAGTAAATTACTCCCCGTTTGATTCCAAACCAATGAGAGTAAATTTCAAACAATGCTCCTCTCCCTCCCTCCAAGTCCTCTATTTAATGAATTTATGTGTCTATTCACGTTAGATTCTTAAACTTCACTGATTAATTTGATCCTTCTTTGAACCAGAACCAGTGAGAATAGTGTTTAAATGATGTTCCTCTCCCTCTTACTTTCCCTTCTTCTATAGTGTGTTTTGATGCCTCTTCAGATGGCATATTTTACCTTTTCCTAGCTCATCCTTTCCTTTTTCCCATTACAGTACCATTGATCCCCTTAATAGTCTTTTTTTTTTTTAGACTCCATGTTAGTGCATTCATACCCACACCCTCTAAGTATAACCCTTTTGCAGGTCATGATAATCATAGAGATTTCAAATATTGACAGTTATCAGCTCCACATATAGGGATGTGAACATTTTGCTCTTGTTGCATCCCAAGTAATGAGCTTGTGTTTGTGGGTGTGGGTATGTGCACTTCTGCATGTGTGAGTCTATGTTACCCTTGTTTACCTTTTTATGTTCTTCTGGAGTCTTGTAATTGGAGATCAAATTTTCCATTGAGCTCTGGCTTTTTCATTAGGAAAGTCTGGAAGTCCCTTACTTCATTAAACGTCCATCTCCTTGCCTGAAAGATTATGCTCAGTTTTGCCGGGTAGTTAATCCTTGGTTGTAGTCCTAGCTCTCTTGCCCTACGAAATATCAAATTCCAGTCCCTCCGCTCTTTTAATGTAGAAGCTGCTAGGTCCTGTGTGATCCTAACTGTAGTTCCTCGATATTTGAATTGTTTCTTTTTGGCTGCTTGTAGAATTTTTTCTTTAATCTTATAATTCTGGAATTTGGCTACTATATTTCTTGGAGTTTTCAGTTTGGGATCTCTTTCAGGAGGAGTCCGGTGAATTCTATCAATAGCTATTTTATCTTCTGATTCCAGGACCTCAGGACAGTTTTCTTTGACAATCTCTTGGAGGATGTTGTCTAGACTGCTTTTCTCATCATGGCTTTCTGGTAGACCAATAATTCTTAGGTTGTCTCTCCTGGATCTGTTCTCTAGGTCAAGTTATTTTTCCAGTGAGATGTTTTACATTTTCTTGCAATTTTTCAATCATCTTGTTTTTTTCGATTGACTCCTGCTGCATCATAGAGTTCTGAGTTTCAGTTTGGTTGTATCTAATTTTTAGTGAATTATGGTCTTCAATAAGTTTTTGAAGTTCCTTTTTTAGGGAGGTATTTTCTTTTTCCAAGTTGGTCATTGCCTCCCTGATTTGGTCTTTAAAATTTTTCTTAAGCTCCTCCAGGAATGCTATTTGGGCTTGAGACCAGATCATGTTTCCTTCTGTGGTCTCTGGTGTGGGCAGAGAGTCTATATTGTCCTGTGTGTTTTGTTGTTCTTGCCCTGCATAGTATGCTCGAATAGACTTTCTTGCCTTCCCCTTCTCCTTTTCAGCTTCCTTCCTTCCCATTGTGACTTCCTGTTTCTTAGTGTCTCAGGCTATGAGTTTGGGGCCTGATCCTTGACTTTGAATACCTCTGGGTGGCTAGTTTATGGCTAAGTCAGGGAAGTCAGTGAGGAATGTAGATGTGTAGGTGGGGTTGAGTCTGACCACTTTAGATTTCTGCCTCTATACCCCTGGGCTATAAGTAGTCTTTTGTTGGTGAGGTGAGGTGGGGCTAGTTGGGTCCCCTCCCTCTCTTCTCTTCAGATTCCTGGCTGTCTCAGTTACACCCTTTCTTGGAGATTCTCAAGCCTGAGGCTATTTCCATTAACTTGGGATTTCAGTCTGGGTGGGAGACTTATCTTTGGGTTTTCTGCTTCATGAAGGAGGGATGGGAGGATCAGAGCAGCTAGAATTTACTTTGCCATTCCAGCCCCTGTATCATACAGGCAGGCAGTTTCTAAATTTCCAGGCTGGGGGCTGAATGCAGCCTGAGAAGCCACTCTCTCCACTGGGGGCCCGAGTCTCCTACCTGGCTCCAATGATCTGTTCCCTCTGCGAGATGACTGTGACTCCTCCTTGGTAAGTCTGCAGGCTGGGGATTTTTCTCTCTCTGGTGTATTCTGCTTGCCTGCTCTTAGGTCTGAGCTGTGCAGACCCCACGCGCTCTGCGCTCGACCTGTGCGGGCACTCTGGGCAACCTCCTGTGCTGGATTCTGCCACACTCTGTCTTCCACTGGGCTTCGTCACTCCGGAATCCGCTCAGATTTACCCTTTTGGACTTAGTGACAGAGGAGCTCAGCGAGGTTACTGCTTCCTTTCCGCCATCTAGAGCTCAGTTGTTTAAAGTCTCATTTTAAAGTTTCTATTCCTGCAAAGTAGGTATTTGAGTGACTATCAGAAGAGCACCTTCAAGGGAGCTTTTCTGATTTCCATTGGGAAGATGATATCTTAGTTTCCAGAAGAACCCTCTTCTGAGTCAGCCATCCCCTCAGGAAATCCATTAATCCAGCCTAATTCACCTTATTGAGCCTGGTTTGGCCAGCCACATGGCTCTTGGCCTTGGCTGGAGGGGGGCGGGAGGAGCAGGCCAGCCTGGTTCTGGGGTCAGACTAAGGGCTGGTCTGACCGACCTCCAACCTGAGGTTCTGCTGGCTCAGGCAAGAGAAGGTGAAGGCCCTGCAGAGCACTCCCTGTGAGCATTGTGGCAGGTAGGGAGGCAGGCCCCTCTTTGTCAAATCTCTCCTGCCTGACCAGTTAAAGCCAATTAAGTGTGGAGCTTTGAGATTGGCAATTTCAAAGCTCACTTTCAAAAGGTCCACCAAAATTCTCCCTGTTGTTGCAATATTTTGAAATTTTAGTTTGGAAAATTTATGATTTACAAGTCCTGGTCAAATTACCTAAGAGTTAAATCTTTTTAGAAATTGGAAATAGGATAAAAAAAAAACAAGCTTTTTTCTATCTCAGCTTGACTTGTTCCTTCAAATTGTAAAAGGAAAATTAATAGCATTTGTGAAATACTTGTAATCAGAATTATATGACTGGCATATGTTGATATCTGTCTAACTTTGAATCCATGCCCGAATTGATAAGGTCAATTGATGTCAATTGATAAGTCATTTGATGTCATTTGATACTCATTGTTGATTTGTTACCATCTTTCTGAGACTGTATTGTGTATCTAAAGGTCTATTTAGCTAAGTGTACTTAAGAAACATTTTTGAAGTAGGAATACTATTAGAGCTAATTAAAAAATCCTGGGCCCCTGGATTCTGTAGCTGCTGGACTGCCCCTTTCCTCTGGGCCATTGCTGCGGAGGCCCTCCCTGTTAAAGAAGCTGATAAGCTTTTTCTGGGTCAGCCCCTTTCCATCTCCACCCCTCATTCAGTGGAGACCCACTGTCTCTGATTGTCCTCAGGTTATTGATCAGGCCCAGGCTTTGAGATCTGATCTGACACACCCCTAAGAATGTAATCTCTACATTTATGAGTTGTTGTTGTTTTTTTTTTTTTTGGCAGCTTAGTTGAAAATCTAATGTTATTTCTCATCCAGAATTAGATCATGTGCAGAAAGTTATTCAAACTGTTTAAGATCATTTTAAGTTTTCAACTGACTTTCTTCATCAAGGCTTAATGAGATTGTAAAAACAGAAGAGATCTGGCTGTTTTGATCTGAATTTGTAAGTTGTTTCATGCTCTAAGCAAAAGTTAACATTTGTAACTCTATGTTAAGGATTCAATTTGTGTACCCAGCTCCCTATGAAACATAGATCTACCTAAATGATTTTGGGTCCCAGCTGTTTAAGGGGGAGGTGATTGGAATGACAGAGTACTTGGGTGCCTGATATTTATTTTAATCAGAAATACTTTAGTTGAGAGAAAAGTAAGATAACATTTTTAACACCAGGTTTATTCAAACTGTTTTAAAGTCTATGAAAAGCTGAACAAAGGGGATAAGGTTTGGCTTCCCCATGAGAATTGGGTCAGGTCCTTGGATTCTCAGCTTTGACTTCCTTGAGCAGCCTGCATCTGAAATTTTCTCAGAGCTCAGAACTCAAGGTTGAGAAAGTCCAGACCATTCCCTAACATATATTTGGAAGACCACCACCCATTCTTCCTCTAATCCGGGAAGACCTAAAAGCTGAAATCACTAACTCTTCCCTCATCAAGTTCCTTCAGGGTCTGCAGGCGATTCAGAAAAAACTGCTTCCCTCAGCTCTCCTGATCCCGTTGCAACTCAGCTTACCTGTTTCAACCTGGGGATTCTGTGCTGGCAAAAAGAAATTCATGGTCTGGAGCCAAGGTGGAAGGGACCGCAGGTCATGATCCCCACTACACCTACTGCTATCAAAGTGGACTCTATTCCCACATGACTCCATTGCACCAGAGTGAAGCCTGCTGTCACCTCAGAATGGAAAACAGAAGTCCACGAGCACCCCCTAAAGCTGACTATCCAATCCTCTCCCTGATTCCCCTTTTACCTCCTTGCCTGGTCCTCCACAATCCCCATGCCCCCAGACCAAACTATACCTGGGTGTTAACCACAGGAAATGGACAATCCTGGACTTTTCCAGAACTGGAGCACACAGCTACTCCTCAACTCCCTCTTCCCCAGAACTGGACTATTTGGGGGCCCAACAGTAGATGCAGGTTACCTACTCTGTTCAGATACAGGATGTCCGTGCGCCTGTGCTTGTGTCACAGCTTACCATCTCCCCTCTCCTAGTCCTGGTGCCTCCCTGTGCGACTAGGCAGGCAATAGTGAGGGATTGGACCCATTGTTCCGAATCCATACAATTGCCACCTGGGGGACCCCGTTTTCTCGAGTCCTGGGCATCATAGTCCCTGAAGGGGAGGGGGGAGCGCAGGTGGGAAAGACCTTAGTACTGACTATAGCCAAGAAGCCTCCTGTACCCCTTCCCTATTGTCATCCCATTGCCTAGGTATCCCTACCCCAAAATCCAAACCACAATACCAGCTGTCACCACATGGGCCCCTGTCAGGTAATATGCCCCCCTCATCTTCAAAGGTTCAGGAATCTCGAAATTATCAGGTCCCCTTAATTACCCTTCTGTCAGCTGTTCATAAACCACTTAACAGATCTAACCACATGTTGGGAAAAGATTTCTGGATTTGTGTTGAACCCCAGCCTCCTTACTATGTAGGAATGGCACTAAATGCCTCAGTCACCCCTATTTCCAACAGAGAATTGTGAGTGGGACCACCCAAGGCTCCCCCTAGGGATGTATAGGGTACAGGTTTCTGCCTCATATCATCCAGCATCCCTTTATCCAGCTCTCAGTATAGCTCAATTTGTGGAAAAACCCACATGATTCAGGCCTCTAGCTCAGACTACTTCCCTGCCCCTCCAGGAGCCTGGTGGGCATGGCATGATGGCCTTACCCAGTATGTCTCTGCTACAGTGTTCCTCAGACAACAACACACTGAGGGCCCCCTGTGTATCCTAGTGGCCATAATTCCCTGAGTCACCCTTCTTCCAGGTGAACAAAGTTGGCATTACTTTTCCCAGAAGGGCAACTGAGCCACCACCTAAGGCAGGCAGTACCACTCCTCATTCCCATCTCAGTGGGCTTGGGCCTTGTGGGTTCTACAGCGACTGGGATGGCAGCCTTGATTAAGGGGGAGGCCAACTATCAGGCCTTAAGTACACAGGTAAATATTGACCTCTCCCACATAGAGCAGTCCATCTCAGCCCTGGAAAGACAGGTGGACTCTGGCAGAGGTGATTCTTCAAAACCGCAGAGGCCTCGACCTTCTTAAACTGGGTGGCCTGTGTGCAGTCCTTGGTGAGGCTTGTTGCTTCTGTGCAAACAACTCTGGAGTCTGAAGTTGGTAAGCCAGAATATTGCTAATGGACAGAGGGAGCTGGAAAATTCTGAGAATGGGTATCAGTCCCTGTTCCCCTGGAACATCCCCCTAACTCACTAAATTGATATCAGCCTTGGTATAATATTGGTATTAGCTTCTCCTCCTTCTGATCATAGCCCTAATTGTAGGACCCTATCTCATTGTTTTCTACAATTCTTTAAATCCAGTGTTAACTCCATTAATGTTAATTATCAGGGACCCCCCCATTCTTTAGGAACAGAATTGGGTAATCTAGATGTGACCCCTAGATGTGAACCCAGCTATGTCAAAGGTTTGACATACCTACAAGAAAGAGTAGGGAATGTTGGACCCAGCTCCACTCTGCCCTTCCCTCTTTGATTTGTCACTTTGCCCTTCCTGAATGTCAGAAACAAATCCACTCACCCTTTCCTTGTTGTAAAACAGGCAGCCCAACCTTTCCTTAATTGATTTGTAAAACAGAGAACTCCACCTTGCTTTAATCTGTAAACAGGCAGAACCCCCACCCCTTGCTTACCCTTGATTAATCTGTGGGTGGGAGTCCCAGCCTAGGGTTTCACTCCAGCAGGGAATTCAAATGTATACTGACCAATCACTAATTGTAGTTTCAAGTGTACACTGACCAGTCATTGGAGTTTCAGCTTACATCACTGTAATTTCAGCTTACATAACCTGGCTATGGAACCTCTATAAAACAGTCACACTGACTGTGCAGAGGTGCTGTCTGATTTGGGTGACCATGTACCCTGAGAGTCCCACGGTATTCCTCGGTAATAAAATCCACTTTTTAAATTAAAAAAAAAAAAAAGCAGGACTCAAGAGAAACTTTAAAAGATAAACATGAGTGAGAAATCATAAGGAACTAAACAAGGTAAAATTATTCACACAGAAATGACTGGCCTTGTATCCCTGAGCAAGTTACTTAACTCCAATTGCTTTAAAAAAAAAAGTTCTATGTCAATATTATTTGAGATAAAAGAAGATAATGGCTTATAAGACAAAAGATTGGCCCATAGTAGGTGATTAGCTAATGAATCACTAATGTCAAAACAATGAGTCAGGTTTCATTCAAATACTATAAATTTGTACCTCTGTATGGAGTCTATTTGATCATTGTTCATTAGTCTTTTTTTTTTTTATTTTTGCTTTTGCCTCTCTACCTTTACCTTTACTAACTTAGTTGGAAATGACTAAAGTAGCCTTCTAGCTAAGGGAGGCAAAGGAAGCTCACAGTTACATATTCATCACTACTTTTGCAAACCATTTTACTTTTAAGAAAATCCATTCCGATTTTTCCATTGCTGTTCAGAATTACATCTGATTCACTGTATTTTCAATTAAAATATTTTTTTGCAATACCAGTTATTTCACACAGAGTTTTATAGTTATTTTCTTATTTCTACCAATTTGAAGTATTGAGCAAAAATTATATTTTCTCTTTAGATTTATTCCCCTTGAATAGTTCAAAATCTTTAACCAAAAGGGATCTTAACATTCCTTTTTTTTTTTGAAATTTCCAGTTGACAACATGAGAAACTTTAATATAATGCTGAAAACAATTATTCTACTTAATCAAATATTTCCTCTGACGAGGACATCATTACTTCTTTCATATTAAGTATGTCCCAACTGTTTTAGTGTAGTTAGATAATTAAAGCTTAAATCTATACTAAGTCTTCTGGGGGTACCCTGCATTATGCAAAAATCAGCTTCTATGTAACTTCCATCCACCAATTCTAGCTCTTCTATATAGAATAAAAAAAAATCACCATGATTACTCTTCCACCTATCTTTTACATATTTATAGACAACTGCCATTCTCTCTATCCTGCCTCAACCCAACAGCAGTGTTTCATTCTCCAATGAAAACTTCTTTATTTTTTTCAAATATTTCCCACATAGTATGGTGTAAAGCCACACACAAGCAGCTCTCCAGAGGAATGCTACTGTGAACAGCTTTCAAGGTTCTGATTACATAGTGTTCCCTCTGGACAAACACCAATTTGTCTGTAGTGTTCTAAAAATGTTACCAACAACTGAATATAATACCTTAAATATGATCTCAGCATCACCAGCAGAATGAATAAAGGAATATCATCTCCATTTTTATAACCATTGCAATTCTTATCAATATAATACTTACTGTTTACATCCATTTAAAACTAGCAACATATGTGACAGGTTTATAATGAGCTTGTAGCAAAAATCAAACTACTAGACTTCTTTTACATGAGCTGTTAAGTCCAATCTTTCCCATTCTACATTTTTGTGACTACCACCCCCCTTAAAACTAAGTGTAAATTTTCCCCTTATTTTTAAATATTACAGCAGAGAAGGTTTTTGATCGTTTATTTTATTAAACTACTTTTGGAATTTATTTATTTTTTTTACCATTCAGTGAATTAACTGGTTTTGATGAGCCCATCTTTTATGTATTCATCTAAATGAAATTGCGGAGAAGAGGCATAGAGGATAGAATACTAGACCTGGAGCTAAGAAAACCCGAATTCAAATATGACTTCAGGTGTTTATTAACTGTGTGATCCTGGGAAAGTAACTTAATTTCTATTTACTTCAGTCTCCTCAACTGTAAAATGGGGAAAATAATAGAACCTAGCCCTAAGGATTATTTTGAGGATCAAATAATATCTATAAAGTACTTGGTGCATGGTAATTGCTCAATAAATACTTGTTTCTTTCTTTCCTGTTGCTGAAGAGTAAATAAAAGTAAGGGACAAATAAAAATCCCTATCTTTAGCTTAATACTGAAGCAATAATAAAATTTCTTTGTGTATTTTTTAAAACCAGCTATGAATTCACCCTAATGCACTACTAGCCCATATCTCTCAGTAACAAAACTTCTACAAAATTAGAAAATTTAGTTTGAAGGGACTTCGGTAGCCATATATTGCAATGGGCATCTGAAAAAAAAAAAACCCTTCTACAACTACAATATAGTTGACAAATGAAAATCTAAAGTTTTTTGAATGACTTCCACTAAGGTTAATAATTATTTCCTAATGTATCCCATTCCACTTAAGGGGATATTTAATTATTAGAAAACTTTTCTTTTTACAGTGTGAGAGAGGATATTTTGCTTATACCTCATAGCATAAAATAATCTTGATTTTGTATTTTTATTAGAAGACTTCAAATCTATATCGACTCCGTATTGAGAAATTAGGCTTAAGACCTATTTGGTTAACTGTTGTACTTTTTTATCCCACTCAAAAATGTAGATGAGAAATCTATCAATATAACTATAAATGACTTAAAGAGATCTCCAAAGATAAGATAGAGATCATTACATGATAAGATAGCCTGAGCTGAGAAAATGTCAATTAATCTAACCAGGTAATTAACCTAGCTATTGCAGATGCCATGGAAAGTAAGAAAAAATCTAGTTTATTTTTTGTTAGATCATTCCAAATTAGGAATCTGTGAAATGTCTCTTTCCTTGGAAGATATTTAGGACATAGAAGAAAAAAAATGTATTTTGTCTTTTGGAAAACAAGGTATTTCGTTTTAATATTTGAAACATTTAATTTTAATACGTCAAATACCAGAACCATTCCCTTCATCACTTCTCACTCACTCCCACTTGGAAGATAAGCAATTCAGTATATGTTGTACATGTGTGGCTATCAAAACATTACCACAGTAGATATATTGTAAAAGACTGACTAAATTTCCCTCCCACCAATCCCACCCCCCACCTGGTCCATTCCCTATTTTCATCCTGTCCCACTTCTAAAGTGGGTGCCTCCAACCTCCCCTTCCCCCAGCATGCCCTCCCCTCCGTCACCACCCCCCCATCCCATTCTCTCTACTCTCCTGCATGGTGGGATATCCCATTTAGTATGTATGTCATTCTCTCCCTGAGCCAAATTCAATGAGAATATGGTTTTGCCTTTTTGCCTTCCTTTTCTTCCCCTCCCCTGAAACCCTAACCCTTTGCCTCTTCTACATGAGATAGTTTGCCCCACCCTGTCTCTCCCCATCTCCTCTTGTCACATTCCTCTCTCACTTCTTAGCTTCACCCCTTAAGTATCATCCCTTCCCACAAAATTTGACCTGTCCCCTCTATCCATGTATATCTGTAAACATATATACATTCACATAAGTATTCATATGCCCATATACCCTTCTTCAACTATTTTCATACTGAGAAAGGTTTCATCAGTCACAGTTATTGTTTTTCCATGTAAGAATGTCAATAGTTGAACTATGATAAGTTCCTTGTGATTTCTTTTCCCTGTTTACCTGCTCAAGCATCTCTTGTTTCTTGTGTCTGAATGTCAAATTTTCTATTCAACTCTGTATTTTTTCCTCAAGAATGCTTGAAAGTTCTCTATTCCACTAAATGACTTTATTTTCCCCTGAAAGAAGATACTCAATTTTGCTGGATATGTGATTCTTGTTTTTAATCTCCAGTCCTTTGCCCTCCAGAATATTGTATTCCATACCCTTGATCCCTCAGTGTAGAAGCTGCCAGGTCCTGGGCTATTATGATTGTGTATCCACAATATTGAAATTGTTTCTTCCTGGCTGCTTGTAGTATTTTCTCCTTGATCTGGGGATTCTGGAACCTGGCTATAATATTCCTAGGAGTTTTCTTTTTGGGGTCTTTTTCAGGAGGTGATCTGTGAATTCTTTCAACCTCTATTTCCCCCTCTGGGTCTAAAACATCAGGGCAATTTTCCTTGAGAATTTCTTTAAGGAGGATTTCTAGGTTCTTTCTTTGATCATGGCTTTCATGTAGTCCAATAAATTTTAAATTATCTCTCCTGGATCTATTTTCCAGGTCAGTCGTTTTTCCCATGAGATATTTCACTTTGTTTTCTATTCTTTCAATTGCTTGGATCTGTTTAACATAATCTTGATTTCTCATAAAGTCACTACCTTCCATTTGCACCAGTCTAATTCTGAAGGAATGAATCTCCTCAGTGAGCTTTTGACATTCTTTTTCCATCTGGCAATTTCAGCTTTTTAAGGCTTTCTTCTCCTCATTGCTTTTTTGAGCCTCCTTTGCCATTTAAGTTAGTCGATTTCTTAAGGTGTTCTTTTCCTCAGTCAGGCTGTTGAGTCTCATGTCATACTTTTCCTGCATCCTTCTCATTTCTCTTCCCAATTTTTCCTCTACTTCTCTTATTTTTAAAATCCTTTATAAAATCCTCTATGGCCTGTATCCCACTCGTATTTTCATTTGGGGTTTTTGGTGCATGCTTTCTGACCTCACAGTCCTCCTCCTGTTCCATGCGTTGATCCTCTTTGCCCCAAAATAGGAGTCTAATGATGAATTTTTCTTTTTATTTTATTTCCTTTGCCTAGGCATGTTGCCACTTAATTACTTGACTTTTGGAATTGTTGCCACAGTAGGACTCTGCCACCAGACAGGGGAGCTTCCATCCCAAACGTTGGCATCTTCTCAAATGCTGGTAGTATTAGTTGGGTGCCCTCCCTGAAGCCCCCACACACTCTGGCAAGATGGACACACACCCCAATACCTCCGCCCCTGACCACAATCCATATCCAGGGAGGTTAAATGAAGAGCAATTAACCCCTAGACTGATCACTGGATCCCCCGAGAGTCTGTAGGTCAGGAGCTGAAGCTTCAACTGAAGCTGCCAAATGGCACCTGTGCCGGGTCTCCTCAGCCACTTCTAACCCCCAGGGGAAGAAGATGACTTGCTCCCAAATACTGGTACTGACGTCCATAGGTCACTAACCTCTCACTTTGTGTTGGAAATTCTGGAAAAGCCACAGCTGCTGGTGTTCTTGGGTCACTCCAGCCAGCTGCTGGTCTGTCCACCCTGGGGCTAAAACCTCTGACTCACTCAGTCCTGGGCTTGTCTCCCAGAGTGCCGTGCTCACTGCTGTCTGCCAGGATGCCGGGTTGTCGTCAGTGGGAGTTTAGCTTCTCTGTGTCATTTGGTGGGTGCTGGAGCTCCAGAGGCTGTTCAGAGTTCCCTTTTACATAATTTTGAAATGGTGTGGGCTGGAGTGCTGTGGAAGTTCTGTTTCTACTCTGTCATCTTGCCTCCGCCCCCAACAAGGTAATTTTTATTTCAATGATGTCTATTATGCATGTGAAATCACACAAATCATATATCATTGACAGCTATTTTGCAAATTAAAAGGGATAAATTAAAGTGAAATGTTATACTTCAATTTTCACTTAGAGTTTATTACTTATCTCTATTTATGTAGATAGCATTTTTTGAACCTGATTCATTTGGCATTGTCCCAGGGTCACCAAAGAGCCCCTTTTAATTTTCTGACATGATGCCCAAACCCTGAATCAAAAAAATAAAAAAAAAATTCTTCTCCTCTTCCTACTACTAATCTAGTCATAGCCATCTCTAAGACCCATCACTGGTGCTGCTGTTGTGAGTGTTTTGGAGCCTAACCTCCACTCTAATGTCATAGTACTCTTCTAGAGGCCTTCTAAGTTGTCTTGGCCTAGGGAAAAAAAAAAGTCTTACTATGACTTTCTGTTGGCTGTGCTGCTTTTATATTAAAATTATTTGAAAGTGAATGTTGAAAGAGTCCAGTTGGGTTGTTGTTCTGCCATCTTGGCTCCACCCCAGGTAGTGCACTTTAAGTGATAGCACTATACTTCAGTTACTCAAAAAAATTCCTTCTCAGCTTCTTTGATGAGTTATAAATGGTCCTTGGGGGTTGAGCAAGTTTTTTGGCTTATCCAAACCCTGTTATTTTGCAATACTTTTCTAGTTTCAAATCAATTCCCCCAACACATAAACACACACACACACACACACACACACACACACACACACACATCTGCTAAACCTTATAGATGAACTTATTGACTAGGCATTTTATTAATTTCTTCAAATGTAATGGAATAACTTGAATGGGTAAATTTCAGTTAACCCTACTCATATATTTAATGGTAAAAAAAAAAAAAAACTCCTGCAATAAAGTTATAGAATTTATTTTGTATTGATTATAGCCTTATATTCTCAAAAGCTGCAATGATTTTGTGTATGAAATCTGATTTACTGTGTGTTTTCTGAAAGCCAATATAGCTACATTCAACAAAATCTATCATAGATTGGCTGTCAGATAATTTTTAGACCATGATAAATTTCAAAACAACACCTCCTAGAAGATGTGGGAAATCTGGAACACTAATTCATTGTTGGTGGAGCTGTGAGCTCATCCAACCACTCTGGGGAGCAGGTTGGAATTATGCCCAAAGGGCTATAAAAATGTACATACCCTTTGAGCCATCAATACTTCCTCTAGGGCTGTATCCCAAAGAGATCATAAAAATGGTAAAAGGACCCACATGTACAAAAATATTTATAGCAGCTTTTTTTGTGGTTGTCCAGAATTGGAAATTGAGAGGATACTGATCAATTGGGATATGACTGATCAAATTGTGGAATATAAATGTAATGTAATACTATTGTGCTATAAGAAATAATGAACAGGGGGCAGCTAGGTCATGCAGTGAACACAGCACCAGCCCTGAAGTCAGAAGGATCTGAGTTAAAATCTGGCGTCAGGGTGGAGCCAAGATGGCAGGGTAGAAACAGCTCATCCAAGCCACTCTGCCCCAGATTCCCCCCAAACTATGTAAAAGG
The DNA here is from genome assembly GCA_011680675.1 of Gymnobelideus leadbeateri. Lineage (NCBI taxonomy): Eukaryota > Metazoa > Chordata > Mammalia > Diprotodontia > Petauridae > Gymnobelideus > Gymnobelideus leadbeateri. The sequence continues at coordinate 458,147 of WOXC01004890.1, read as the reverse complement.
GGACTCTCAACAACTTCTGGAGCCCCAGCACCCACAGAACGACACAGAGAAGCTAACCTCCCTCTGAGGACAGCCCAGCATCCCTGCAGGAAGGACCAGTGCAGTGGTCTGGGAGCCAGCAGCACGCAGCACGCAGAGCGCGGGAAGCCGAGCCGAGCCGGAGCTGAGGTCCCTGTGAGCCGAGGTTTTGCCCCCAGGGCACCAGGGCCAACAGCCGGCTGGAGGAACTCCAGAACACCAGCAGCTGTGGCGACTCCAGAATTATCAACATAGACATGCCTAGGACAAAGTAAGAGGTTAGTGTCCTATGGACTTTGGGACCTGTATTTGGGGAATGCGTCAGCTTCCTCCCCTCGGGGCTAGAAGCCTCTGAGGAGAAACTCCATTTTGTAGTTTTCAGAGGCAGCTCCAGCTCCCGGCTTGCAATTAATTGTAGGGAGATCCAGCGATCAGTCTTGGGGGTGTAATCGCTCTTGCTTTAACCTCCCTGGATCTGGATTGTGATCTAGGGTGGACGTCGTGGGTGGGTTTACAGCTTGCCAGAAACGGAAGTTGCCCCCCACAAGTTCGGGATGAAAATTCCTCTATCTGGCCTTAAAGCCATAGTGTGGCAACAAGCCCAAAAGTCAAGTAATTAAGTGCCAAAATGCCAAGGCAAAGGAAACAGAAAAATGCAACCCTAGACTCCTATTTTGGGGGCATAGAGCAGGAAAAGGACTGTGAGGTCAGAAGTCCTGCTCCAAAAGCCCCAGGGGAAAACATGAGCGGGTTGCAGGCCATAGAGGACCTTAAGAAGGACTTTAAAAATCAAATAAGAGAAGTGGAGGAAAAATTGGAAAGAGAAATGAGAAGGATGCAGGAAAAGTATGAAATGAGGGTCAACAGCCTGACTGAGGAAAACAACACCTTAAAATATAGACTAACTCAAATGGCAAAGGAGGCCCAAAAGGGCAATGAGGAGAAGAATGCCTTAAAAAGTCGAATTTGCCAGATGGAAAAAGAATCTCAAAAGTTCACTGAGGAGATTCATTCCTTCAGAGTTAGACTGGAGCAAATGGAAGCTAATGACTTTATGAGAAATCAAGATGCTGTTAAGCAGATCCAAACAAATGAAAGATTAGAAGGCAATGTGAAATATCTCCTGGGAAAAACCACTCAAGGAAAATTGCCCTGATGTTTTAAATCCAGACGGCAAAATAGAGGTTGAAAGAATCCACCAATCACCTCCTCAAAAAGATCCCAAAAAGAAAACTCCAGAAGCAAGAAGGAAGAGATGCCTGAGAAGGCACACCTTGAAAGCTCATGGCCCAAGCACAGGACCTCTTCCAAAGTAAACAACTGTGGATCTGAGACTGTGTCACAGGGCATCTGTTGTAAGCCCCTTTATATCCCTTTACATAACATGACAAAGGTGAAGTAATGTAATCTATCCTCTAAGAGACTTCTTAATGATTGACTCTGCCTGGATATGGAGAGCTTCTGCTTATTATATTCACACTTTTAGTTTTTATCTGAGCACAATCAAAAGTCAAACAGGCCTCCATCTTTTGAAGTAAGTTATCATCCTCAGTTTCCTCTTACAGCACCAAAAGATTGCTGGGACAAGTTTTACCCTGCTACTTGTTGTTTTAAGGAGAATTATTCATATAGATTGTAATTACAATACCATTCATTTATAATTTGAAAATCAATAAATCAACCATGATTAAAAAGTAAAAAAAAAAGCTGGCCTCAGACACTTAACACTTGCTAGTTGTGTGACCTTGGGCAAATCACTTAACCCCAACTGCCCTGCTGCCCTGTCTTCCCTCCTCAAAAAATAATAGAATGAACGAATGAACCTCTCTCTCTCTCTCTCTCTCTCTCTCTCTCTCTCCATATATATATATATATATACATACATACACTTATGTGTGTGTGTGTCTGTGTGTGTGTGTCTGTGTGTGTGTGTGTGTGTGTGATTAAAAGAAATAATGCACACCCAGGCTTCAGTCTTCTGGAAAGACTGATATGAAGTAATGCTGAGTAAAATGAGCAGAATGAGGGAACATCATACACAGTAACAGTCACTGTGTGCAATGACTAATTTTGATAGACTTAGTCCTTCTCAGCAATACATGATCCTAAAACAATTCCAAAGGACTTATGATGGAAAATGTCATTCACATTTAGAGAAAGAACTATGGAGCTGGAATGCAGAGTGAAGCAGACTATTTTCTTTTTTTGTTTTGTTTTGTTTTTCTTTCCCATGGTTTCTCCTATTCATTATAATTCTTCTATGCAATATGATTAATGTGAAAATGTGTTTAATAGGAGTATATGTGTAGAGCCTATATTAGAATGCTGTCTTGGAGAGTGAGGGGGAGAAAACTTAAAACTCATGGAAGTGTATGTTGAAAGCAAAAAATAATTAATTAATTAATTAAAAATAATTAAGAAGAGGAATAAAAAAATTCACCTTCTAATTGAAGGCCTCATTGTTGAAGGTACTCCCCATGTTAACAAGAACATACCTTCTAGGATGATAAAAGTTTTATAATGAGACAAAATTATAAACCAAATGTTAGTAAATATTCCCCGTTATTAATTCAAATGAGATAATATGTGGTTGTTCCAGGGTCACAAAGACAGTATGTATCATTGGTTGGATTGAACCAAATTTTCTTGTGATGCCAATTATGTATCGATTATTTCTAGAATATTTCCCCTTACTAAAGTTCTGGGGATCAACACTGTGATTCTAAGATATCTTCCAAGGGTTTAACTTGGCTAAACATTCTAAGAACAATGTTAAATACGTTAAACTAGAACTGCTCTCTAAGTAAGATAGAAGGAAATAATTTTGCTTGTTTGGGGTTTTTTGTTTTTGTTTTTGTTTTTTTGCCTTTTTGAGGGCTATCGGGGTTAAGTAACTTGCCCAAGGTAACATGGCTAGTTTTATTGTGTTAAGTGCCTGAGGCCAGATCCTAATTCAGGTCCTCCTGGGGAAAGGCAGTGCTTTATTCACTGCACCACCTAGCCACCCCAAGATAGAAGGAAATAGTTAAAACTGAAATGTCTCATTAGTTGTATCATCTTCCAGCACCATTATTTCTCTTGATATATTCTGACTACCTAATTTAAGGTTTATTAATACTTTTGTGTACAAAAAGGAAGTCACTCAAGGCCTAAACTCTATACTTTGAAGAAAATTCTGGCCTTCTATGAAGGTCAGTTGCGCTTTTCATTTTTGCTGTGTAGGCTACAAAGACAATTTACCCCTGATACTGCTATAAAACTTGTTAAAAAATAACAACAACAACAACACATTTTTTTTTAAATTTGACTATTAGTACATGGACTAGTTTATTCAATGGCATATGACAAGCTGGGGGAAAGTATATGGCCCAGCACTTCTAAGCCTCATTTATAAAGCTGGTCTAGACACACAATCATGCTCAACCTCTGTCTTCTCTCCCCATTAATTTCCCAATGGTTTTACTCAAGAACATCACACATAGGATCACTTATTTAGAACTAAAAGGGACCCCATCTAGTCCAACCCCCATCATTAAATACACGTAAGAAAGCTAAGTTACTTGACCAAGGTCACATGGGAAACAATTGTCAGGGAAATGTTATTTCTACATATTATACCAGAGAAATTTTCTGCCCCACAATAACACCATTAATTTCTCCATATCAGATAGGTAGACTTGAAAGGCCATATAGGAATATAGAAGTATATGAATGTTTTTAGGACAAGAAGAAAACATGTCCTGGACAAATATAGGATCTACAAATACATTCACATTAAACATTAATAAAGCTGTAAAGAAGAATTATAACCAATGGAGTGAACAATGGGAAAGAAGGGACAAGACAGAACAAAACATAAAAGAGAGAGAACAAATAGTTTGCTTCAATCTGCATTTGGACTGTAGTTCTTTCTCTGGATAACCTTTCCATCATGAGTCTTTTGGAGTTGTCTTATAACATTGTGTTGCTGAGAGGAGCCCAGTTTATCAAAGTTAGTTGGCACACATATGATGTTTCTGTAATTGTGTACAAAGTTCTCCTGGTTCTGCTCTTTTCACTCAGCATCAGTTTATATATGTCTTTCCAGGTTATTATGAAGTCGGTCTGCTCCTCATTTCTTCTTTTTTTCTATTTGTTTTAAACAAATGCTTTATTAACTTCTGTTTTACATCATTCATTTCCACTAGATTTTGAGTTACAATCATTTCCCCCCCGTTATTCCCCTACCCAACCTCCCAGAATAGCAGTCCCACAAGATATTGCTTCCTCCAATCTGCTCTCTCCCATACCTTCTCCCATACCCCCTTCGACTTTTCCATTAGAGGAAGGTGAATCTTTGAGTCCCAATGCCTGCACATCTTATCTCCCAATTATAAGCAAAAGAGTACTAATAATAGTATTTTTATATATTTGAAACATTTAATCTTAAGATCTCGAATTTCAGATCCATTTCCTTCCTCCCTTGTCACCCATTCCCTCTGGGGAGATAAGTAATTCAGTATATGTTGTACATATCTAGCTATGCAAAACATTATCATAGTAGATATATTGTACAAGGCTGCTTATAATTCCCTCCCACTCATCCCACCCCCGACCTGGTCCATTCCCTACATGATCCTGTCCCTCTTCTATAGTGGGTACTTCCCACCTCCCCTCCCCCCAAGGATGCCCCCCCATCAATCAATCCTCCTCTCATCCCCCTTCCCCCTCTTCTGCTGCAGGTTGAGATATCCCATTTAGTATGTATGTCATTCTCTCCCTGAACCAAATAAAATGAGAATTTGGATTTGCCTTTTTTTTTCCCTTCCTATTCTCCCCCTCCCTTGAAACCACTTCCCCTTGCTTCTTCTACATGAGATAGTTTACCCTACCCTGTCTTTCCCCATCTCCTCTTGCCACTTTCCTCTCTCACCTCATAATTTCATCCCTTGAGTATTCTCCCTTCCCAACAAATTCAACCTATGCCCTCTATCCATATACATACACATTCACATATGTATTCATATGACCACACACACTTCTTCCATTATTTTCATAGTGACAAAGATATCATCACTCACATTTATTGTTTTTCCATATAGGAATGTAAATAGTTCAACTTTGATAAGTTCCTTTTGATTTCTTTTCCCTGATTACCTTCTCAGGCATCTCTTGCTTCTTTTGTCTGGATGTTAAATTTTCTATTCAATTCTGGTTTTTTTCCTCAAGAATGCTTGAAAGTCCTCTATTCCACTGAATGACCATATTTTCCTCTGAAACAAAATACTCAGTTTTGCTGGGTAGGTCACCCTTGGGTTCCTTCTCAGTTCTTTTGCCCGCTGGAATATCATATTCCATGCCCTTCAATCCCTCCATGTAGAAGCTGCCAGGTCCTGGGCTATTCTGATTGTTTCCACAATATTGAAATTGTTTCTTCCTGGCTGCTTGTAGTATTTTCTCCTTGATCTGGGGATTCCGGAACCTGGCTATAATATTCCTGGGAGTTTCCTTTTTGGGATCTTTTTGAGGAGGTTATCGGTGGATTCTTTCAACCTCTATTTTGCCCTCTGGATCTAAAACATCAGGGCAATTTTCCTTGAGAATTTCTTTAAGGGTGATTTCTAGGTTCTTTCTTTGATCATGGCTTTCAGGTAGTTCAATGATTTTTCAATTGTCTCTCCTGGATCTATTTTTCAGGTCAGTGGTTTTTCCCATGAGATATTTCACATTGCCTTCTAATCTTTCATTTGTTTGGATCTGCTTAACAGCATCTTGATTTCTCATAAAGTCAAATAGCTTCCATTTGCTCCAGTCTCACTCTGAAGGAATGAATCTCCTCAGTGAACTTTTGAGATTCTTTTTCCATCTGGCAAATTTGACTTTTTAAGGCACTCTTCTCCTAGTTGCCCTTTTGGGCCTCCTTTGCCATTTCAGTCAGTCTATTTTTTAAGGTGTTGTTTTCCTCAGTCAGGCTGTTGACCCTCATTTCATACTTTTCCTGCATCCTTCTCATTTCTCTTTCCAATTTTTCCTCCACTTCTCTTATTTGATTTTTAAAGTCCTTCTTAAGGTCCTCTATGGCCTACACCCCACTCATGTTTTGCCCTGGGGCTTTTGGAGCAGGACTTCTGACCTCACAGTCCTTTTTCCTTTCTATGCCCCCAAAATAGGAGTCTAGGCTTGCGTTTTTCTGTTTCCTTTGCCTTGGCATGTTGCCACTTGATTTCTTGACTTTTGGGCTTGTTGCCACACTATGGCTTTAAGGCCAGATAGAGGAATTTTCGTCCCGAACTTGTGGGGGGCAACGTCCATTTCTGGCAAGCTGTAAACCCACCCACGACTTCCACCCTAGATCACAATCCAGATCCAGGGAGGTTAAAGCAAGAGAGATTCCCCCCCCCCCCCCAAGACTGATCACTGGATATCCCTACAATTAATTGCAGGCCAGGAGCTGAAGCTGCCTCTTAAAACTACAAAATGGAGTGTCTCCTCAGCAGCTTCTAGCCCCCAGGGGAGGGAGCCGACACATTCCCCCAAGTACAGGTCCCAAAGTCCATAGGACACTAACCTCTTACTTTGTCCTAGGCATGTCTATGTTGATAATTCTGGAGTCGCCACAGCTGCTGGTGTTCTGGGGTTCCTCCAGCCGGCTGCTGGCCCTGCCGCCCTGGGGCTAAAACCTCAGCTCACACACCTGGGCTCTGCTAGGCTCTGCTTCCTGTCCTCTGAGTGTTGCGTGCTGACGCGTCCCAGACAGCTGTGCTGGTCCTTCCTGCAGGGCTGCTGGGCTGTCCTCAGTGGGAGGTTAGCTTCTCTATGTTGTTCTCTGGGTGCTGGGGCTCCAGAAGTTGTTCAGAGTCCCCTTTTACATAGTTTGGGGGGAATCTGGGGACAGAGTGGCTTGGATGAGCTGTTTCTACTCTGCCATCTTGGCTCTGCCCCCAACAACACATTTTTTAAAAATTACAAAAATTTAAGTGTCTTCCTGAACTGATAATCTATCTTCAACCTCTTGTAGCCATTGCTAGTGAATATTTTTATAGAACTGGAATACATAAATGAAGTCAATTTTATAGTTGGGAGACATATGTATATTCATGTATATATGCACACATACGAAAGTTATATATTTCTATATAGCATGCACACATATATACATGTATGTTTTATATATGTATATGTTTCATACAATTGCATGTTATACATATCTATACTTAGTTTTATAAAAAGCATCCATATAAAAGGTACACATGTATGTGTATCTATTGTATATATCTGAGGAAAAAGTTCTAATCTGTCTACCTTGAGCACACAACTTAGAATATTAATAATCAGGAAGTGACAAGACTTTTATAAATCAATTTCAGAGTCTATAAATCTGAAATTTCCAATATTGATTTATCTAACTCTATTACGTGAATGAATAGTAAAATGGGATTTTAATATATATTTCATTAAAATAGGTGAGAGAAATTTAGTAGCATGGACAAATATGTCTCACAAAACTACTGAAAATTTAGTGTAAAATAATAGTTATAGCTATGAAATAAATTGGATTTCAGATGAAACATATTGAACTCATTATGTCCTTTCAATATTCTTCTAACCTTACCTTGTGGAGTGAAAAATGTTTCCATTACCATGGGTAAAGTGACAAATGCTATCATTAAAACTGCCCCACTAATTGGTAAGTTTGGATAAACAGTTCAAAGGAAAGATTTCAAAGACACATGGAAGTCAATGACTCTTGAATAGAATAATACTTCTTATATTTCCCCAGGTTTTATGCTTTCTAAGTGTTTAATGAGGGAGGCCTAGATGTTGCCCTGGCAGTTAGGGAATCATCTTGTACTTGCCTTCAGATGTATTTAAGGGGAAAAAAACACCTCATTTCATCAATGACATTTATCTACTGTGAAACATAGTTAGGGTTAGGACCTCTTATAATAACATCTATTCATCCATACAGTGATTGGTACTTAGTAACTACTTAAAAATAATTTTTCATTCATTCAATATTTTTGTCATCACAACATCAAGAACCTCCTAGCTTTCAAAAGGAAATGGTCTCTTAAACTACTATCCACTTTTCCCCCTTCTTTTGTTTCCCTCCTCACCCCCAGAGTATGATGGCACCAACAGAAAATTGTCACAACTCTATTTAACATGATGTTGCCAAGTTCTCAAATACTATAAATGTTTTTGGGCTTTTATTGGTGAATTTATATTCTTGAACTTTCAAATCTTGCTTTTCATATTCAACCAATTAACAGTTTTATATGGTTCAAAGGCAAAGCCCACATTGACATAGGATATCTGTGCCAGCGCTGGGGAGGCAATCAGTCTGAACACATAAAACAGTAGCCTTTAAAAAGAATCTTATTAATTTTCTTTGTATTTAAAATGTGATTATAGTGTGAATTTTCTGTGAAATTACATAAAGCACAGAGTCCAGTCCGATCAAATGCTATCTCCCAAATACAGGGTAGAGTACAAAATAAGAAATTGACTTGAAGTGATCATTGCTTGCCTTGATTCTTCATAAATAGCACATAAAAACATAAATATTTCTCCCTTGACATAAGAAACATTTGTAAAGTGAAAGTTTCACTTGATTTACTAGTGATTCTATTTGAACTTCAAATAAATTGTTTGACGTTTTCGAAACTGGCTTAGCTAAAATGACTGCTTATAATGTCATAAGCATATTGAAGGTACTATGCCTTCAATCAATATGCAGAATGAGACATGGCATGAAAGTTTTTTTCATTTGACTATATACTTTTATTACTAAATTTTTGTTAGTATTTTTCTTTTTTTTTATTTTTGGAGGGGGATGGTAGGGCAATTGAGGTTAAGTGATTTGCCCAAGGCAAAACCTTATTCTCATTGAATTTGCCCAAGATCACACAGCTACTAAGTGTTGTGTCTGAGGCTGATGCTCTGTTCACTGAACCACCTAGCCACCCTTGTAAATATTTTTTCTCCCCTCCCCAGTAAAAGGGTGAAAAAAGTGAGAGGGAGAGAAAAAAAAAAACCTGTTAATTAAAAAAAATAATTAAATTTAATTAAAACATAAATATGTTATTAATCATGTATTATTTTAATGTTACTAGATTTTTTCTCCTCTAATACATGCAACTTTGTATATTTAGTGCTAGCACCAAAATCAGATGGCTACACATCTTAAATAATTGAATACATTGATTAGCTGCTTCAATTTTAAAAAGCTTACTAAGTTTCTCTCTCTCTCATTTGCTCTTCTCCATTTCTCTATACTTGTCTGTCTTTCTCTTTCCTCCTCTTCCTTCTTCTTATATCAAAACTCTCATACATGCATCAAAACCTTAGTTTTTAATTATTAAGCCAAAATTGCTCTTATAATTACACTGATGAAAATTTTAAATTTTCAAACATCAACCAGAGAAATACATAATATAAACTATAACAAAAATGATATATAACAAAATAGTTGTTTTGAAATTTAATAATAAATATATCAATTTACAAATTTCAGATACTTATTCTTCTTAATGTCATATTTTTATGTTTGTAGTATTTACAATCTGAAGTTGTTAAAACTTAAATCTATACTAAGTCTTTTGTAACAGCTTGTATATATTAAAAGCATGTGTATGAACATATAGAAACACGAAATAGATAGTATAGGCCAGGTGCACTGGCAGTATTTCTGGAAAAGCAATAACAGCTCAACTCTAGCTCTGATTTTGCTTTTTTTCCTACTACAGAAAATCAGACTATTAGTCAAATAGGCATTTTTTTCTGGGCTTAAATTTCCATATCCAGGGGTCTGGACTAAATATCTTCTATGGTGTTTCCTAGTTTGAAACCTAGGATCTAATGATTAATTAAACACCTAAGGAGTATAACATATATTTTAACTACTAGGTATTACTACTCCCAGGTTGTCTAGTGGCCAAATTTACATATGTTAGTTTTCTGAAAGACTGAAATATCACCCTTGTTTTCCAGAGGTTACTTACCTTATAAACTCTTAGACTTTTCACTCTACCTGATCGAAGTTCGCTCACCTTGCTCATCTTGCTCATCTTGCAGTACCTGGTATCTAAAGAAAATTTAATATTAATTTATGAAAATGAAATATTCCTCTGAAACAACATACACATTGTAAAAAAATTGTTTTGTTCACTCTATATCCTACTTGGAAGAGTATATTCAATCTAACTTACCCTATTTATTTTATCTCCTTTCACTGTTAATCCATAAGATAACGACACATTTTTTTTTTATGAAGAGTCTGTTTATCTCCCTCTCTGATCCTCCTACATATTGCCCAAAATGAAAAATTTTCCCACCACACTTTCAGCTTTCCTTAGGTAGTAACTAATTCCTACATGAGATTAGTCTGAATAAGAATTAGAGGTCTGAGACTAATAGAAAACTCTTCTGCAACAATTGGGGGAAATGGTGGTGGGAAGAAAAGAAAATCTTGAAAGGCAGATAGCAGAGTAATTAGATTTGAAATTGGTCTCCTGACTCATCTTCACTGTATTGAGCTTAAGGACAGCTTTCAGTCTCATTCAGGATTATCCCTGATAATCCTGGATTATCTCAGGCTTTCAATCTGTCTTGCATCTCCAATACCTTGCCCCTACCTCTCACCTCTCACAATCTCAGCCATGATGATTTCAGTTCTCTAAGATTTGTCTAAGTTTCTTCATATAGCACAAAATGCCACCACTGTAGGAGCAGTTATTCAGGGAATATTGCAGGATCAAACAGCACCTGAATGCAGGTGACCAGACAGTCCAATCATTTGGAAGTATCTTTGGTATTAGCTGCATGGGAGGAAAGGAAAGGAAAGAAATGGCAGACCAGGAGGCACTTTGAGTGTGTAGTGAGACTGCTAGCATAAAGAATGAGGGTGTCATTATGTGGCTATAAGGAAGGCAGAAAAGATGTCTTTATACTCTTGCCCCCCAAACTTTATACAAAGAAAGACTTTATTTCCTTCTAGGAGGGTATGCAAGAAGTTGGGGCCAGACTTGGTCACTTTAACAGCATAAAATTATACCTCTATGTTTCCTTAAACATTGTTATTCTGGGGAATATCATTTTTAGTACAAACTAATTTCTGATCATTGTTTATTAATGGGGAAAAGAGGTCTTGATCCTTCTCCCAACAATACCAATTATACAATAAATACACATAGCAATTAGTAAAAGAGCCCACTGATACAAGATGGTAGCAAAACAGAATCAGAGAAAGTATACATAAGGAAACATATACCAGAAAATACAGAATGAAGGAACTTTCCCCTCTGGGAGTGAAGTATCATTACAACCAAGAGAGGCAGTCCCAGATCTTATCCAAGGGAAAATTCCATGAAGTCTAGTGTAGCAAGCTGGGGGTAGGAATGCAATGGAGATCAGTAGCTCTTCTCACATTGGCTTCTTTTCAGAGTCTTATCTTTCTTATAGTAACCTGAAGTGGGGTCAACACCATTTATCTTCCTTTTTTTGAAGAGAGAAACTTCTGGCTTCTAGAAGCCAGAAAGAATTCAAGAGACTGAAGCCCTCCTTTCTCCCATATTCATTGACTTTCCCCTGCCTCTCTTGCACACATGAGGTGATGATCTCTAGCAATGAGTATCCCAACAATGAGCTCTGAGACTTAGGGTGTATGAGAAAAGTCCACCAAAAGATTATAAGAGAAGGATGAATTGCATATTTACACACAAAGTCTCCCTCTCCCTCTCGTGACACTTTATTCCACTTTGAAAACTTGACAGTATAAAAATTATGAGTTCTAATTATATTCATACATACGATGACTAGAGATTATTTCAGAGCAATAAGAAACATGTTCTAGTACCATCTCTTACACATTTACATGCATTTATGTTTCTAGAGCATCACTTCTTAAACTGTACATCATGGCTACATATAGAGTTGAAAAAAATTGGCCACAGCAAAACGTTTCTGAAAATGAAATGATAAAAAAAATTAATTGAAAAGTGCATTGGGCAATTTCAAGCTTAATTAATTTAGTTATATATTTAGGTATTAAAATTAAAATTTAGATATTAAAATGTGTGGAAAAGAGATCCCCTTGAGTGTATTGTGGGTGGTGGTGTTGATGGGTGGAACTTCTAGGCATTTTTTTCTTTTTAAAATTCCAAGAGAGAAAATTGTTCTAGAAAGAAGTCACTCAAAACTAATTGTTGCTGTAATGCAAAACAGCTAATGATATTAATAATACTGTTTTGACAAAAATGCAAATAGCACCAAAGAGGATATACTAAAAACTTAGCAATTCCGAAAACGATTTCCTGCTATTTCCCAAGCAACTCAACTGGGATGGGGGTGGAAACCATAATCTATTGCTTATCCCAAATTAGACATCTAAGCCTTTGAGGGCAATAATTTTTATTAAGAATTCTAAAAATACACCAAGCAAAGCTCTTTTTATAGGAATAGAACTAAAAAGCAATGCAATTAAGTGGCAATTCACATTAGAAACTGAAGTCATGGAGCTATTAGCTGACAAGAATAGTGTTAGTATTAGTCTCCTCGAAATCAATGAAGTCCATATAAAAGATAGCATTATTGGTTCAATTAAAACCAAGAACATTTAAAAAAAGAAGAAACTATTTAGCTAATATTCCACTCCATAGCAACAAAAAATTATACTAAGAAAAATACCTGTTCTTATGTTTCTTCATCCTATTTCTTCTTCTTCTTTTTATACCCCTCCCCCCCATTCCTGGACATAAATTATTTACTTTATAAGTATCATTTTACTTCTTCATAGTCCGTGTGCTAAATGAAGTTACAAAGGTAGTATGATCGGAAGCTTGCGTGCCATAGGAATGGGCAAAATCAGAAAAGATCTCTGAGGTGAATTTGGAACTGTTACAGTTCTGTTGTAGAGAAAAAAATAAAATTCACCAAGCAGATGGGACAAAAAAAGCAAAAGTAGAATTCTGTAAATGTTATACACCAATGAAAGTTAATCTACAGTGGCATAAAGAATGAAGATGTTTATAGTAACTGACACTGGATATTATGCCAAGTGGAGCTGTCCATTGATACAAGAGAAGGTTTGAGAGTCATACTCATTACCATATGTATCTTGAAGTGCTTTGGTATGTGTTGGCATAGTGGCTTTTTGGATAATCATAACTATGCAAATCCTCTTCAAGGCTTTATGTAAGACATTATTTTCCAAGAGGCCACACAAAAATTATAAATCAAACAATATGATGTTCACCCATATATTCAAAAATATTTATAGCAGCTTTTTATGTGGTAGCCAAGAACTGAAAATTGAGGGGATGCCCATTATTTGGGGAATGGCTGAACAAGTTGTGTGGTATATGAATGTAATGGAATACTATGATGCTATAAGAGATGAAGAGCAGGCAACTTCCAGAAAAAAGCCTTGAAAGAATTTACATGAACTGATACAGATCAAAGTGAGGGAAACCAGGGGAACATTGTACCCAGTAACAGGTCGCATTGGGCAATGACTGACTGATAGACTTAGCTCTCCTCATCAATGCAAATACCTAAAACAACTCCAAAATTCTCATGATGGAAAATGCTATCCACTTTCAGAGAAAGAAATATGGAGTCTCAATGCAGATCAAAGCATACTATTAGCGCTTTCTCTCTCTCTCTCTCTCTCTCTCTCTCTCTCTCTCTCTCTCTCTCTCTCTCTTTCTCTCTCTTTTTTGTTTAGTTTAGGTTTGTTTTGTTTTTTCTTTCTCATGATTCCTCCCATTCATTCTAATTCTTCTAAAAACTAACATGAGGGCGGCTAGGTGGCACAGTGAACAGTGCATTGGCCTTGGAGTCAGGAGACCTGAGTTCAACTTTGGTCTCAGAAACTTAACACAAAACTAGCCATGTGACCTTGGCAAGTTACTTAAACCCAATTGCCCTACCTTTTCTACTCCAAAAGAACCCCCCCCCGCAAAAAAAAAAAAAAAAAACAACTAATGTGAAAATTTGTTAAGTATGTATATGCAGAGTCTATATTAGATTGCATGCTCTCTTGGAACAGGGAGGAGAGAAATGTGGAGAAAATTTAAAACTTATGGAAATGAATGTGGAAAACAAAAAATAAATAAATTTCTTTTTAAAATCCCATTATATTCAGTTGCAACAGAATAAAACTAAACAATAATGAAAACCCAGCAGTAGAATCACCAGGTATATGAAGAGTACAATCATTCAGACATCTTCAATAGAATGGAAGAGATCACTTCTGGGCAAATAAACAAATGAATGAAGGAATGAATAAACGAGCAGATGAATTAATGAATAGATACAAACAAATAGATTAGACATATGAACAAAAACAAATACAGAGAGAGAGGCAGAGACAGAGAGACAGAGAAAGAGAGAGACAGAGAGACAGAGACAGAGAGAGAGAGACAGAGAGAGAGAGAGAGAGAGACAGAGAGAGAGACAGACAGACAGACACAGAGAGAGAGAGAGAGAGAGGGAGAGAGAGAGAGAGAGAGAGAGAGAGAGAGAGAGAGAGAGAGAGAGAGAGAGAGAGAGACTCTGATCTGGGCCACCAACACTCAAGGGATTGACAATACATTTTAATTTATTTTGTGAGTCAACTACCCCCCTCAAAAAATAACAATAAAGCAGTAGTTAACACCACCTTCCAATAAACTCCTACATTGTTTCACTTCTGCATCTGTCTTCTATAACATATTCTCATTCAGAATCTTAGGTTTCTTTTTTTCCCTGTAAAACTGAATGAAAGCTTAAGAGAGCCTTGATTGTTTTCTATTATTTTGACTATAAGGCTATTCTATTTAATAAAATCTTATGATTCCACATTTATTCACCATAATTTCTCTTCAGTTTAATTTTTCTGAAAACATTCTACTTTTTTCAAAATGTAGTTTTTTTTTTTTTTAATTAGATATGCTTGTTCCCAATGACTAATAAAAGGCAAGGGACAGCCTCAGTAAAGATCTCTCTCTCTCTCTCTCTCTTTCTCTCTCTCTCTCTCTCTCTCTCTCTCTCTCTCTCTCTCTCTCTCTCTCTCTCGTTTGTCTCATATTTTTATAAAAACATACACTACATTTATTGGATCATGACCAATATGTCAAACATGGCCAATATGTCAAAACATTGTCAATGTTTTGCTTTACTAGTCTCATGTAAAGGTAGATTTTTTTCTTCAACAAATGGAACCATAAACACTAATTAGATTTGAAAAGTAAAATCAAGTACTGCCAAACATTAAAAAAAACAAAAAACAAAGGAAAGAGTGAGAGCAGAATTATTTTATCTACTATATACTTTTTCTGATATTAAATTTAGATTCTTCATATGCCCTGTGTTGGACAGAAAGATGGTTGAGCCTTTAAATTTGAGCCTTCATACTCCCTAACTAGGGCCATCCTCAAGGGAAAAATGTAAAGGATATGAAGTTTGTCTGAATGGATTCATCATCCATGGCCTTTCTCCTAGTATTCTTTATTGTTAATTTGAAACATTTAATTTTAAAATTTTAAATTCCAGATTCATTCCCTTCTTCCCTTGTCACCCACTCCCACTTGGAAGTTAAGCAATTCAGTATTTGTTGTACATGTATAGCTATGCAAAATATTACAGTAGATATATTGTAAAAGACTGACTATATTTCCCTCCCAAACATACCACCCCCCACCTGGTCCATTCCCTACTTTGATCATGTCCCTCTTTAAAAGTGGGTGCCTCAAACCTCCCCTTCCCCCAGCATAGGATCCCCTCCATCACCCCCTGACATTGCCTCCCCCCTGCTCTCCTGCAGGGTGGGATACCCAATTTAGAATGTATGTCATGCTCTCCCTGAGCCAAATTCAATGAGAATATGGTTTTGCCTTTTTGCCTTACTGCTCTTCCCCTCCCCTGCAACTACCTCCCCTTGCCTCTTCTACATGAGATAGTTTACCCCACCCTGTCTCTCCCCATCTCCTCCTGTCACATTGCTCTCTCACCTCTTAACTTCACCCCTTAAGTTTCATCCCTTCCCACCAAATTCAACCTGTGCTCTCTATACATGTATACCTGTAAACATATATACACAAATTCACATATGTATTCATATGCCCATATACCCTTCTTCAATTATTTTCATATTGAGAAAGGTTTCATCAGTCACAGTTATTATTTTTACATGTAGGAATATAAATAGTTCAACTTTGATAAATTCCTTTTGATTTCTTTTCCTTGTTTACCTTCTCAATTATCTCTTGCTTCTTGTGTCTGAATGTCAAATTTTCTATTCAACTCTGATTTTTTCCTCAAGAATGCTCGAAAGACTTCTATTCCACTGAATGACCATATTTTCCCCTGAAACAAGATACTCAGTTTTTCTGGGTAGGTGATTCTTGGTTTTAATCCCAACTCCTTTGACGTCAGGAATATCATATTCCATGCCCTTCAATTTCTCAAAGTAGAAGCTTCCAGGTCCTGTGCTATTCTGATTTTGTTTCCACAATATTGAAATTGTTTCTTCATGGCTGCTTGTAGTATTTTCTCCTTGATCTGGGAATTCTGGAACCTGACTATAATATCCATGGAGTTTTCTTTTTGGGATCTTTTCCAGAAGGTGACCTTTGGGTTCTTTCAACCTCCAATACCCCTCTGGGTCTAAAACATCAAGACAATTTTCCTTGAGAATTTCTTGAAGGGTGATTTCTGGGTTCTTTCTATGATCATGGCTTTGAGGTAGTCCAATAATGTTTAAATTATCTCTCCTGGATCTATTTTTCAAGTAAGGGGTTTTTCCCATGAGATATTTCACATTGCCTTCTATTCTTTCAATTGCTTGGATCTGTTTAACAGCATCTTGATTTCTCATGAAGTCACTAGCTTCCATTTGCTCCAGTCTTATTCTGAAAGAATGAATCTCCTCAGTCAGCTTTTGAGATTCTTTTTCCATCTGGCAAATTCAGCTTTTAAAGGTATTCTTCTCCTCATTGCCTTTTGATCTTCTTTTTCCATTTGAGTTAGTCTATTTTTAAGGTGTTATTTTCCTCAGTCAGGCTGTTGAGTCTCATGTCATACTTTTTCTGCATCCTTCTCAATTCTCTTCCCAATTTTTCCTCCACTTTTCTTATTTGGTTTTTAAAATCCTTCTTAAGGTCCTCTATCGCCTGTTACCCACTCGTATTTTCATTTGGGGCTTTTGGTGCATGATTTCTGACCTCACAGTCCTCCTCCTGTTCCATGCTTTTATCCTCTTTGCCCCCAAAATAGGAGTCTAATGTTGAATTTTTCTGTTTATTTTGTTTCTTTTGTCTAGGCATGTTGCCACTTAATTACTTGACTTTTGGAATTGTTGCCACAGTAGTACTCTGCCACCAGACAGGGGAGCTTCCATCCCAAACGTTTGAATCTTTTCAACTGCTGGAGGTATTAGTTGGGTGCCCTCCCTGAAGCCCCCACACACTCTGGCAAGATGGGCACACACCCCAATACCTCCACCCCTGACCACAATCCACATCCATGGAGGTAAAATAAAGAGCAATTACCCCCCAGACTGATCACCGGATCCCCCTACAATCTGCAGGCCTGGAGCTGAAGCTGCAACTGAAGGTGCAAAATGGCAGCTGTGCCGGGGCTCTTCAGAGGCTTCTTAACCCCAGGGGAAGAAGCTGATGCATTCCCAAATACTGGTCCCAAATTCCATAGGGCACTAACTTCTCACTTTGTCCTATGCATATATGTGTTGATAATTCTGGAATCGCCAAAGCTGTTGGTGTTCTGGGGTCCCTCCAGCTAGCTGCTGGTCTGGCTGCCCTTGGGCTAAAACTGCAACTCAAGGGGGCCTGGGCTGGCTGCTCCCTGCAGGGCTGCCAGACTGCCGGACAGCCAGACTGTCCTCAGTGGGAGGTTAGCTTCTCTCTGTTGTTCAGTGGGTTCTGGAGCTCCAGAGGTTGTTCAGAGTCCCTCTTTTACATAATTTTGAAGTGCTGTTTCTACTCCACCATCTTGGCTCTGCCCTCTCCTTGTATTCTTAATTCATTCTCTATTTCTTTTCAAGAAAATCTTTCATCTTCATGTGTTATAATGACTGGGATATTTACATCTTAACATAAGACACAAATCTACTAAAAACAGAAAAAGAAATTAATCTGTATTTGAAGAATTTAGGGTGGAGGGATGGAGGTATATGTTTTGAAAAGTAGGCCTCAATCTACTCTTAAGGGTTACCCAGCCCTTCCACTCATATCACTTTTCTTTATCTCAACTTTGTCACCATGAAATGCTCAGTACCCTTTTTGATAACTTAGTTGTCCCAACATTTCATTTTCATGGTTAAATTTGTAGACTTCATTTTTCTCCATTTACATCTCTACTCTTTCCTTTCCAATGTGACAGTTCAAGTTCATATGTAAATATATGTGCATATATATGCATGTATGTGTATACACAAATGTGTACACACTCTTAAACACACACACACATATAAACTTTTTCACTTATATGTAGGCATGGCACCTTGGTAGTATATTTGAATTGCAACAAGGACCAAATGAAGCAATTCTTTTGCCCACATCATGTGATCACACTTGGGGAAATGGAAGGGTTGACTATTTTAATAACCACATTGATCTGCTTGGTCTCCCTTACTATTTCAAAGGGAGCTGAACTAGCCTAGGAATCAGAATCAATCAGTCAGGAGGCAAACTGAGCATCCCTTAAATTTACCAGAACTTGGAGCCTTTGAAGTGTTTTCTTACTCTACCTGGAACTCCCTTCACTTTCCCAAAGACGACAGAACTGACATCAACTGGTGCATAGTGGCTCTAACAAATAGAACTAGAACAAGCATCCTAGTTTCAGGACCTTGGGGATTTTTGCAGCCTGAACCTCTTCTGTGCTCTGTGCAGGAGTCTCATGATCTCTATGAAATCATCCCTCCCTGGGAAATGGAAACTGAATCCAAGGGATTGTGGCAGTACCTGATTAGGCTATTGAATGGGGAAGAAATTCAAACCCACTGTGGCAGTACCTGATGGGGCCATGACACTTCTCTTCCTGCCTAGCTTTGTATTTTCTCTTTGTTTTTATGCAACCCAACCGCAAAGTAAGCTCAGCTCTGACTGCAGCTCTGCATGTGTGCCTGCATGCATGCTTGCTGCTACTTTGCAAGAAAATAAGTGTTGTTTTTTCTCTAACAACATGACTAAGATTCAAATATTTTGCATGATAACACCTGTATTACCTATATCAAATTGCTTGCCTTCTCAGGGGGTATGGGGAAAGAAGAATGGAGAGAATTTAGAATTCAAAGTTTTAAAAAAGAACATTAAAATTGTTTTTTTACATGTAACTGTAAAACATAAAATGCAAAATGAAATTTAAAAAAAAAAAGGTGTTCACAGGGTATCTAGCATTATGCATTCTTCTTAATACAATGTGTTTTAGACACAATTTATGATCTCTTTTATCTCATTGAATGCTTATCAGAAATGTTTAATTCGGATAATTCCCAAGGAACATTTTGACTAGGATGGTTTCCAAAGTCAAATTAATGGGAAAATAATACCTTGATGGGAGGAAAGCTGCTTAAGCAGCATACCTGGTATTTCTAGAAGCCTAGACTCATAATTGGTATCTATTATAAACTGGTGCTTGATAGCACAGAGTACTTTGAATTCAATCTTTATTTAATTTGGTGCCCATTATGGCTGCTATTCTATTCCTTTGTCTTGTGTTTTTGAGGAGACTTGTTTTATATAATTATCAAAATCAAAGCCAAAGTTTTCTTAAAGTTACTTCTCAATTACTCACATGATACATTAATTGTCAGTTATTTCTATAGCAGGATTATGATCATTTTCTTAGGTCAAAAGTTTCAACTTTAAAATTGAGATAGAAGAGCCTAGCGAATGGCTAATCTTGATCAAAAGAATCCAAATTTAAAATATCAGCTAATTGATACTTATAATTATCACCTGCTATTGAAATCTAATGCCTAACTTTAGTTTGTATTCTGTATAAATGGTGTCAGGTTTGTATTCTTAAAAGTAAGGAAAGATGTGGGCAGGTTCTCATTGTAACTCAACAATATTTTTAATAATTGCTTAATGAATAGAGAGAAGGTATTTGACACTGGCCAACACAGTCTCTATCTGGTTCAGTTTCTCCATCTGCTAAATGAAGATGATAGTACTATATAAATTCTAGTCATTATTACTGTTATTAACATAAGATTCTGTGAATCACTTTTATAAAGATGATCATTAAACCTATGAGACCAGATAAAGTCACATATCAAAGAAACAGAAGAGAAAAAAGCTACAGAAACCCAGAGAAAAGAGAATATGCTGTAGGGAAAGTTGGTCAACAACACAGCAGAGGGTTCAAGAAGAGTGAAGACTATGAAAAAGACCATTAGATTTCAAAATTAAGAAACCATCAGAATGTTTAATGGGAATGTATAGGTAGAGCTATATATTGGATTGCATGCCCTCTAGTGGAGGGAAAGGAAAGGAGGGGAAGAAAATTTAAAATTATGGAAGTGAACGTTGAAATCTAAAAATAAATAAATTAAAGGGAAAAATTAAAAAAAAATTAAAAAGAAACCATTGGTAACTTGGGATAAAGTAATGTTGATTGTGTGATGGGACCTGGACCCTGAATTTTCCCATAAATTTCAGTAACCCAGATCATTGGCTCCTCTACCCATGGCATTTGGCCCATCCTGGCCCCGCCCAACACACCTTGATTACTTAATTAGCTTACTTGATACTTCTTAACCCCCTCTAAATAGTTTCACTATTGCACCTGGGACACCCAAGATTATTTACGATTCCTTAAATCCATCCAACTCATCTCACAGTATGTTTTTTTTCTTTTCTTTTCTTTTCTTTTCTTTTCTTTTCTTTTCTTTTCTTTTCTTTTCTTTTCTTTTCTTTTCTTTTCTTTTCTTTTCTTTCTTTTTTTTTTTTTTGCATATAAGTATCAGCCCAATTCTCATCAAATTTTCATATTTACTAGGAATCTTGCCTGGCATACTAGTATTATAATAGACCTTGTTGCTTTGACTGAAAGAAGGTTTGAGTGTTTGAATTCTTTTGAAGCTAACTCACCCTGTACCCTTATATTTCAATGTTCCCAGCACCCTAGACTGTAACAGTTTCGGTTTAATTATATGGCCAGAATCCAGATTGCAGAGATTCAGAGAAGAGGAGAAGAGAAGTAGAAGTACAAAATATAGACTCCCCGCCCCCGCCGAAGTTGGTGAAATAAGAAAGGGAACAAAGCTATAGACTGAGAGCTTGAGGAGATAGTAATGTCTATTGAAGTTTTGTTTTTAAATCAACAGGGAGACAGGCATGCTTGCAGCCAGCCAGCAAGAGAAGGAACTACTAAACAGGGAAAGATGAAGATTAGAGAGGGAGGGGATGATTGAAGGAAAGGGCTAAAGAGAATGTGCCAATCTGCATTGTTGAAGAAAGAGGAAGTTCCTCAAAAGTTACTTATTTCTTCCAATATTATCTGTGACCCTCATCTCACCTCAGACCCTAATATAGACACAATGACTATGGAACTTCTATTCCAAGGATAGGGAAACCCTGTGGCCTCAAGGCCATGTGTGGCCTTCTAGTTCCTTGGATGCAGTGTTTTAACTGAGTCCAAGTTTTACAGAACAAATGATTTTATTATGGGCATTTGTTCTGTGAAGTGACATTTTCTAAAAATTTTGAACAATTTAGAATTTTGAATAATTCTAAAGAAACATATGTAGTAAAAGAAATTTGGATTTAGATTCACATGGCATGATTCTTAAATTTTCATTGTATTTACAGACATACATGCACACATCATATATACATATATATGTGTATATATATATATTTGAATATGTATTTATATTTATACATATAGTTATTGGCATGTTGACTCTTCTATTAGAATGTGAGCTCCTTGAGGTCAGGGAAATTATTTTTGTCTTTATTTTTGTCTCCAGCTCTAAATATAGTGCTTGATAGATGCTTATCAAATGCATGCTTACTGACTGTCCAGGACCTACATACATATTAACTCTCCTACTTAATCACTTAATCTCTGAGTCTCAGCTTTTTGCTTAATTAAAATAAAGCTTTATTAGTGAGTTTTTTACATTATGTTGGCTAATTACCCCAAGTATATGAAATGCCTCTTGTAAGAAACTAAAAGTATTAAGAAAAACTAAAAACAAACAAACAAAAAAAACTAAAAACTCTTTGAACTCTCTGAAAGTACCTATGACATTCCACATTTGTGGCATCCCCACATCTCAATTCATTTAAAAATTTTACCAAAATCTACTATATTTTCTTCTTCCATCTCACATCCTTAAAAGGGTTGGGAAGGAGAGGGAGAGGGAGAACAGTCAGACAGAATGAGAGATATAGAGATAGAGGCAGAGACAGACACAGAAGGAGAAACAGAAACAGAGACACAGAGAGTCAGTCACAGGAAGAGACAGTAACAGGAAGAGACAGACAAACACAGACAGCAAGAAGAAGAAGAAGAAGAAGAAGAAGAAGAAGAAGAAGAAGAAGAAGAAGAAGAAGAAGAAGAAGAAGAAGAAGAAGGAGGAGGAGGAGGAGGAGAGAGGAAGGAGGGAGGAGGAGGAGGAGGAGGAGGAGGAGGAGGAGGGAGGAGGAGAAGGAGGAGGAGGGAGGAGGAGGGAGGAGGAGGAGGAGGAGGAGAAGAAGAAGAAGAAGAAGAAGAAGAAGAAGAAGAAGAAGAAGGAGAAGAATTTATAATATACATAGTTGAACAAAACCCATTTCCTCTTTGCTTGTACAGAAAAATAGGTATCTCTCATTTATCACCAAAAATTTATGTCCCTGTCAGGAGGGTGATGCATGTCTCATTGTTTGTTTTCTGAAAACATGGAAATTCTCAAATTCCTTATCAGTAAATGGAAGTATTGGACCAGATGACTTCTAAGTCCCCTTATTGCTCTGAGTCTTTGTTCTTATGCTAGGTATCTAGGAAAACTTTGTCTTGATTCAGAATTTTACCTGATTTAAACATTGAACCAATGTATAATTCAGGGATGAAATCTAGAAGAGATCTCACAAGAATATTAGTATATCATTCAGGTAGTGTCCAGGACATTTGATCTTATTTAAATTTTAAAAATACAAGTGGCTAGGTGGCACAGCAAATAGAACACTTGCCCTGAAGTCAGGAGGACCCAAGTTCAAATCCGTCCTCAGACACTTAACACACACACACACACACACACACACACACACACACACAACACACACACACACACAAACCTAGCCCTGTGACCTTGGGCAAGTCACTTAACCCCAATTGCAATCCAAAAATTAAAAAAATAAAATAAAATACATTTTAACATTATTTGAGCCAGAAATTCTGTTAAAAACTAAAGAAACAAGGGGAATGGTGGTGGTGAGAAAATTATATACTCTACATCAGCCCATATTATAATCATTTCTATTAATGCAGATTAGACTTTCTCTGACCTTTCTCTCCCACTTTAAGTTTTCTCTAGTATTTTCCATTAATGCTCAGTAGTGTGTTCAGCCCATTAAAAGTTTATTTTTTTCTACTTATTCCTTAGTAAGACTCTGGTGTGTCATATCCATGATGAGTTTTGTTTCATTTAGGCAAAAACAATGTTTTATGTGTGCAAAAGTAATCAAGTTCAGAATGGGTTGACTTGAGAATCATATGCTTTTAAAATTAATGCAATTCTAGTTAGATCTTTGGCTAGTAGTTTGTTGGTTTGGATTTCAAAATTAATCCACTGCCATTTTATTGCTCATTTGCTTCTTAGCTTCAGTCATTGTGGTGAATGCCTCAACTCAGCTTATTTCTCTACACCACTGAAACAAGGACTTCAGGGTAGAGTAAACTACAGATTGGAATGACTTTTTTTTTTATTTAAAGTTGTTTAAGAAAGTTCAAACTCACTTTGCATAAAAACAGGTTTTTTTTTTAAATGAAAACTATTGTGTCTTTTTTTTTCTAGTTTTCTCAGTTATAAAATTCCCCCTTTACTTTCACATAATGATAATGAAATTCGAAGTGTGCACCCCCTGGAATTAGAGGCTTTTCCACACTTAATTGGGTACTGGAGCATATTAAACCTCAGGACGAATTTCTTGATTGAATTTTCCACACTTTCTGACAATTGCCTTTTGTCATTTAAATACATATTGTTAGAGAGTGAAGAACAAATTTAATTTAGCATCTAATTCTTAGCGTATCTCATCAGTGTTATGGTAATAATCCAGTTAAATAATGTGAGGTATGCTAGGCTCTAGAAGGTCTTTGCTCAAGAATGCAAATTTCTTATAAGAAACAGTAGTTTTAGCAAACAATAATCATTTAGCTACTGAAAACAAAATTGAAAAACATATTAAGTTCTTTAGTGCAGATTTTAGGAGAATTGAAAAATCATTCAGTTAATCTGATTAGTATCATGTGTAAGATAGGAAAAAGGTCATTACGTTCATAGAGGTGATGCCATTATAACTGCAGCATCCAAAGGGAAGTCATGTAGTCCAACTCCTCATGCAAAGTATAAATTTCCTAATAACCTCAACAATTAACAGGTAACCTCAACAAATAGTCATTCAACTTTTCTTAAGAGACCTTTCAGATACTCCAATACCAAAATGGTTGTGTGATTTCACTAAATTGAATACTCTATATAGGTGGTCTCCCATACGAAATAAATATATTTCTGACCATCCAACATTATTCTTGTCCAAATCTTTTGATAAATTCACCAAAGCATATCTACTCGGGCTTTTGGAAATCTTCCTTATTCTCTCCCACCTTTGACCTTATACAAATCAAGTACTTGAACTGACTACTAATGAACCCTTTTTTTTTTCACCAGACAACCAACCCATCTTTTTTTTTTAATTATATGTTCCCTAATGACAGTCTTTATTCTTAATCCTCTTCAAATTCCTTTGTTATAAATTGTAGCCTTCTTGCATAGATCATGTTATTTTCCTTTTTTCTCTTTTTAATACCCATATTTTTTTTGAGGTTGGAGTATGCCAGGATTCCTTGTTTTTTAAGTGCTATTTTAGTACTACACTGAATTCTGAATTTCATTAAATATTAATTTATTTCCTTTAAATATAATATTTGTTGAGAGTTATGTAATATTTTTGAGGACTATTGCCATCTTTCTATTTAGTTTTATTATTCTTTCTGTTGATTTGACAATGTGTGCTCTGTTTTTTTTTTCCTCCAAAACATCTGGTGTATTATCCTTTTCCATATAAGAAGTAGAGCCAAGGGAGAAATTTGGCAGAAGTTAGCATGCATGGCTCAGTATATCTGTCTATATGTATATGTACATGTATATGTATATGTATATCTACATCTATATCTATATCTATATGCGTGTATCCTACCTATGCAGTTAATTTTCTAACTCTTCCCCATTTATTAGTTATACCCCCAAGACTTTGTATTCAAGCTAATTGAATCTATTTCATTGTCAGATAATTCATCAAATGAGTTGTGAGGGAATGGTAGATGAAGACACAATGAGAAGGAACATAAATGGTCAAAGAATCGTGAACCAGGCAGTTTATTACTCACAGGCATGTAAAAGTGTGTGTAGCTCCCTTGCCTTGTAGAACCCTGGGCACAAGTTGATGGTTTCTTCAAACTTCACAGCTGATAGCCAGATTGAAAGATCAAATGTCTAGAGTCTCTGGACTTTCCTCTGCTAGGCATATTTATAGGGATTGGGCAGAAGGAAAACATTAGGAAGAATCAATCAGGGGGTAATCTGGACTATGACAGCTTCTTATCAACTAAAAATGCATTGTGGATACCAGTTGGCTAGCATCACACATGTGGATTCAATGAACTTTGCTAAGTTAAGATTTTGCTCACTTTAAATTCCTAACCCTAAATGTAGTTGACAAAGCCAGTTGGTGGGTACATATGAACTTCCTAGTACATGGAGGTGGGGTAAATTAATTATCAAACACCAAGCAAATCACTTCTTTCAGCTAGGTCATAGTAATAAGTTGATTTTCACATTAACATATATAAGTGCAATTATGTTTAGCTTGATAAAACATAGAATGTAATGCAAATGCTACTTATTATTATTAATGTTACTACTACTATTGTTATTATTTTATAAGATTCACTGACTTATGCCACTGGTCTGGAGGAAAGTTATCCTTATGTGAGTATGAGTCATCTATGCATGCTAACTCCTGCCAAATTTCTCCTTTGGCTCTACTCCTTTCTTTCTTTGTCTGGGATGAATTAGTGAGTCACAATTTTTTAAAGGTGGGAGAAGGCAGGGATAATACTTCCCAGTTAAATTAGGGATATCTATTACATTGGGAATTCCTAACCTGGTGGTAAAGCAAGGTAGAAGTCAACTTTCTTTTGCACTTTGGTCTCATATCTGGGCTGAATATATAATTTCCAAGTATTTCAGATTTGGGAGGGTAAGCAGGGAAAAAAACATGATGGAAATGTTTATTTTTTGCTATAGGAGAGGCTTAGCAAAGTGACTGATCCTCAGTCATCTGCCCATGTGTTGGTATTTTTTAAAAGTTTTTTTTTTTTCAAATGCTTTATTAACTTCTACATCATTCATTTCCATCAGATTTTGACTTACAAATTTTCCCCTACCCATCACCCCAGAATAACAGTCATACAGGATATTCCTTCACCCAATCTGCTCTCTCCCATCTCTTCTCCAATACCCCCTTAGACTTTTCCAGTAGGGCGAGGTAAATCCCCATGCCCCATTGCCTGCACATCTAATCTCCCAATTATATGCAAAATAGTATTAATCATAGCATTTACATATATTTTTAATTTGATTTTAAAAGGAAGATAAGCAACTTAGTATATGCTTTACATGTGTAGTTATGAAAAACATTACCAAAGTAGATATATTGTAAAAGACTGACTATATTTCCCTCCCTCGCATTCCACTTTCCACCTGGTCCACACCCCACCCTTGATCCTGTCCATTTTCAAAAGTGGGTGCTTCCAACTTCCCTACTCCCCAGTCCAACCTCCTTCCACCACCTTCCCCTATCCCCCTCCCCGCACACTGCTATAGGGTTGGACACACTATTTAGTATGCATGTAATTCTCTCCCTGGTCCAAATTCAATGAGAATAAGGTTTTGCCTTTTTTCCTTCCTGTTCTTCCCCTCCCCTGCAACAACCTTCCCCTGCCTCCTCTATATGAAACAGTTCACCCCATTGTCTCTTCCCATTCCCCCACACCACATTATTCTCTCACCTCTTAACCTCACCTTTCAAGTATCATACCTTCCTATTAAATTCGACCTGTACCCTCTATCTATGTATACCTAAAAACATATATACACACGTTCACATATGTATTCATATGCCCATATGCCCTTCTTCAACTATTTTCATACTGAGAAAAGTTTCATCAGTTACAGTTATTGTTTATCCATGTAGGAATGTAAATAGTTCAACTTTAATAACTTCATAGTGTTTTCTTTTCCCTGTTTACCTTCTCAAGCATCTCTTCCTTCTTGTATATGAATGTCAAATTTTCTATTCAGCTCTGTTTTTTTTTTCCTCAAGAATGCTTAAAAGTTCTCTTTTCCACTGAATGCCCGAATTTTCCCCTGAAACTTGATACTCAGTTTTGCTGGTAGGTGATTCTTTCTTTTAATGCCAGCTACTTTGTCCTCCAGAATATCATTTCCCATGCCCTTCACTCCCTCAGTGTAGAAGCTGCCAGATCCTGTTATACTGATTGTGTTTCCACAATATTGAAATTGTTTCTTCCTGGCTGCTTGCAATATTCTCTCTTCAATCTGGAAATTCTGGAACCTGGCTACATTATTCCTAGGAGTTTTATTTTTGGGGTCTTTATCAGGAGGTGATATTTGGATTCATGTTTTTTTTTTTTTCTTTTTGGAGGGCAATTGGGGTTAAGTAACTTGCCCAAGGTCACATGGCTAGGCTTTTTTGTTTGTGTGTGTTAAGTGTCTGAGGCCGGATCCGAACTCAGGTCCTTCTGACTCCAGGGATGGCACTCTACTCACTGCGCCAACTAGCCGCCCCAATATTTGGATTCTTTCAATCTCTTTTTGCCCTCTGGTTCTAAAACACCTGGGCAATTTTCCTTGAGAATTTCTTGAAGGATGGTTTCTAGATTCATTCTTTAACCATGGTTTTCAGGTAGGCCAATAATTTTTAGATTGTCTCTCCTGGATCAATTTTCCAGGTCAGTGGTTTTTCCCATGAGATATTTCACATTGCCTTTTATTCTTTCATTTTTTTTTTTTTTTGGATCTGCTTAACAGCATCTTGATTTCTCATAAAGTCACTAGCTTCCATTTGCACCAGTCTAATTCTGAAGGAAGGATTCTCCTCAGTGAGCTTTTGAGATTCTTTTTCCATCTGGCAAATTCAGCTTTTTAAGGCATTCTTCTCTTCATTGCCTTTTTGAGCCTCTTTTGCCATTCAAGTTAGTATATTTTTAATGTGTTATTTTCCTCAGTCAGGCTGTTGACTCTCATTTCATACTTTTCTTTCATCTTTCTCATTTATCTTCGCAATTTTTCCCCAAGTTCACTTATCTGCTTCTTAAGGTCCTCTATGGCCTGTATCCCACTTGTATTTTCATTTGGCGCTTTTGGTGCAGGAGTTCTGACCTTCCAGTCCTCCTCCTTTTCCATGCTTTGATCCTCTTTGCCCCTAAAATAGGAATATAATATTGCATTTTACTGTTTATTTTGTTTCCTTTGCCTAGGCATGTTGCCACTCAATTACTTGACTTTTGGGCTTGTTGCCACAGTAGGACTTTGCCACCAGCCAGGGGAAGTTCTGTCCCAAATGTTGGGGTTTTCTCAACTGCCGGAGTTATTAGTTGGGTGGCCTCTATGAAGCCTCCATACACTCTGGCAAGCTGGTCACACACACAAAGACCTCCAACCCAGACCCCAATCCAGATCCAAGAAGGGTAAAGCAAGAGCACTTAAAGCCTAGACTGATCACCAGATAGATCCCCCTACAGTTTGCAGGACAAGAGCTGAATGTGGCAACGTGGCAATGTGGTGCAAGCTTCGCTGGCTCCTCAACAGTTTCTCGCTCTCAGGGGAAGAAGCTGACACATTCTTCCAAACAGTCCCAAAATCCATAGTGCATTAAACTCTCACTTTATCCTAGGCATCTATGTGTTGATAATCCTGGAAACTCCAGAGCTGCTGGTGTTCTGGTGTCCCTCAGGGCGGCTGCTGATCTGGCTGCCCTCAGGCTTAAACCACAACTCATGAGGGCCTGGGCTCAGCTCCCAGACCTCTTCACTGGCCATTCCTTTCCGGGCTACAGGACTGTCGTCAGTGGGAGGTTAGCTTCTGTGTGTCATTTTATGGGTTCTGGACCTCCAGAGGTCATACATAGTCCCCCTGTCCCATAATTTTGAAGTGTTGTGGGCTGGAGCTCTGAGGAAGTGCTGTTTCTACTCGGCCATCTTGACTCTGCCCCCTGTCTCCCATTAGTTTCTTTATGATTCAGTTCAGGAATGTAGAAGCTGGTAGGAGAAAGGTTTTATTTGAATGCCTTAAAAATTAGTATTCTATTATGTTTATTTATAAGTGTTTTACCTTGGCTAAATTCTCTCTCTGTGTGTCTCTTCATTCCTGTTTCTCGCTCACTGATTCTCTCTCTCTATGATACCCCCTCCCCCAGAATCAGTCACAATATTGCTTTAGATCTGGTGTGTCACGTTATTTTTAAGAGTTAATGAGAATTATAAACATGTTTATTCTAATACTTTATTGATTTTATGACCAAAAAGAATGAATGATTTCTGTACATTTTGAGTGAATCATATTTTTGGAAAAACTTGGTAACAGCAAAATAAATTTATATCAAAAATAAAGAAGCTATCTCTCAATCAAGAAGAGAAATATTCTGAACATCTGAAATCAGTAAGGTTGAAACAAGAATGTTTTTCTACCATACATTTAGGAATAAAGTTAGGCCTGGACGTATGTGTGCTACAAGAAGAACATTATCAATATTTTTAGGGATTTTACAACAGATGACTTGGGCTGGGGGAAAGAGTAAGAAAAGACTAATTTTTCCCAATTTTCCTTCTCAATGCCTTTTTATCCATAGACACTATAATATTTTCTTTTGTTTAATTACACAACTTTTAAGCAAACTGAATTTTGTCTCAACCACCAAGAAACTAAATATTTACTGGAGATAGATATAAATATAAAATTCTGAGGATAATTCAACTTCCCAAAGATTAAGTATTTTCCTAACTAGGGTTATAGGGGGATTGTGATTGAAACCATACCTAGTTGTTTTCATTTTTTACTCTTAGGTTTAAAATGACTTAATTATAGTGACATAATATCTATCTATCTATCTTGAATGTGCATATACATACACATATGTATATGCATATATGCAATTATATATATATATACATATATATTCTAAAAATATGCTGAATTGAGAAATCTTTGCATGTAAAATACATGCATGTGGCATAAAGAAATAAAATGTGAAATTAAAAAATTATCAGCCTAAAAATCAGTGAATATATCTGCAGTCTATGAAATGAAATAAATTACTTATGCATAAAAAATTACATCCATCAAGTGAATATTATAAATCCTTTAATTTTATTACATTCAATAATTCAAATTAATAATTCATTAAGCATCATTCAATATAGCATTTAGTGTAATGCATTGTGCAATTAATTAGCATGTAATCAGCAAACTTCTATCTATCTTCTATAATTTAAGAAAGTGGCATATTATGACTCTTGTCAAAATTAATTAAATGACATTCACTTAATTCAATTAGAAATGACTCAAATACTTTAAAATGAATTCTTATGTAAGGACTTTGTGGAACATCATAACAAAATAATGAATGTGATAATGAAAAAAATAAAATTACTTCACTTACCAAAATGGGCTATTTACAATTCCATACATTTCATATATCCTCACAATTAATAGTTTGTCTGATCAATATCCATAATTTCTTGAATGTTCTACCTTTAAGTTTTGTCTTAGACCACCAGCCCTGTACTGACTGCATTCTTTTCTCTTCCCCAACTTGACTCCTTGGTGAACCAGTGAAATTATACACTGTTTTCTTCTTCTTTTTAGTCCTTTGACACAATTTCATTTTGCAGATATGCCCTGGTTTGTCCTTAGCCTAAGACAAATCTCGAAATCCATTAACTTTATTTTTAATCATGTGTTGCTGAATGAAGTTGGAGAGAATCATCAAATCATCCCAATTAGGTCCTCTACTCTTTTATGCTATTTCACCTCAATGCAGTCCTCACTCTGACAAGACAATATTTTTCATGTGACTAGCCAATTCACTATCCAGGTCATGACAGTAACTTTTCTAAACCTCTTCATCATTCCTCAAACTTCTCATGATTTTATCTCCCTGCACTCAGGGGATAACCTTGCTTCATATTTCACTGAAAAAAATTGAGGCCATTCACTTAAAATTCCCTTTTCCATCTCCTGCTCAACTCACATAATTCATATACTTTCCAACACCATCTCTTCCTTCAATCCTGTTTTAAATGATGAGGTCACCCTTTTCTTTACCAAGAAAAACATCTTCTACACGCACATTATCCCATTCTACCCTTTCTTTCCCTGAAAATCACACATCAGTCAACTCTATTCTTTCACTAATATTCATTATATACTTGCTGTCTACAAATGTTCTGTATCTTTCATAGTCAAAAAACTCTCATTTGGTTTGCCCATTCATGCTTTCATAGCCAAGAAACTCTCCTTTGATGTGTCCATTCATGCTAGATATCATCATATACTTCTCAATTTTCTAGATAACTTTCTAAGAAGGCTATCTATCATTAGTGACTTTATTTCCTGTCCTCTCTCTTGGAAACCATCTGTAGTCTGGCTTTTAAAATCAACATTAAAATGAAATTCCTCAGTCCAAAATTATCCTTAATTGTGAAGTCTAATGGCATTGTCTCAGTACTTAACTGTATCAAACTCTCTTTTGCTTTTGACACTGTCCATCATCTAATTTTCCTTGATATTTTCTTTGATTTATGATACAACTCTCCTGATCATCCTTCTATTTTCTTCCATTTTGCAGATACAATATTTTATCTAATCTCTGTTTCAGGCTTGGGAATATTGCCTCATTTAGGTTAGTCAAGTCCTCTCTTTGCTTTCCTCCTCATCAAATATTAGGGACAATCAAATCCCTGAATTGTAAGGGTACTACATTGTAACAATTCAGAGTCTCTACATTCTAAGGATTTGGTAATGCATTGGGCGTTGTGCATTGCCATTTCTGGCACATTTATTCCATACAACTGCCGCTCAGAATAAGTTGAAAGAACTTGGGATGCATCCAGTGGAAAAAAGACTTAGCATGAACCTAATAGCTATCTTCACTTATTTCAAGGATTATCATATGGAAAAGAGATTAACTTTGTTTTGCCTTGCATCAGAGAGCAGAATTAGAATCCCTTAGTGGAAATTTCAGAGGGGTACTTTGGCTTGCATTGTGGATGCAATCTTAAATTTTGTTTAGAGGTTAGTGAAAATAAAGATTTAATTTTCCCACTCAAATTCATGAACCCTCTGAAGTCCTTGAGGAACTCTTGAATCCCATACTAAGAATTGCTAGTTTACTGGATGATTATTGGTATGAAAGAAAAAAAATTCAAATCACAAATAACAAACAGAAGAATGAGAGAGGCAGGAAAGCATATTAATTTATTACTACCTTATTAAATTGCATTTTATACATATGTGTATGTATATATATATATATATATATATATGGAGAGAGAGAGAGAGAGAGAGAGAGAGAGAGAGAGAGAGAGAGAGAGAGAGAGAACACTCCTTAGAAGAAAAGTATGAATGCAATAAAAGTTCAGTTTATTGCACATGCCTCTTTTTAAAAATTTTGTACACTGAAATATCTGTATTTGTGAATTTGATTCATATAATTAAAAAAACATAAATGGCATGTTGGGAGTTGAACTTGTAGTTTTAGTAGAAGATATTTGATTGTTATCCTACAGAAAATAGCTACTGAAGATTTTTTTATGTGGAAATGACAAAATCAAATTCATGCTTTAGGATTTTTTTTGTGGGGGGGCTATATGTGTAGGATGGATTAGAAAGAAAGGAAACTAGGGGGAAAAAGAGCTCAATAAAGAATCTGTTGCAATAATCCAGGTAAATGGTGATTAGTTTCAGAGCTTCTGCGTTGTCAATGTGACTGGAGAGGAGAAAGATTAAGGTCATAATTAATAAAAACTTAGTGACTGATTCAATATGAAGAGAGAGTTAGCGAAGAGTTTCAAGGATAACTCCCCTCTTACTCACAAAACATATTGAATCTCTAGGGTACCTCTGGTGTTTGTTTGGAAGAAAGTAAACAAGTTTCACAATATGATATGGCATATATTAATTATAATCTGTAAATTAATAAAATTCAGACTGCATTGAATTATCATTTAATCTCATTTTTCTCATCTTCTTATCTTAGTTTAATAATGTTCAAATAAAAAATGTCTAAGGACAATCTTGCTATTATTATTTTATTTTTAATGTTGTGCAAAGTTTTATACATTTCTATAAAAGGACTTATTCAACTGAGTTAGAGTTCCTGAATACAAATTCACCTGTAGATTCATTGTGATCATACTTAAGACAATTCCAGTACATGATTGGATGATGGGGATGGCTTAGACCTTCCTCTTAGTCCAAAGAGTTTTAGGGTTCTTATACCAGGTATCTATATTTCACAAACTTTTCATTCTATGCAATTTATAAACTGTGAATTTGAATTAGAAAACATCTACTAAAATATCATTTATAGTCATTGAAATAGAAATGCTGTTCTTAAATATATATGGATCCATGTCATGTGGGCATGGTTTCTGTCTCTGATAATGCTGTTTTCAATGTAGTTTATTTTCTGAATTGTCAAAGATATCTATATTTATTTGCTTGTTTCATTCATTCATTTAGTTATTTATTATAGTCTTTTTTTTACTGTTAGCTTATAAAGAGGTTTTGAAGTATTATTCTATCCATTTCTGCCAATTTATTTCATAATCTTTATTGATCAATAAACATAAACTCCCTAAAGAGTACCTTTCTCTATTTTCGTGGCAATGTCCTGAAATTGAATCACTGTTATAACACCAAGCCCTGATCCCTGTACCTGTTTTTTATAAATATTAATTTTATGATTCCTATATTGGTTTGCTAAATCTTTGTTGATACATCATTATTTTAAATGGTATGATGTGCCCATGTTCAACTTTTTGTTTTTTTGGATCTGAGCTTTTTCATAGGCTTCATGAAGAGATTTGAGTCATATTTCAGAAATCTAGAGCTATATACCTATTGCTAATATTCATTTTTGTATTATAAAATGAACTTCATTCCTTAAGAATTTCTGTATGGAGGGGTGGCTAGGTGGCACAGTGAATAGAGTAACCAGCCCGAAGTCAGGAAGACCTGAGTTCAAATGCGGCCTCAGACACTTAACAATTAAAAGCCGTGTGACATTGGGCAAGTCACTTAACCCCAACTGCTGTGCCCTCTCCCCGCCAAAAAAAAACAAAAGATAATTTTTAAAATAATTTCTGTACATTGTTAACATATATGTGTATATATATAATTATATATGTGTGTGTTTATATATACACATACATATAGTAATGATGTACACACTCTCTCATGGAACAGATATGCATACACGTATGTGCATATATTTACACACATATACATGTACATGCATATGTTTATATAGTATATATGTGCACTACGTGTTTGCACTTGTAGATATTTAAAATTATATAAGCAACGCATGCTTTGTGCCAAATACATTTTAAAAATTGGCTTACATTTTGAGGGTGAATTGATATTCCTATCTTTTATTAATAAATATGAAATAATTCAAATTTGGTAATATGAAAAGTATTCTGAGCTTTATCAAAGTGAAAGTTGAGTAAAGTACTTTGTCAGAAACTTGTGTAACATTGTGAAGGAATTTAGCCAATAACAGGGGATCTTATCCAATTTACAATTAATAGTTCTAACTTACAACTTTTCAGTTGTAAAGAGTAGTCAGAGTTTCCATGACTTCCCTAGATGTTACCATTCTGGCATTCATTATATTAAGGGTATATGGATTTTCTGTTTTGTGTTTGATCTGGCTTGCACTTTTGTTATGTCTGAATTCTTCCTACAAATATATGACCATTTTATTTTTTATTGGCCACTACAAGGTTTCTCTCTCTCTTTTAATTTCTTTGTTTCAAAGGCCTATATTAGAGTCTGTGGTTGATGTTAAATTGTTTATTGTGTTCTTTGCACTGC
This sequence comes from Gymnobelideus leadbeateri, assembly GCA_011680675.1. Classification (NCBI taxonomy): domain Eukaryota; kingdom Metazoa; phylum Chordata; class Mammalia; order Diprotodontia; family Petauridae; genus Gymnobelideus; species Gymnobelideus leadbeateri. The sequence goes on along the minus strand of WOXC01004890.1, from coordinate 422,752 downwards.
TTTTATTGCTTTAAACTTTTGGCTTTCATTTTTAATTGTTAAGTAAGGGCAGCAAGATTTTTCAATATGCTTTTACTTTATCAGATTCCATAACATTTTGGTTTTTAATTAAGTTTTGTGATATTCAGTTTTTCATCGAATAAAAGAGTAGATATGGATGTAGTCTTCTGAGGTTTTCCTATAGATTTTTAATGGTTTTCTCAAGTTTTTTTCGTTTACTTTCTTCCTTCGTTTATGCCTGTTTTGTTTTCAGGAATATTCCTAGATAGGACAACTTTTTGTCCTATGATTATTACTGTAACAACAGTTTCATTTTATATTATTGTGTTTATGTTCTGAGTTTTTTATACCCTTTTAAGTATTGTGGAAGAATGCAGATATCTAAGGAAATTCTCTTCTGCCCCTCTTTGCCCCCAGTCCTGATTGGTGAGTCCCTACCAGGACCAACATTTTAGGAGATTCCAGCCATGCTTCATCTCACTCACACTCAAATTATCTTTGCTCCTCTTCCTCCTTTCTATACGTCTTCCTCTTTCATGGGGCCTATCACACAGTCAGATTTGTCTCTCAAATGTCTTTCCTTCTGGTGAGTATTTTGCTTAATCTTTTTTTTTTTTAATCCACTGCTCTTAACTCAGTCTATGTCCCATAGAATTTCAGTGTTGTTCTTGTTGTTCTGTTATTTAAATCCTGAATGACTCTTCATGACCCTATCTGGGATTTTCTTTGCAATGATACAGGAGTTGTGTGCCATTTCTTTTTCCCAGATAATTTACAGATGAGGAAATGGTGATAAATAGGGTTAAGTTACTTGTTCAGGATCACACAACCTAATAAGTTTTTATGGTCAAATTTGAACTTGTCTGCCTGTCTCAAAGCTCAGTGCTCCACCTAGCTGCCTTACCCCACAGAAAAGATTTAGTAAATGTTGTATCCATATATTTATGATGGTTCTACTCTTTCTTTTGAAATACTCTATTTTAATGTAGTTGATTTAGTTTAGTATAGTTTGGGCAGTGGTTAGAGCTCTGGGCCAGAAGACCTGACTCAAATCTTGCATCAGATACTTTCTAGCTGTGTGACCAAGCACATATGACTCAATCCTTTTTACTTTAATTTCCTCCACTGTAAAATGATAATTTTTATAGTAATATAATAATAAATAAAATAATATGCCCCCACCTATCAAGGCATTATGAGGACCAAATGAATTAATAACTATAAAGTCCTTAGCACTGTGTTAAGCACATAGTAAACAGTGGTTGTTGTTGTACTTCATTCTTGAAGAGGATTAATCACTATGTTAGAGTCAAGGTACGGTGTTTCGAATTATGGCTGATCAGACCAATACAAGTTCAGAACGCTCTTAACACAGTTTGGGCACATGTTAACATGTGTTCATGTGGATATTTGGAGTGGATTCTCAAAATTTGCATATATTTTAATGAGTTATTCTTTTGAGCTACTTCAATTCTGCTTTCCTTATAGAGAATAGCATCTTCTCTGATGAGGGCATGCCATGCTGGATGGTCCTTTGGCACTATACAATCAATCTCAAAGTTTTTAAGAGAGACTTTGAGTGTCTTTGTATCACTTCTTCTGTGCATTATGAAAGTGCTTGTCTTCTGTGAGTTTTCCATAAAATAGTATTTTGGGTAAGCATACGTTTGGCATTTAAGCAACATGCCCAGCCTATCATAGTTGTTCTCTCTGCAATAGAATTTGAATAACTGGAAGTTTAGTTTAAAAAAAGACCTCATTGTCTTGTATCTTATCCTGCCAGATGATCTTCAGATTTTCATAAAACAATTCAAATGAAAGTGATCCAGTTTCCTGGTATGGTGATGTTACACTATTCAGTTTCACAGGCATATAAAAATTAGGTAAACACAACAACTCTGTAGCCCTTCAGTTTAGCAGTCAGTCTAATAACTCTTCTCTCCCACACTTCCCTTTAAAGTCTCCCAAACACTGAACTAACTCTGGCAATGTGTATGTCAACTTCATTATCAATGTGTACATCCCTAGAAAGTATACTGCCATAGTAAGTGAACTTATCCACAGCATTGAAAATTGCCCCATTTGCTGGAACCAGTGATTATACATATGGATGGTGTGGTGCTCGCTGGTGGAGCACCTATGTTTTCTTGGTGTTAAATGTTAGGCCAAAACTAGCACAAGCAGCAGAGAATTTATCCATGCTTTCTTGCATCTCAGCTTCAGAGGCCGTACTGAGTGCACAAGCATCTACAAATTTAAAAGAAAATACACCAACACTCCCTCCCCTTTATCTTGACTTGTAGCCTTTTCAAATTGAAGAATCTACAGTCAGTGTGGTAACTGGCCTTGATGCCATGCTTGTACTCACTGAAGATATTTGACAACATGACTGAAAACATCATATAAAAATATGAGAGCAAGCACACAGCCTTGTTTCACTCCAACAGTGACTGGGAAAGTACAAGAGCATCCTGGAAATTTTCAGTCAGCTTTTGTATGAGCAAGAGGACACCTTCTCTAGCTCCTTCCTCACACCATGAGGTGAATATTATGATCTTTAAAAGGCTGCTCAAGAGGGGTAGAGCCAAGATGGTGGAACAGAAGCAGTAACTTCTGTAAGCTCCTCCATGGATCCCATCACTAAAACTTAAAAAGTGAATCTGAATGGATTTTGGACAAAATCCACTGAGAGATGGAGCTTGGCAGAATCCAACCCAGGAAATGACCACTTGGGTCTGGACAGGGGGAGCATGGAGCATATGGGGGCTGTAGCAGCTCGAACTAGAGGGTGGACTACATCAGAGAGAGAAGGAGCTCCATTTGGCAGGCTCACCCATTCCAATGGCAATTGGCAGCCATCTCACCAACATCTAACCAATGGATGGAAGGAATAACTAGAGCTGAGTAAGAGAGGGCTTGGGGCCCCCAGCAGAGACAGCAGATTCTCCTGGGGCTATCTGCCCCCAGCTTGGAAGTTTAGAAATTGCCTGCCTTTCCTTCCAGGGCCCAGGATGACATAGTAAACTCTGGGTGCTCAGATTCCCCCTCCCCGACCTATAAAACTCAAAGATAAGTGTACCACCCAGAGTGAAATCCTGAGATAGTGGAAATAGCCTCAGGCTTGAGAGTCATTGAAAAGGGGTTTAACTGAGGCAGCAAGGAACCTGAAGAGAAGAGGGGGAGGGGTCCCAACAAGCCCCACCTCACCTAACAAGCAAAAGGTTGCCTGACTTGTACCCCAGGGTATAGAGGCAGAAATCTGAAGAGGCCAGACCACCCCTCCTCCACAGATTACTCTGTGTACCTCAGCATACCTGAGGGAGAACATTGGGACTCATGGCCTTGGCCTCAAACTAGACATCTAGAGGCTACAGCAAAGGAAGTCAACAACTAGGCCTTGCCTCCCAGCTTGAGAGATTAGGAATTAGGAAATTACAATGGGAAGGAAGGAAGCTGAGAAGGAGAACTGGTAAACAATCAAATCAATCAGAGCTTATTATAGCAATCTAGAACAACCAAATACAGAAGACAACATGGACTCTATACTCACTCCTGAGACCACAGAAGGAAATATGAGCTTGTCTCAAGCTGAAAAAGCATTATTGGAGGAGCTTAAGAAAGATTTTAAAGACCAAATTAGGGAGGCAGAAGACAAATTTAAATCTACATTGACCAAACTGGAAAAAAAATTTCACTGAAGAAAACAAATACTTAAAAAGTAAAATGAGTGAAGCAATTGAAGAAAATACCTCCCTAAAAAGGATCTTCAAAAACTAACCAAAGACTATAATTTGCTAAAAATTAGAATCAGTCAAATTGAAACTCATAACTCTACGATGCACCAAAAGTCAATCAAACAATACATGAAAATTTAAAAGCTGGAAAAAAGTATAAATATCTCACTGGAAAAAAAAACAACTGACCTAGAGAACAGATCCAGGAGAGAATACTCAGGAATTATTATTATACCAGAAAGCCATGATGAAAAAAGTAGCCTGGACAACATCTTCCAAGAGACTGTCAAAGAAAACTGTCCTGAAGTCCTGGAATAAGAAGATAAAATAGTTATCTAAAGAATTCACCTGAAGACTCTTCCTGAAAGAGATTCCAAATTGAAAACCCCAAGAAATATAGTAGCCAAATTCCAGAATTACAAGGTTAAGGAAAAAATATTGCAAGGCACCAAAAAGAAACAATTCAAATATCGCAGAATTAGTCAGAATCACACAGGACCTAGCAGCTTCTACATTAAAAGATCAGAGGGATTGGAATTTGTTATTTCAAATGGCAAAAGAGCTAGGACTACAACCAAGTATTAACTACCAGCCAAAATGGAGTATAAACTTTCAGGCAAGGACATGGTCATTTAATGAAATAAGGGACTTTGAGACTATCCTGATGAAAAAGCCACAGGTCAATGGAAAATTTGATCTCCAATTATGAGACCCAAGGATGACCTGAAAAGGTAAACAAGGAAAACACACAATCACAAATAAATACATGTACATACACACTCATGCACACATGCACGTAACTTGGGAACCAACAAGAGCAAAATGTTCACATCCCTATATGAGAAGTTGAGAACTGTCAATATTGAAATTTATATGATTATCATGACCTTGAAAAGTGTTATACAGGCGGGACCAAGATGGCAGAGTAGAAACAGCTAATCCAAGCCACTCTGCCCCCAGATTTCCCCCAAACTATGTAAAAGGGGACTCTGAAGAACTTCTGGAGCCCCAGCACCCACAGAACAACACAGAGAAGCTAACCTTCTGCTGAGGACAGCCCAGCAGCCCTGCAGGAAGGACCAGCACAGTGCTCTGGGAGCAGGCAGCGAGCAGCAAGCAGAGCGTGGGGAGCTGAGCCGAGCAGAGCCAAGGTCCCTGTGAGCTAAGGTTTTAGCCCCAGGGTGGCCAGGCCGGCAGCCCTCTGGAGAGACCCCAGAACACCAGCAGCTGTGGCGACTCCAGAATTATCAACATAGACATGCCTAGGACAAAGTGAGAGGTTAGTGCCCTATGGACTTTGGGACCAGTATTTGGGGAATGTGTAGGCTTCCTGCCCTGGGGGCTAGAAGCTGCTGACGAGACACACCATTTTGTAGTTTTCTGAGGCAGCTCCAGCTCCTGGCCTGCGAACTGTAGGGAGATCTAACAATCTGTCTTGGGGGGTAAGTGCTCTTGCTTTAACCTCCCTGGATCTGGATTGTGATCTGGGGTGGAAGTCATGGGTGGGTTTACAGCTTGCCAGAAACTGAAGTTGCCCTCCCATACATTCGGGACAAAAATTCCCCTATCTGGCACCAAAGACATACTGTGGCAACAAGCCCAAAAGTCAAGTAATTAAGTGGCAACATGCCAAGGCAAAGGAAACAGAAAAATGCAACCCTAGACTCCTATTTTGGGGGCATAGAGCAGGAAAAGGACTGTGAGGTCAGAAGTCCTGCTCCAAAAGCCCCAGGGGAAAACATGAGCGGGTTGCAGGCCATAAAGGACCTTAAGAAGGACTTTAAAAATCAAATAAGAGAAGTGGAGGAAAAATTAGAAAGAGAAATGAGAAGGATGCAGGAAAAGTATGAAATGAGGGTCAACAGCCTGACTGAGGAAAACAACACCTTAAAAAATAGACTGACTCAAATGGCAAAGGAGGCCCAAAAGGGCAACTAGGAGAAGAGTGCATTAAAAAGTCGAATTTGCCAGATGGAAAAAGAATTTCAAAAGTTCCCTGAGGAGATTCATTCCTTCAGAGTTAGACTGGAGGAAATGGAAGCTAATGACTTTATGAGAAATCAAGATGCTGTTAAGCAGATCCAAACAAATGAAAGATTAGAAGGCAATGTGAAATATCTCATGGGAAAAACCACTGGAAAATAGATCCAGGAGAGACAATTCAAAAATTATTGGACTGCCATGATCAAAGCAAGAACCTAGAATTCACCCTTCAAGAAATTCTCAAGGAAAATTGCCCTGATGTTTTAGACATTTAAACATCAGGGCAATTTTCGTTCTTTCCTTGATCATGGCTTTCAGTTAGTCCAATAATTTGTAAATAATCTCTCCTGGATATATTTTCCAGGTGTGTGGTTTTTCCCATGAGATATTTCACATTGCCTTCTATTCTTTCATTTGTTTGGATCTGTTTAACAGCATCTTGATTTCTCATAAAGTCACTAGCTTCCATTTGCTCCAGTCTAATTCTGAAGGAATGATTCTCCTCAGTCAGCTTTTGAGATACTTTTTCCATCTGGCAAATTCAGCTTTTTAGGGCATTCTTCTCCTCATTGACCTTTTGGGCCTCCTTTGCCATTTGAGTTAGTCTATTTTTTAAAGTGTTATTTTCCTCAGTCAGGCTGTTGACTCTCATTTTATACTTTTCCTGCATTCTTCTCATTTCTCTTCCCAGTGTTCCCTCCACTTCTTTTATTTCATTTTTAAAATCCTTCTTAAGGTCCTCTATGGCCTGTAACCCACTCATATTTTGCTTTGGGGCTTTAGGAGCAGGATTTCTGACCTCACAGTCTTCCTCCTGTTCCATGCTTCAATCTTCTTTGCCCCCAATATAGGAGTCCAATGTTGCACTTTTCTATTTATTTTGTTTCCTTTCCCTAGGCATGTTGCCACTTAATTCCTTGACTTTTGGGCTTGTTGCCACAGTAGGACTCTGCCACAAGACAGGAGTGCTTCCATCCCAAACGTTGGGGTCTTCTCAACTGCTGGAGGTATTAATTGGATGGCCTCTGTGAAGCCTCTGGCAAGCTGGAGACCCACCCCAATACCTCCACCCCAAACCATAATCCAGATCCATGGAGGTAAAAGCAAGAGTGATTAACCCCCAAACTGATCACCGTATCCCCCTACAATCTGCAGGCCAGGAGCTGTAGCTGCAACTGAAGCTGCAAAATTGCATCAGTGCTGTGTCTCCTCAGCTGTTTCTCACCCCCAAGGGAAGAAGCCGATGCATTCCCCAAATACTGTTCCCAAAGTCCATAGAGCACTACCTTCTCACTTTGTCCTAGGCGTATCTGTGTTGATAATTCTGGAATTGCCACAGCTGTTGGTGTTGTAGGTTCCCTCCAGCTGGCTGCTGGCTGGGTAACCATGGGGCTAAAACTGTGACTCAGGTGGGTCTGGGCTCTGCTCCCAGAGTGATGTCCTGGATGTTCCCTGCAGGGCTGCTGGGCTGTCCTCAGGGGGATGTTAGCTTATCTGTGTTGTTCTGTGGGTGCTGGAGCTCCAGAGGTTGTTGAGAGTCCCCCTTTTACATGGTTTGGAAGTTGTGAGCTGGAGCACCATAGAAGTGCCGTTTCTACTCTGCCTTCTTGGCTCCCTCAAGTTACTTTCAATTGACAAAAAATGTCTGGGAAAACTTGAAATCATTTTGGCAAAAACTAGTCTTATACCAAAACCTCATACCTTATCCCAAAATAAAGTCAAAATTGATAAATTATGTAAACATAGATAACAATATAATTAGATACGGAAACATGGAAAAATCAATATCCTATCAGATCTATGAATAAGGATAGATTATGTGGCCAACCAAGAGATGGAGAAGATCACACAAAGTTAAATTGCTTACAATAATAATTATATGATTTTTTTTCAAAAATAAAACAAATGCAGACAAAATTAGAACATGAGAAATGGAAAAAAAATAAGTAGTTTTTCCGATAAACACCTCATTTCTTAAATATATAGGAATATGAGACAAATTACCAACTACTAACCTTCCCCCAATTGATATATTGTTGAAGAAAATTAGTAGGCAACTTTCAGAAGAAGAAATTAAAGCTATCAATGCTCACATGGAAAGATGTTCTAAATCATTATCAAGTAGAAAAATGAAAATAAAAAAAAAAAACATTTGAGATACCACCTAACACCTTTTAGATTGAGTAACATGGCATAAAAGGACAATAATAAATTCTGGAGGGAGTATGGAAAAATTGGGATACTAATGCAGTGTTGTTGGAGCTGTAAGCTAATCAAGTCATTTTGGAGAACAATTTGGAACTATGCCCAAAGATGGTAAAATTGCGAATACCCTTTGGCCAGCAATACCACTATTAGGTCTATATCCCAAAGAGATCAAAGAAAAGGGAAAAGGACCTATGTGCACAAAAATATTTATAGCAACTCTTTTTTTGGTGACAAAGAATTAAATATTAATCAGATACCTATTAATTGGCAAATGGTTAAATAAGTTATGATATATGATTGTGATGGAATACTATTGTTCTATAAAAATGAAGAACAGGAGGTTTTTTTTTTTATAAATTGATGTGAAATGAAAAAAGAATCAAGATAACATTGTGCACAGGTAGCAATATTGTAAGGATGATCATCTGTGAAAGATTTAGCTACTCTTATAATAGCGATGATCTCAAACAATCCCGAAGGCCCATGATGAAACTTCTGTCCACCTCAATAAAGAAAACTGATGAACTGTGAGTATATGCTGAAACATACTTCTTTCACTTTATTTTTTTTTTTCTTGGATTTGTATGTGTTTTCTTTTAGAAAATAACATATATGGAAATATTTTTTTTCATGACTTCATCAACTTCATGTTGCTTGCTTTCTGAAGGAGTTAGGAGTGAGAGAAATATAGAAAATTTGGAAGTCAAAAATTAATTTGCAACTCAAATTTAAAAAATATGTTAACTTTAAAATTTTAATAGGGATATATATGTATATATGTGTAGGTCTATGTGTGTATGATTTCATGTATATTTATATGTGTGTATTTATATGTATGTATTCACTAGAGGTACAATAATATACACACATATGCATACAAATACACAAATGTATATAGTATATACATACATATGTGTATGTAAAAATTAATAAATGGGTGTATACCTTATTCTTCCAGATCAAGATTGGCCATAGTTCCCCTACAAGGTTCTAGGCGTACTCATGTGATTGTGTTGTCTCTTCTCCAATAGTATCATCTTGAGACCCCATTTAAATATGATCATCCTACTGTGTTCTTCCAGTGATCAACTTTGTAGTACCATTTGACTTGTTTTTGTTTTGTTGTTCCAGTTGGGTCTTACTCTTTATAACTACATCCAGAATTTTCTTGGCAAAGATACTGGAGTAGTTTGGCATTTGCTTCTCCATATCATTTTACATATGAGGAAACAGAGGCAAACAGTATTAAGTGACTTGCCCAGGATCATGGAGTCAGCAAGTGTCTGAGGCCAGATTTGAACTCAGGAATAGAAGTCTTCCTAATTCCAAGCTCAGTTCTCTATCCACTGTTCCATTTAGCTGTTCTATTGTGGCTGATGCAATAGCCCAAAGCAGTAAATACTTAAGTGCCAATTTTTGAAGTAGATGCTATTATAATAGAAACTTTGTAATAGGTTAAACCTTCAGTTTGACCTTGAGGGATGATAAATAAAGAACTTTTAATTTTACTCTCTCTGCAAATACTCAGCTGACCCATTATTTTCCTTTCAAAAAGAAAGAAAGACATATAGGGTATAGGGTAAAATTCCTAATGAATTCTATTAATTCTATTTTTTGTAGGAGAAAGTCCCTTCAAATATGACCTTCCCCCTCTTTGCATTGTCACTCAACATTTGTATCATACCCTTCTCTTAGAGAGTGACATAATTTGCAGCACTTAAAGAGCTGTCAAAGATAATGAAAAGAGCTAGTTCAATAATCTGACAATAATTCAGAGAGTTGTCAAACTGAATTAACTGCTACATTAAAGAGTTCAATCAGTAATTAGGTCTAATACTGGACAAAATACTGAGATTTTATCTATGTCTCTCACTTTCTGTCATAGGAATATGTATACGCATATAAGCTTAATATCCATGCAAATGTATGTGTGCATATGTGTGAAACCATTGATGTATGTGTGGGTGTGCATATTGCCATGCATATGAGTTCTCTTGGAGAAATTTATCTTGAAAATGAACATTCAATTTAAAAAATGTGCCTTACAGTTTTATCTTTGAGAGATCTACAATGCAGGGGTGTATTTCTTCTGTGATGTGGCTGTACTGGAGTACTTTCTCCACTATGTAAGAGTAAATGGCAGGGCGCTGATAGGTGGTGCAGTGAATATAGCACTGGCCCTGGAGTCAGGAGGGCCTGAGTTCCAATCCGACCTCAGATGCTTAACACTTACTAGCTATGTGACCTTGGGCAAACCATTTAGCACCAATTGCCCTCCCTTCCCCCTCCAAAAAGAAAAAAAAATAAAGAAAGAGCAAATGGCAGGCACATCAATCAGTTCTTGGGTTGGTAAAAATCCTCTACTCTCAGTGATTCCAAATATCAACAGCCAGACAACAAGCACTTATCTTTGTATCTTTTATGGAGCAGACATGAGGTAGGATCTGTCTCAATCTGTTCTAAACAAAGACAAATAAAGTACAACTTAGAATTATATTCTTAGGTTCCATTTTCCAGAAGGTACATTGAACCAAACACCATTTAGAAGGAACAATCTTACATTGTTATATCCCACAGAAGAATGCATGCATGCAGACATACAATGAAGTCTCTTGAGTAGTTAGTCCTGACATGAGTACTAAATACTACTGCATCCTTGTCTCTTCATTATTCAAAGTGCTAATGAGCAGATCACAGAGCAGAGCAATTCAAGATAAGCAGCTACTTAGGAGGTAAATGTGTGTTTAAAAAGCACATTTGGAGTCAAATGATTTAGTTTTGAAAGCTGGCTTTTTCTATCCTTGCCTATGTGACCTTAAGGAAGTCACTTAACCTGTTAAGGCCTGTTTTTTCATCTAAAAATAAGTCAGTGGGAATAAATGGTGAATTATGACATGAGACATATGCTTGTAGAGTGTGCTGAGGAATAAACACAGATTTGAACATACTGTTAATACATGGGGTAAGCAAGCTGTTGATATTTCACATTCAGACTTCTGTAGCACTTAATTTGGAAATAAAAATCAGTGCTTCCATACCCCTTAGGAAAGAAAAGGATGAAGAAAAAAAATAGCCTTTTTTATTTATGTTTCTGCTTCTATTTTAACTCAGAATTTCCCATGGCTCACAAAATTTTCTTGGAAATGAAACATGTCCCCCTTCCTAGGCTTGGATAGATTAGAATTTTATTCGGACATTACATTAGCTTCTGTTAGCAGGAGGTAAAATTTTTCATGATTTAAGGTCTCAAAATAATTAATATTAGACACAATTCTGCACAAGTTGCATAATGACCCAAGGTACAATAAGATTTTTTTTTTTGTAGTGAAATGTATCTACTGAAAAAGTCCTTAAGTAAATCCACCCCCAAGGAGGGTCTCTCTGATAATATCTGTGGTAGGATTCAGAACCAAGACTTCTTGTACCCAGGTCTAACACTCTCCCCTATACAACACAGATGTAATATAAACAGATGCATTATCCTTTTCATATGACTGCAAATGGCTTTAAGGGAAAACATATTTCTATATCTTTCTTCCTTCTTTCCCCAATCACTCTTCTTTGTTTGTGATGTTTCATGAATCCCCATGGCTCTTTTGAGTTAGAGAGAAAAGAGGATGTTGATTGTTTTCCAAGTACAAGAAAGGCAAAAAAGCAAAAGTGTAAAGTGACAAACATAGTCTAGTCCCAGTCCACTTCTAGAAAGAATTTATCCCAACTATGGTTTTCAACAGGCTCTAGTAAATGGCTCATCTCTTTTTCCCCCTGCAGCCTAATTCATCCTCAAATACTGCTGGTAGCAAATATGTGTTGTCAATATCTTGATTCTGCTTAGAAAATCCTGAAGGGGCATAAATTATAACCATCTGTCTTTAATGATGTCTATTTTAGTGGGGAATTGGTGGAAGACTATCATCATGGCCTATGGTACTGTTTTGCATTAGAAACATCCAGGCATTTATACCACAATTTGCCTCTCTTAATTGTCTGGACCTTTGGGTAATCCGTAAAAGTAGAGACAACAAATTAGAATTCCCCTGGTTTACAGAGATAAAAGTGAAGGGACAAAGAGAGAACCTGGTATATTCCTTTAGGGTAATTTAAACAGTTCTCATCAACTATAACTATAAGTGTAACTATAACTATATATAGGGCATTGTGCTTGATGCTAGTGACACTATAGAACCTACAACTTGTGCTCTACCCAGATTGCAAATCATCTGGGAATTTAAGACAAAGAAAATAGTTGATAAATCTTTCCTGATCCCTCCAATGGTTAATATCTTCCTTTCTTAAATACCTTGTATATAATTACCTTGTATTTACTTTGCTTTTATTCTTTTTTTATGTATTCTGTTTATATTTTATATATGTTCTTTTCTATGGGAAATTATAATTTTTTAGAGTAGGTATTATTTTTTTTTCTTTTGTTTTGTATCCTCAGTGTCTAGAAGAGTTCTGGGCATAGAGTAGGAGTTTAACAAATGCTCATTAACTTATCAATTAGACAAGAGATATTCAGCGGATGGTTCAGTGAACAATCATATTAGATTATACAATCCTTGTTGAAGACTAGTAGGAGATAAGTTTGAAAAAATGGATAGATCTGTATAGGTTTTATATTCAACTTAGAGTTAAGATTCTAATCTGGTAGCCCAGAATAACTATGTCCTGTTATTATTCTAATTTATCTCCTGTAATTCTTCTTTGAATTAATGCTATTCCATGGGATGGGCTGCTCTGAATAGTAAGGAATTAAAGTAAATTAGTTATTATTGTACTGTTATATTTTTCATTGAAATATAAATTCATTGGGGAAAAGGAGAATTTCTGTTTTTCTTTGTACAGAGCCTCCAATATAGTCAATTTTGGCTTGATTTGAAATATCTTATTAATATTTCAAAAGTCAATAGAAGAATAGATTCCAGTTCTCAGAAGTGTCACAGGCAAATGACATGCAAGGATGTGATCTATAACTTCGGAGACTTTGATATTGCTTTCAAAATTGAGCAACTCTTCCTTGATACCCTAGTTATTCCCATGTCAATCTATGAGATGTAGGTGAGAAAAAAATAAGGAAAATGGAAGTTATTTGTTAATGAAGGAATTTAACTTTTTTGTGAACATTTAGCTTGAGGTTGAGATTTTTTTTTTAATTTGAATGATTTAAAACATTTTAAGTATTTATTCTTTTTTTTTTTTTTTTTTATGGCATGGCCAGGAAATCACTCCAGCATGGTAAGTGGGAAAGGCCATTTCCATTGATATTTATAGTGATGCCCTCTGTGTTGTCAGCACATTGTTTGGTTTTTCCATACATTCTGCTTTAGACTCTTCCTATTTTGTCAAAGTAGTGCTTTGGACCTCTCTTAGGATTCTTGTTATTCATCAGTCTTTCTCATATAATAGGAAGGGCTTTAAGGTTTGCAAAACACTCAAGGTCTTCACTTTATAAAGATCACCAACACAAGAGTTACATTTGGGCCAGACATATTACTTTCTGGCTATCATCCCACAAAATGTTGCCTTTAATAAGGAACAGAGTAAGCAATGGCTCCATCCAATTATTCACTGGTATTTCATTTTCTTGTCCCAAAGTTTCAAATCAAGAAATGACTGGACCTAGATCACACAGAGCCTTTCACCTGGCAGAAGCATGCATAATTTCTGAGATTAGAGGAAGATTCTTTACTTTTCTCTCTCTCTCTCTCTCTCTCTCTCTCTCTCTCTCTCTCTCTCTCTCTCTCTCTCCCTTAATGACAATCACTGAAAATCTTGCCTAGAGAAAAGATCATGAGAAGGAAATCAAGTAGGATCCAACAATATAATCCTCTACTATCTGTGTTGTTCTGGTCAATGTTGTTTTTTTTTTCATAATTTTTAAATACATTTTTAAAATTAACAGGCATTTTCTTCATCTTATTCCAACCCCATTCAGGGGTGGGAAAAAGCAGGAGGGAAAAGAGCGAAAAATAAAACCCTTATAACAAATGCATGTAGACAAGTAAAACAAATTTCCATATTGTACACAGCCAGCAATATGTATCACATTCTGAATATTTAGTAAAGAAGAAACATATTACCTCCCCCCCCCCAATTGTGGGTCATAGTCTGACTCTTTGGTGATGTAACCTCTTCATCAGGAGGTAAGTGTCATTCTTCATTATTGGTCCTCCGGTATCATGGTTGGTGATTGCAATTATTAAAGTTCCTAAGTCTTTCACCATTATTCATTTTTGCAAAGTTGTATTAATAGCATGAATTATTGTGGTCCTGGTCTTTTCATGGTTTTCATTCTTTTAAATCTCATGGTCCTTCTCTGGTATTCTGCTTCTCCTTCCTACACTTGACTGGCCTAGAAGTATTCCTCCATTTCAGTGTATTTTAGCCACTTTTTTCCTGCTATGGATCGTCAGCTAACTTTTAGTAAATCAGTAAAACTCCTCACAGGGGAGGAAAGAAGGAAGGAAGGAAGGAAGGAAGGAAGGAAGGAAGGAAGGAAGGAAGGAAGGAAGGAAGGAAGGAAGGAAATGTTACAAGTGACTTTTCTGGCAAAATATTTTATATTCTGGTGGGACAAATCTCTATCTGTAAAATGAGGGCTGGATTATATGGCATCTAAGGTCTTTTCAACTAGTAAGCCTACCATATTACTATTTGATGATTCCCCTTTTACCTTGAATGAAAATAAATCAGCATTGCTGCTTTCAATTTGTGACACTATGATTTGTAATCCGAGGGGAATGAAATTGAGAATGACATTAAAGCAGTTAAAACACTTTTTTTAGCTCTCCTACCATGGGTCAATTAAACTGTTCCCATATCATGGCCTGAGTGAAGAAATGACTTAACTGAAATGCCCCCTTTTCAGAGGCAGGATATTCCCTTGGCCATAGAGGACACAACTAGGAACAATGAATCAATGTTCCAAAGAGATAAATTTAAGCTATATATAAGGGGAAAATAATTAATAAATAGAAGTATCAAAAAAATGTGAAAAGCTGCCTTAAAATATTTGGAGCTCTTCTTCCTCATAGGTTTTCAAGCAAGGCTGGAAGATAACTTGTTAGGGTCATTGTGGAGAGTATTATCATTCAAGTATGGGTTGAACTAGATGGCCTCTGAGATCCATTCCAACTCTCACAGTCTGTGTTTCTCTGAAAGAGGCTTTTAAATGAGTATGTATGTATGCAGATGAAAAAAGGAGTTGGGAGAAGGTTCAGAGTGTACAGAGAAGAAAGGGTTTTCTTTTCCCCCTTTTTTATGCTGCTCATTGTTTTTCTAGTTTTTTCATTGACAGTTTTGAAGTCTTATCTGTTAAGTAAGCCCTTTATAATGGCTCTGTACTTTTTTTGAGGGGAATTTTACACCTTCAGAAAGATAATTTAACCTTCTACTGCTACTGCTGTAAACTTGAAAATGGATTGCAAGTTTTCTTTGCTATTTACTATTTGCAATTAATTTGTCTACTTTGTAATTTTTTTAATAAGAAAAATGAAAGTTACAGTATCAAGGCACAGGAAATAAGCCTCTTCTTACAGAAACCTTTGTCTAATATTTTAGCCATATTATTGCCATATATAGAAGACAAAAATGAAGGAAATATTCCTTTTTACATTCCATTAGCAATGTAACAGTAATAGGAATGTGAGCTGAAATAAAAGATTTGCTTAAGAGGTTGGTGTAAATTAATTTTGATTTTAAATCATCAGTAAAAGGTTAAAATACTGACTGCAGTATTGGAAAGTCACTTTGTCTACATGGGCTTCAGCTTCCTCCGCTATAAAATTAGATGGTTGGAAGACAAAATTTGTAAGGTAGCTTCAAACTCTAAAGTCTATGGTTCTACATAGATGAAGGAACTAAGCAAAAAACAGAAACATATAAAGTAATAAAAGGAGAAAGATTTGGAGACGTTACTCCTAGAGAAGATAAGTTAGATAAAATAATTGCTATTATTATATTAAAGATTGTTGCATGCAAAAAGAATTATCTATTCTACTTGGTTCCAGAATACAGATAAATGGCTTTGAGGAAGACATATTTTTATATGATAAAGGGAAGAATTTTCTAAAAGCTAGAACCATGTTAAAATGGAGGGTGTCATTTCAAGACTGAGTCCTTTATAATTTTTAAACAAAAGCCTGGGGTATTAGAGAGGTATTTGTGCTTCAGAAATGACATCTCTTTGATAACTCTGAAGGTTAGACTGGCTGCCACAAGTCTCTCTCCACTCCAAGGCCATCTTCCCCTTAACCTTCAAATAGATCTTCCCAAGCTGCAGATCCTCAACTGCCTCACACCCCACTCATAGCAAAAAACCCCAGTGGTTCCTTATCACCTCCAAGATGAAATATAAAATCACATCATCCAAATCCCTTCTTGGACTATTGCTCCTACTGCTATATTTCCATTCTTCTTGCACCTTCCTTCCTTCCTTACTATTTAATGAAATGACAGAGAACTTCTTGCTGTTCCACAAATAATATACTGCATTTCTTCCCTCCATGCATTTTTGCTGGTTCTTCTCAATACTTGGACTGTTCTCTTTCCTTACTTCTGGGTTGCTGTTTGTGATTATTTGGGAAAAGCATTTAAATGAACATATAAAGAAAAAAAGGAGAGAAAAAATTAGGTTGCTGGGTGTATGAGAATAAATGACTGATTTCTCTGCCTTGTCCAAGCTCAGAAGCTAGTAAATGACAAAGTTCGGATTAGAACCATGCTCTCCTTTCTTCTGGCCTAGCCTTTTTTTCTTCCCACTACAACCTGAATATTAAAGTGAAAAAAAAAACGTATGGTACAGTTTTTGTTATTGCTTCCTCAATTATTTGTCTACTAGGCAAAAGTCTTGACTAATTACCCATTTGACCTGATCCCTAGTCAACCCCAGTAGCTCACTGCGACTAAATTAAGTACAAGTGCTTTCCAGCTAATGCTCTGTTTATGGATAAACACAAGAAATAAGTTCCTGAAATGTCCTTGCTTAAAAAAAAGTTATTTAGGAATTACAAGAGTAGCACTGGAGAGGACATATTCATTGGCTAAGAACAGAGGCATTCTATCACAGCCACCAGGATAAGATCTTTCATTCCACACCCCTCACCCTATAATCAGTTACTAACAATACAGTCTCAGCTTCTACCTAAGTGGCAGACTTCCATTTTGCTGGTACTATAGCACCCCTCTCTTGGAATGAACTTTCTTCACCTATGGTCAAGGAATAAAGTACTGTATTCTCTGGGGGAGAAGTCATCCTCTCTCCTGACAGCCCGTATGTCACACAATGCCCCATGCTGTTTTGCCTATTGTAACCCCTACATTATAAACTTTATTTTGTATTGTAATCCTTCCCAATTGAATTTGACTAAGGTATAATTCTGGATATGTCCCTCTAAGTGGAACTAATGATTCTCTGAAACCTAATAGTATGAGAAATGCATTTCTTTGAAAATTCTACCATAAACTCACAGGTAGTGTTGATTCCTCTATAGTTGCCTTCTGGTTAACTTGTAGCTGCTTACATGAAGTGTCAAAAATCCTAGGAAATATATATATATATATATATGTATATATATATATATATATATATATATATATATATATATATATATATATATATATTGTGTGTGTGTCTGTCTGTGTGTGTGTGTGTGTGTGTGTGTGTGTGTGTGTGAGTCCAAATCTAGATTCCCCAGATAACAAAGTATATTTTAAATATATCCTCAGGCCAACAGATGCCTCTGTGTCTAAATATGCAAATGTATAAAAAGCTAAACTCCACCTTCCAGAAAACATTCCTCATATTCACTGCCTCCATCCCCATTTCTCAATCTATTTTAGAAAGCATACATTTCATACAGTTCAGATAGAGCTCTGCAAATAGAGTGTAGTGCTGGTTAGAAGAACATACTTCTTTGAATTTTCAGTGTTCTACTCTGAAGGGCAGTTTAAAATGTGAACTTTGATCATGCCCCAGTGTAATTCCCACTAAGCCCTTCTTAATGTATAATATATAAGCTCCCTATAGATGGAAAGCATAGTAATGTTTTAGGTGGGAAAAGGCACTCTAAATTGAGGGAGGCAATCAAAAAAAAAAAACAAGGCTGTAAAACTGGGAAGGGTATATACATGCCTCAGGTCCCACAGACCCTGTTTTAACAACTGTTTCTAGCAACATATTTGCAAGTAGGGTTAAAAATAATCAAAGGAGGGGGGCTAGGTGACCCAGTGAATAGAGCACCAGTCCTAGAGTCAGGAGGACCTGAGTTCAAATCCGCCCTCGGACATTTAACACTTACTAGCCATGTGACCTTGGGCAAGTCACTTAACCTCAATTGCCCTGCCTCTCCCCCTCCAAAAAGATAAATAAATAGATAGGCAGATAGATAGATAACTAACTACTTAAATAAATAAATGATCTAAGGAATCAAAGAATGTCATCCATATCTTTCTCAATTCTTTTTTTTTTTTTGGAGGGCAATTGGGTTTAAGTAACTTGCCCAAGGTCACACAGCTAGGTTTTTTGTTTGTGTGTTAAGTGTCTGAGGCCGGGTGCGAACTCAGGTCCTTCTGACTCCAGGGCCGACTCTCTACTCACCGTGCCACCTAGCTGCCCCAATCTTTCTCAATTCTAAGGGATCCTTCATTCCATATGTGCTCCACCAGTCACTATTTTGAGTGTGGCTGTGAATAGAAGTGAGATAATGGAAAAGAAGGACTCATTGGAATCAGAATCAAGATGAGTCCCATGTATTCTTGCCCTGTGTTTGACAATGAGAATCTTATACATTAAGCAAAACTTTTCTGTCCCATGTTTAAGTGAGCTCAATAATTTTTACCTTCTCTCCTTCCCAATTTTGTTCCTATTATATTCAGGTAGTCTTATAACTTTATTTGTAATTTATAGCTTGATTTTAAAAGTTATCTATTTATGGATCATAGTTACAGCCATTCTGGCTTAATTCAATGTCTTCCCTTTGCATTGGGGTGGGTGGAGTTTAATTTTTAAGGTCATTTGTGTGTTCTTATTCTGCCTATATTGAGGGAAATCTAAATGCTCACTACATGACTTCAATCCCTAAAAGGTAAGGAAATGTTTAACATGTGAGCCTATGCTGCTTTAGCAGAATTTTTCAGAGAGAGTTGAATTACCTAATAATGATGAACTGAACTAGGAAATCTGAAAATCCATTCAAAAGGCAACAGTTGACCTTGCTCAACCTCTAAAAATTAAAAGCTGCCCTAAATAACATAGAGAAGCAATAAAGTCTAATATAATTATAACTGCACTGGAAGTGAGCAGATAGTATGTAATCATCTTGAATGATAAGGAAGAGAGAAGGAGTCAAGAGACCAGGATCCTGGGTCTCTCTTTTTTATGGTATGACTATGGCAAGCTCAATTAAAAAATTTAAAAATAATAAAAATAAAAAAACACAAGCAACCAAAAAAACAAATAACGTGTTTGGTGCCTGCCTAACTCACAAGGATAGTGTTGATAATTTTATTATTGTTGTTGCTGCTGCTCCTGCAGCTGCTTCTATTTTTTTTTTTTTTTATTTCATTGATGAAGGGAACTAGTCAAGTGATTTTCCCAGGATCATATAAGCACTATGAGTCAGTCAGAGAATAAAGTCACAGAATTATTACTATTTGGCCAGAATATTATCTGAAGCTTTACATTTCATTTCATTGGTTATTAGTAATTATTATTAGTAGCAATCATTAGCAATTGACCAACTGACAAGCATTAATTTTTAAGTTTTTACTAGGGGAAAAAAAAACTACTAAGGACTAGGGATAAAAAAAAAAAAGAAAGATAAAAACAGTTGCTGCCCTCAAGTAGCTTCCATTCTAATGGGGAGACAGCAGGCAAATAAATTGGTACATTCAGTATAATAATTTCATGGGAATAAGTGGAATACCCAGACTGTGAATTGATTATCACACACTCCATGACCAGCCTACCTTCTTTTACAGTCAAATATTTTTTTTTTTTTATGTCGGAAAAAATCAGCATAGTATAATGAATAATGAATTCACATTGGAGTCAGGAAGACCTATGACCCTATCCTTACAACCTTTCAAATATTTCCAAAAGAGTAATTACATGCAAGATAAATCAATATCACCTGTCTCCATGGTCTAACTGAGCAACATAATAGCTCAAAGGATGAAGAGCAAAGAAGTCTAAGCCCTAACATGACTAACAGTGTAAGTCAGCATTCCTTGCTACCATGCTCAGGGAAGGCTTCACAAGCTATTCAGAATTCAAGTATGCCTCCTATCCTCCATGCACCATGGGAAAAAAAAATAATGTCTTAAATATTTTTTTTAATTGGGCAAAATTATTTTGCTTTTATTCAACTATTATTCATGCCATGTTTAATAATATTTACAGAGAGGACAAGATATTGAATATGTACGAGCAGTGAAAAAAAACACTGGTTCTAGAGCAGGAAGATCAGAGTTCAACTGCCTATTTTATCTACTTACAGCCTACCTGACATTAGGCAAGTTATTTAAATTCTTTAGGTTTCAGTTACCTCATATGTTAAATGAGAAGGTTGACCTAGAATGCCTCTAAGGTCTGTTCTAGTCCCAAATCTATGACCTTTGTCCCTACGATGTTATGTCTCAATATTTTTGAAATTCTTGATTTAATGTTCTGTGATATAGTTATCTGATGTACTGGTTCTCAGTTCAGTTTATTCTGATACATGATTTTAATTGGCTGTCTTAACTGAAAAAGATCCTCATAAAAATATGCAGATCCGAAAATAAAACAAATGCATTGTTAACTATATTTACTAAAGCATAAGTCTCACTTTTTTAGTATTGCATTTTCCACAGTTACATTTTAAAACAAATTTTAACATTATTTTTTAAACTTTGAGTTCCAAATTCTGTCCGCTCCTCCCTCATTACACCCTCGAATTGAGAAGACAAGCAATTTGATAAAAGCTATACATTTGGAGTTATGTAAAACATATCATAATAGTCATATTGTGGAAGAAAACATTGGAAAAAATAAAGAAAAATAAAGGGAAAATATGCTTCAATTTGTATTCAGACACCATCCGGTTTTTCTCTGGGGATGGGTAGCATTTTTCATTATAGGACCTTCAGAGTTGTCTTGCTATTTTGTTGCTGTGAATATCTAAGTCATTCACAAAAGATCATTTTAAAATGTTGCTGTTACCTTTTATACTGTACATTTCACTTTGAATCAGCTTATGTAATTCTTTCCAGGTTTTTTCTGAGAGTATTAGTAATAGTATTACATCATAATCACATACTACACTTTGTTCAGCCATTCCCCAATTGACAGGTATCCCCTCAATTTCTAATTCTTTGCCACCAGAAAAGAACTTCTATGTATATTTTTATATGTGAAGGTCCTATTCTTTGTTGGATTTTTATGTCTTTGGGAAACAGACTTAGTAGTGGTATTGCTAGGTCAAAGGGTATGCATGATTGTATGACCCTTTTTGCATAGTTATAAATTGCTCTACAGAATGATTGAACCAGATCACAATTCCACCAATGAACCATCTATTAATGTCTCGATTTTCCCACATACCCTCCAACATTTTCCGTTTCCTTTCCTTTTTTTTAAAAATGCTTTATTAACTTCTGGTTTACTTCATTCATTTCCGCCATGTTTTGTGTTACCAATTTGATATTTCGTAGGGCAAGAGAGCTAGGACTACAACCAAGGATTAACTACCCAGCAAAACTGAGCATAATCTTCCAGGCAAGGAGATGGTTGTTTAATGAAATAAAGGACTTCCAGATGTTCCTGATGAAAAAGCCAGAGCTCAATGGAAAATCTGATCTCCAATTACAAGACTCAAGAGAGACATAAAAAGGTAAACAAGAGAAACACAGACTCACACATGCATAAGCGCACACATCCACACCCACAAACACACACTCATTACTTGGGATGGAACAAGAGCAAAATGTTCACATCCCTATATGTGGAACTGATAACTGTCAATATTCAAAATCTTTATGATTATCAGGACCTTCAAAAGGGTTATACTTAGATAGAGGGTGTGGGTATAAATGCACTAACCTGATGTCTAAAAAAAAAAAACTATTAAGGGGATCAAAGGTACTGTAATGGAAAAAAGGAAAGGATGAGCCAGGAAAAGGTAAAATATGCCATCTGAAGGGACATTAAAACACACTATAGAAGAGGGGAAAGAAAGAGGGAGAGGAACATCATTTAAACACTATTCTCACTGGTTCTGGTTCAAAGAGGGATCAACTTAAATCAGTGAAGTTTAAGATTTTAATGTGAATAGACACATAAATTCATTAAATGGAGGAAAAAGAGAGAGGGAGAGAAGCACTGTTTGAAATTTTCTCCCATTGGTTTGGAATCAAACGGGGAGTAATTCAGTCTGATAAGTATAAAAACTTACTTCGTCCTATAGAAAGCAGAAGGGTAAGGAGGGGGGTGAAAAAGAGGAGACTAAAGGCGGGGATTAGAAGGGAGGGAAACAGTAATAAGGGGAGAGGGTAGGTTAAGAAGAGGGATCACTGGGTGGGAACACTGAGGGAGGGGGTGGTCAAAAGGGAAAACTTCAAGGAGGGGAAGGGAGAAGGAAGAAACAAAAACATAAACAGGGGAGGGAATAGGGTGGAGGGGAAGAGACAAATAGTCATTATTACTGTGAATGTGAATGGGATGAACTCTCTCATAAAACAGAGGCAGATAGCAGAATGGATTAAAAACCATAATCCTACAATATGTTGTCTACAAGAAACACATTTGAAACAAAGGGATACCCACAGGGTAAGGGTAAAAGGTTGGAGTAAAATTTATTATGCCTCAGCTAAAGTAAAAAAAAGCAGGGGTAGCAATACTTATCTCAGATAAAGCAAAAGCAAAAATAGATCTAATTAAAAGAGATAAGGAAGGAAACTATAACCTACTAAAAGGCACCATCGAGAATGAAGCAATATCACTACTTAATATATATGCACCAAGAGGTATAGCACCTAAATTCCTAGAGGAGAAGTTAAAGGAATTAGAGAAAGAAATAGACAACAAAACTATACTAGTGGGGGACCTTAATCTTCCCCTCTCTGAACTCGATAAATCTAACCTCAAAATAAACAAGAAAGAAGTTAAGGAGGTGAATAGAATCTTAGAGAGACTAGATATGATGGATCTCGGGAGAAAACTGAATGGGGATAAAAAGGAATTTACTTTCTTCTCAGCAGTGCATGGTACATACTCAAAAAGAGACCATGTACTAGGGCATAAAAACCTCACAATCCAGTGCAGAAAGGCAGAAATATTAAGAACATCATTCTCAGATCATGATGCAATAAAAATTATATGCAAAAAAGGGCCATGGAAAGATAGACTAAAAACTAATTGGAAATTAAACAATTTAATCCTAAAAAATTGGTGGGTCAAACAAGAAATTACAGAAACAATCAATTTCATTCAAGAGAATTATAATAATGAAACAACATACCAAAATTTGTGGGATGCACTAAAGGCAGTTCTCAGGGGAAGTTTTATATCCCTGAGTGCAAACTTAATTAAAGCAGAGAGGAGGGAGTCATAATTACCTGGAGAGATTTATACAAACTGATGCTGAGCGAGAAGAGTAGAATCAGAAGAAATCTGTATACAATCACAGACATACCATATCTGTGATGACCAACTATGACAGACTGGACTCTTTTCAGCAATGCAGTGACATAAGTTAATCCCAAAAGTCTCAAGAAAGTGAGAAATGTGCCATCCAGAGATATAACTAGAAATAACTGAGCCTGAATCCTGATGGAAGCAAACTAAATGATCTTATTCTTTTCATTGTTTGGTTTTATTTCTTCCTTACCATTTTTCTTCCCACCTAGTACAATACGCCTTTGTAATTGGAATAATATCTAATATGAATGCATTTGCAGATCATATACTGGACTGTATGCTGTTGTGTGGGGAGGAGGGAGGGAAGTAAAGGAAATTTGAAAATCAAGGAACTATGGAATTGAAACTTGTTAACTGAAACTAAACTAAAAATTAATTAAAAAAAAAGAAGGGAAGAGAAGGGAAAAGAAAAGGCAAAGGGAAAGGGGAAAGGGAAGGGGGGTAAGAAAAGATAAGTGAAGCATTTTTTAAAATACACCTTTGCAACCTATAGGATGGGTTTACCTGAGAAGAGCAAGCCTGTACATTAAAAAAATCAGCAATAATAAAAAAAAAAGAATACTTGAAAGTACTCTATTCCACTGAATGACCATATTTTCCCCTGAAACCTGAAACACAGTTTTGCTGGTAGGTGATTCTTGGTTTTAATCCCAACTCCTTTGCCCTCCAGAATATCATATTACAGGCCCTTCAGTCCCTCCGTGTCAAAGCTGCCAGACCCTGTGTTATCCTGATTGTGTTTCTACAATATTCAAATTGTTTCTTCCTGGCTTCTTGTATTATTCTTTCCTTGATCTGGGAATTCCAGAACCTAGCTATAATATTCCTATAAGTGTTCTTTTTGGAATCTTTTTCAGGAGGTGATTGATGGATTCTTTCAACCTCTATTTTGCCTTCTTGTCCTAAAACATTAGGGCAGTTTTCCTTGAGAATTTCTCGGAGAATGATTGCTAGGTACTTTCTTTGGCCATGGCTTTCAGATAGTCCAATAATTTTTAAATTATCTCTCCTAGATCTATTTTCCAGGTGAGTGGTGTTTCCCATGCTTTCTATTCTTTCATTTGTTTGGATCTGTTTAACAACCTCTTGATTTCTCAAAAAGTCACTAGCTTCCCTTTGCTCCATATTAGATCTGAAGGAAAGATTTTCCTCAGTGAGCTTTTGAGATTCTTGTTCCATCTGGCAAATTCAGCTTTTTAAGGCATCCTTCTCCCCATTGCCTTTTTAGCCTCTTTTGCCATTTGTTAGTCTGTTTTTTAAGGAGTTACCTTCCTCAGTCATACTGTTGAGTCTCATTTCACACTTTTCTTGCATCATTTTCATTTCGCTTCCCAATTTTTCTTCCACTTCTCTTATCTGCTTCTTCAGGTCCTCTATGGACTGTAACCAGCTAGTATTTTCATTTGAAATTTTTGTTTCAGGAGTTCTGATTTCACTATCTTCCTCCTGTTCCATGCTTTGATCCCTTTTGTCCCAAAAATTGGAGTCTAATGTTGGTTTTTTTCTGTTCTTTCTTTGTTTTTATTTTCATTTGTTTGTTTTTGCTTACTTTGGGCATGTTGCCACTCAATTACCTGACTTTTGGGCTTTTTGCCACAGTAGGACTCTGCACCAGACAGGGTAGCTTCAATCCCAAATGCTGGGGTTTTCTCAGCTGCTGGAAATATTAGTTGGGTGCCCTCTCTGAAGCCTTCACACACTTTGGCAAGATGGTCACACACCCCAGGACCTCCACCCCAGAATGCAATCCAGATCCAAGAAGTTTAAAGCAAGAGCAATTACCCCTCAGAGTGGTTGCTTGTTCCCCCTACAGTTTGCAGGCTAGTAGCTGAAATTACAAGGTGGTGGCTGCTGTTCAGCAAAGTCTCAGGAACTTCTCACCCTGGGGGCAAAAGCCAATGATCTCCCCACTACTGGTCCCAAAGTCCAAAGTGCACTGGTCTCTCACTTTGTCCTTGGCATCTATGTGTTGATAATTCAGGAAATTGCCTCAGTTGCTGGTGTTATGAAGTCCCTCCAGCTGGTGTCTGGTCAGGCCCACCCTGGGGCTAAAACCTTGGGCTCATGTGCCTGGGCTTGGCTCCCAGAATACTGTGTGTGCCTGTTCCCTGCTGGGCTGTCTGGCTGTCCTCAGTGGGAAGTTAGCTCCTCTGTGTCATTTGATGGGATCTATAGCTCCATAGTTTGTTCAGATTCACCTTTTACATGGATTGGTGAAGGTGGAAGCTGGAGCAGGGCAGAAGTCCTGTTTCTTCTCCACCATCTTGACTCCACTCCATCCCCTTTCCATTTTCTCTCCTATTAGCCAGTCTTAAAAGTATGAGCAAATACCTCAGAATTGTTTTAATTTGCATTTCTCCAATCAATAGTGGGATTATTTTCCTTTTCCTATGGCTATAGACAGCTTTGGTTACTTCATCTGAAAACTGTTCCTCTGATTGCTTATCAATTGGGGAATGTCTCTCATTTTTATAAATTTGACTCAGTTCTTTATATGTTTGAGAAATGAAACTTTTGGGAAAGAAACCTATTTCAATTTTTTTTTCACAGATACTCTTCTTTTGTTTTTTTTTTTCTATCCATTGTATTCCCTATCCTATTAATTCTATTTTCTCTCTCCTTTTACCGTGTTCCTCCTCAAAAGTGTTTTGCTTCTGACTACCTTTCCTTCATTTGCCCTCCCTTCTATCAACCCATTCCTTTATTCCCTTCCCTTCATACTTTCCTATAAAATAGGATATATTTTATAGCCAGTTCGTTGTGTGTTATTCCCTCTTTGAGCTAATTCTAATGAGAATAAGGTTCACTAATTCCTCCTCTTATTATAAAAGGTATATAAAAGCTTTTTCTTGCCTCTTTTATGTGAGGTTATTTGCTCCATTCTACCTCTCCCTTTCCCTTTCTCCAACTATATTCCTCTCTTACTTCTTTTGTTTTTATATCATCCTTTCATATTCAAGTCATACCTATGCCCTCTATCTATCTATCTATCTATCTATCTATCTATCTATCTATCTATCTATTCCTTCTAGCTGCTTTAATAATGAGAAAGTTTTTTATGAGTTACAAGTATCATCTTCCTACTTAGGAATACGCACAGTTTCACCTTATTATATCCCGTATGATTTTCCTTTCCAGTTCACTATTTTATTCTTCTCTTTTTTATCATTAATAAAACATTTATTAAGGAAACAGTAACCTCACTGAGCTCCTCAGGCACTAAGGCTCAAAGGGTGAATCTGAGTGGAATCTGGACTGATGGAGCCCACTGGAAGATGAAGTGTGGCAGAGTCCAGCCCAGGAGGTTGCCCAGTGTGTCTGGACTAGTCGAGCGCAGAGCGAGTGGGGTCTGCACAGCCCAGACCTAAGAGCAGACAAGAAGACTACACCAGAGAGAGCAAAAGCCCCAGCCGGCAGACTTACTGAGGACGAATCACAGTCATCTCTTGGACGGGTAGGATCAGTGGAGCCAGGTAGGAGAGTTGGGCCCTCAGTGGAAAGATCTGCTTCTCTAGCTGCATTCAGCCCCCAGCCTGGAAGTTTAGAAACTGCCTGTCTGTATAATACAGGGCTGGAATGGCAAAGTAAATTCTAGCTGCTCTGATCCTCCCATCCCTCCTTCATGCAGCACAAAACCCAAAGATAAGTCTCCCACCCAGATTGAAATCCCAAGTTAACGTAAATAGCCCCAGGCTTGAGAGTCTCCAAGAAGGGGTGTAACTGAGACAGCCAGGAGTCTGAAGAGAAGAGAGGGAGGGGACCCAACAATCCCCACCTCTCCTCACCAACAAAAGCCTACTTATAGCCCAGGGGTTTAAAGGCAGAAATCTGAAGTTGTCAGACACACCCATACCTACTCATCTACATCCCTCATTGACTTCCCTGACTTAGCCATAAACTAGCCACCCAGAAGTATTCAAAGTCAAGGATCAGGCCCTCAACTTATAGCCTGAGAAACTAAGAAACAGGAAGTCACAATGGGAAAAAAAGAAGCTGAGAAGGAGAAGGGGAAGGCAAAAAAGTCTATTCAAGCATACTATGCAGGGCAAGAACAAGAAAATACACAGGACAATATAGACTCTCTATGCACACCTGAGACCACAGAAGGAAACATGATCTGGTCTCAAGCCCAAATAGCATTCCTGGAGGAGTTTAAGAAAAAATTTAAAGACCAAATCAGGGAGGCAGTGACCAACTTGGAAAAACGTCTCAGTGAAGTAGAGAAAATACCTCCCTAAAAAAGGAACTTCAAAAAATAACTGAAGACCATAATTTGATAATAATTAGGAACAATCAAATTGAAGCTCAGAATTCTATGATGCAGCAAGAGTCAATCAAACAAAACAAGACAATCGAAAAACTGCAAGAAAATGTAAAATATCTCCCTGGAAAAATAACTGACCTAGAGAACAGATTCAGGAGAAACAACCTAAGAATTATTGGTCTGCCAGAAAGCCATGATGAAAAAAGCAACCTAGACAACATCCTCCAAGAGATTGTCAAAGAAAACTGTTCTGAGGTCCTGGAATCAGAAGATAAAATAACTATCTACAGAATTCACCAGAGTACTCCTGAGAGATATCCCAAACTGAATACTCCAAGAAATGTATTAGCCAAATTCCAGAAATACAAGATTAAAGAAAAAATTCTACAAGCAGCCAAAAAGAAACAATTCAAATACCGAGGAACTACAGTTAGGATCACACAGGACCTCGCAGCTTCTACATTAAAAGAGCTGGGGGGGGGGGGGACTGGAATTTGATATTTCATAGGGCAAGAGAGCTAGGACTACAACCAAGGATTAACTACCCAGCAAAACTGAGCATAATCTTCCAGGCAAGGTGATGGTCATTTAATGAAATAACAGACTTCCAGAGTTTCCGGATGAAAAAGCCAGAGCTCAATGGAAAATTTGATCTCCAATTACAAGACTCAAGAAAGACATAAAAAGGTAAACAAGAGAAACACAGACTCACACATGCATAAGTGCACACACCCACACCCACAAATACACCCTCATTACTTGGGATGCAACAAGAGCAAAATGTTCACATCCCTATATGCGGAGCTGATAACTGTCAATATTCAAAATCTTTATGATTATCATGACCTTCAAAAGGGTTATACTTAGATTATACTTAGATAGAGGGTGTGGGAATGAATGCACTAACCTGATGTCTTAAAAAAAAAAACGATTAAGGGGATCAAAGAGAGTGTAATGGGAAAAAGGGAAGGATTAGATAGGAAAAGGTAAAATATGACATCTGAAGAGACATTAAAACACACTATAGAAGAGGGGAAAGAAAGAGGGAGAGGAACAGCATTTAAACACTATTCTCACTGGTTCTGGTTCAAAGAAGGATCAACTTAAATCAGTGAAGTTTAAGATTTTAATGTGAATAGACACATAAATTCATTAAATAGAGGAAAAGGAGGGAGGGAGAGGAGCACTGTTTGAAATTTTCTCTCATTGGTTTGGAATCAAATGGGGAGTAATTCACTCTGATAAGTATAAAAATTTATTTCATCCTATAGAAAGCAGAAGGGTAAGGGGGGGGGTGAAAAAGAGGAGACTAAAGGGGGGATTAGAAGGGAGGGAAACAATAACAAGGGGAGAGGGTAGGTTAAGAAGAGGGATCACTGGGTGGGAACACTGAGGGAGGGGGTGGTCAAATGGGAAAACTTCAAGGAGGGGAAGGGAGAAAGAAGAAACAAAAACATAAACAGGGTAGGGAATAGGGTGGAGGGGAAGAGACAGATAGTCATTATTACTGTGAATGTGAATGGGATGAACTCTCCCATAAAACAGAAGCGGATAGCAGAATGGATTAAAAACCATAACCCTACAATAAGTTGTCTACAAGAAACACATTTGAAACAAAGGGATACCCACAGGGTAGGGGTAAAAGGTTGGAGTAAAATTTATTATGCCTGCAACCCACTCATGTTTTCCCCTGGGGCTTTTGGAGCAGGACTTCTGACCTCACATGAGTGGGTTGCAGGCCATAGAGGACCTTAAAGAGGACTTTAAAAATCAAATAAGAGAAGTGGAGGAAAAATTAGAAAGAGAAATGAGAAGGATGCAGGAAAAGTATGAAATGAGGGTCAACAGCCTGACTGAGGAAAATAACACCTTAAAAAATAGACTAGCTCAAATGGCAAAGGAGGCCCAAAAGGGCATTGAGGAGAAGAATGCCTTAAAATGTCGAATTTGCCAGATGGAAAAAGAATCTCAAAAGTTCACTGAGGAGATTCATTCCTTCAGAGTTAGACTGGAGCAAATGGAAGCTAATGACTTTATGAGAAATCAAGATGCTGTTAAGCAGATCCAAACAAATGAAAGATTAGAAGGCAATGTGAAATATCTCATGGGAAAAACCACTGACCTGGAGAATAGATCCAGGAGAGACAATTTAAAAATTATTGACTACCTGAAAGCCATGATCAAGGAAAGAACCTAGAAATCACCCTTCAAGAAATTCTCAAGGAAAACTGCCCTGATGTTTTAGATCCAGAGGGCAAAATAGAGGTTGAAAGAATCCACCGATCACCTCCTGAAAAAGATCCCAAAAAGAAAACTCCCAGGAATATTATAGCCAGGTTCCAGAATCCCCAGATGAAGGAGAAAATACTACAAGCGGCCAGGAAGAAACAATTTCAATATTGTGGAAACACAATCAGAATAGCCCAGGACCTGGCAGCTTCTACACTGAGGGATCGAAGGGCATGGAATATGATATTCCAGAGGGCAAAAGAACTGGGAATGAACCTAAGGGTCACCTACCCAGCAAAACTGAGTATTTTGTTTCAGGGGAAAATATGGTCATTCAGTGGAATAGAGGATTTCAAGCATTCTTGAGGAAAAAACCAGAATTGAATAGAAAATTTGACATCCAGACACAAGAAGGAAGAGATGCCTGAGAAGGTAATCAGGGAAAAGAAATCAAAAGGAACTTATCAAAGTTGAATTATTTACATTCCTATATGGAAAAGCAATAACTGTGACTGATGATACCTTTCTCACTATGAAAATAATGGAAGAAGGGGGTGTGGTCATATGAATACATATGTGAATGTGTGTGTATATGGTTACAGTTATATATGGATAGAGGGCATAGGTTGATTTTGTTGGGAAGGGAGAGTACTCAAGGGATGAAATTATGAGGTGAGAGAGGAAAGTGGCAAGAGGAGATGGGGAGAGACATGGTAGGGTAAACTATCTCATGTAGGGGAAGTGGGTGCAAAGGAGGGGGAGAATAAGGAAGGCTAAAAAGGCAAAACCACATTCACATTGAATTTGGTTCAGGGAGAAAATGACATACATACTAAATGGGATATCTCAACCTGCAGCAGGATAGGGGGAAGGGGGATGAGAGGAGGGATGATGGATGGGAGGGCATCCTTGGGGTGAGGGGAGGTTGGAAGTACCCACTATAGAAGAGGGACAGGATCATGTAGGGAATGGACCAGGTGGGGGGTGGGATGAGTGGGAGGGAATTATAAGCAGCCTTGTACAATATATCTACTATGACAATGTTTTGCATAGCTAGACATGTACAACATATACTGAATTACTTAAATCCCAAGAAGGAATGGGTGACAAGGGAGGAAGGAAATGGATCTGAAATTCAAGGTCGTAACATTAAATGTTTCAAATATATATATAAATACTATTATTAATACTCTTTTGCCTATAATTGGGAGATAAGATGTGCAGGCATTGGGACACAAAGATTCATCTTCCTCTAATGGAAAAGTCGATGGGGTATGGGAGAAGGTATGGGAGAGAGCAGATTGGAGGAAGCGATATCTTGTGGGACTGCTATTCTGGGAGGTTGGGTAGGGGAATAATGGGGGGAAAATGATTGTAACTCAAAATCTGGCGGAAATGAATGATGTAAAACAGAAGTTAATAAAGTATTTGTTTAAAGTATAAAAAAAAATTTATTATGCCTCAGCTAAAGTAAAAAAAGCAGGGGAAGGAATAATTATCTCAGATAAAGCAAAAGCAAAAATAGATCTAATTGAAAGGGATAAGGAAGGAAACTATATCCTACTAAAAGGCACCATCAAGAATGAAGCAATATCAGTACTTAATATATATGCACCGAGTGGTATAGCATCTAAATTCCTAGAGGAGAAGTTAAAGGAATTAGAGGAAGAAATAGATAGTAAAACTATACTAGAGGGGGACCTTAAACTTCCCCTCACTGAACTCGATAAATCTAAACTCAAAATAAATAAAAAAGAAGTTAAGGAGGTGAATAGAATCTTAGAAAGACTAGATATGATGGATCTCTGGAGAAAACTGAATGGGGATAAAAAAGGAATTTACTTTCTTCTCAGCAGTGCATGGTATATACTCAAAAATAGACTATGTACTAGGGCATAAAAACCTCACAATCCAGTGCAGAAAGGCAGAAATGTTAAGAGCATCATTCTTAGACCATGATGCAATAAAAATCATATGCAATAAAGGGCCATGGAAAGATAGACTCAAAACTAATTGGAAATTAAACAATTTAATCCTAAAAAATTGGTGGGTCAAACAAGAAATTACAGAAACAATCAATAATTTCATTCAAGAGAATGATAATAATGAAACAACATACCAAAATTTGTGGGATGCACTAAAGTCAGTTCTCAGGGGAAGTTTTATATCCCTGAGTGCATACTTAATTAAAGCAGAGAGAAGGGAGGTCAATGAATTGGACATGCAATTGAAAAAGCTAGAAAAAGAACAAATTGAAAATCCCCAATTTAGTGCTAAATTAGAAATATTGAAAACCAAAGGTGAGATTAATAAAATTGAAATTAAGAAAACCATTGAATTAATAAATAAAACTAAGAGCTGGTTTTATGAAAAAATCAACAAAATTGATAGACCCTTAATCAATATGATAAAAAAAAGAAAGAGGAAAACTAAATTATGAGTATCAAAAATAAAAAGGGTGAATCCACCTCCAGTGAAGAGGAAATCAAAAAAAAAAAATAATGAGTAATTATTTTTCCCAATTGTATGCACATAAATATGACAATCTTAGTGAAATGGATGAATATTTACAAAATCACAAGTTGCCCAGATTAACTGAAGAGGAAGTGAATTACCTAAATAACCCCATCTCAGAAAAAGAAATCAAACAAGCCGTCAAAGAACTCCCTAGGAAAAAATCTCCAGGGCCAGATGTGTTTACTAGTGAATTCTATCAAACATTCAAAGAACAATTGATTCCAATACTCTACAAACTATTCGGGAAAATTAGTGAAGAAGGAGTCCTACCAAACTCTTTCTATGACACAAATATGGTACTGATTCCTAAATCAGGGAGAGATAAATCAGAGAAAGAAAACTATAGACTAATTTCCCTCATGAATTTAGATGCAAAAATTCTAAATAAAATATTAGCCAAAAGACTCCAACAACTTATCACAAAAATAATACACTCTGATCAGTTAGGATTCATTCCAGGAATGTAAGGATGGTTTAATATTAGGAAAACCATCAGTATAATTGAGCACATCAACAATAAACTAGTAGAAACTAGGAAGAGGGAAACTAGGGGAGGGAAGTAAAGGAAATTTGAAAATCAAGGAACTATGGAATTGAATCTTGTTAACTGAAACTAAACTAATAAATTAATTTTTTAAAAATGAAACATTTATTCATTTGATATTATTTCCAAAACTAATATTGATATTTCAGTTTAAGGAACAACATTTGCTGACTCTTCTGGGAGACACTGTTAACTCTCAGCAAAATCCAATAGAGAAGCAGTTGCCCATCCAACTGACAAGTAGGTATTGATTACAAAGATTAATAAGCATATCAACAAAGATCTGTGGGAGGAGGTGGGGATATATAAACTTTAGATAAGACAGGGAAGTTAAATACATGGTGATTATGGCACAGAGAATTGGAGGCAACAAGAATTGAATCACATAACAATTATACAAAATAATGCTATGCTTAAGTATATACACAAGGGTTGTGAACTGATGCTGTGTGAAGTGAGCAGAACCACGAGAACATTGTACATAATAGCAACAACCTTGTGCAATTGTCCACAATAATAGACTCAGTTCTTCTCAGCAACATAATGATAAAAGACAAGTCTAAGTCTCATGATGGAAAATGCTATCTGCTTCCAGAGAAAGAACTGTGGGTTATGAATGCAGATCAAAGAATATTTTAATTTTGTTTTTGTTTTTATTTTTTCTTTCTTGTAGGGTTCCCCTTTTGTTCTTATTCTTATTTTACAGCATGACTAATGTGAAAATATGTTTTAATATGATTGTCCATGTATAACCTATATCATATTGCTTACAGTCTTACAGAGGGGAGAGTGAAAAAAATTTGGAACTCAAAGTCTTATAAAATGAATATTAAAAACAATCTTTACATTTAACTTGAAAAAGTACCATGAAGTAGAAAAAACGAGATGTGGAAGCAAAATGTTCTCTGAGGTTCAAGGAAAGTGATAATGCCATTAATGAGATCAGGGAAAGCTCCAAGACTTCAAACTTCAGTGGCAAAAGGTACTAATTTCAGTCAAATTTAGATGGAAAGTCAGATTTGGGGGTCATATTGGTGATGGTTTTAGGGGAAATTAACTTTATTTTAGAAATGTTGAAGGTTAAGTGCTGGGGATATACTTAGTAAATGTTTTTGCTAAAAGCTAATTAAGTTTTTGGGATAATTGGTCATGGTAAGCACACTAATAGATGCTCATGAACCTCATGAGTGTTAGAAGTACAGCCATGCAGGATTGCCCCTAAAATTTGAAGAGCAGTTAGCCACCCTTTGGGGAATCTAACCTGGAAGTTTAATTACAAGTTGGAATAGTAGCCCTATCATTGTTACAGATAATTAGAACTTTGAAACATGAAACACTTTGTAGGATTCCTAAACAAACACTTGACCATCACTTTGGTTCTGGACCATCCATCTTCTGGTAATCCAGAGAATGGTGTGGACTCACTACTCTTAAGAGTGATGGTCTTCACTGAGAAGCATTGAGGTAGCTGCAGGGCTACTGCTCTTCCTTCCAATCCCCCAGACCTCTTGACAACTCCAGATCTCTTGTGTCCACAAGGTAGCTACCAAGACTATAAACATCTATCTCAGGATCACATTTTGCTCATCCATGGGTGGAGGAAAAGAAAGGTGTGGCTGAGGGATATTGCAGGGTCTGAAACCTCAGGCACTGAAGGAAATTCTGGAATGAAACACCATGACTCATGGTAGTAAAGTCCGTTAAAATGGGTCACAGTGACACTCTTGTCACTTGAATGCCAAAGAGCTTTATAGTTCTCTCCTGTCTTGTATTTGAAAGTCAAATTTTCTATTCAGCTCTGAGTTTGGGACCACATCAAGAATGCTTGAAAGCTCTCTATTTCATTGAATATTATTTTTTTCCCCTGAAGGATTATACTGGGAAGGTGATTCTTGGTTGTAGTTCTAGCCCCTTTGCCTTCAGGAATATCAAAGTCCAAGTCCTCTGATCCTTTAACGTAGAAGCCACCAAATTTTTTTGTTATCCTGACTGTGACTTCACAGTACTTAAATTGCTTCTTTCTGACTGCTAAAAAATATTTCTTCTCCAACTGGGAGCTCTGAAATTTGGCTATAGTACTCCTGGGAGTTTTCATTTTGGTATCTCTTTCAGAAGGTTATCTCTAGATTCTTTCCATTTTTACTTTACCCCTTAGTTCTAGAATGTCAGGGCAGTTTTCCTGGATAATCTCTCTCTCTCTCTCTCTCTCTCTCTCTCTCTCTCTCTCTCTCTCTCTCTCTCTCTCTCTTTCTCTCTCTCATCTTTTAACTAGCCCAGTATATTTTTTAATGATCTTTCCTGGGTCTATTTTCTAGGTTAGTGTTTCCAACAAGATATTTCCCATTTTCTTCTATTTTTTTTTCATTATTTTGGTTTTCCTTGATTAATTCTTATGCTTCATCAAGTCATTGGCTTCTGTTTGCTCAATTCTAAATTTTAAGGAACTGTTTTCTTCTATGACTTTTGTATTTCTTTTTCATTTTGGTCAATTCTACTTTCTAAGTTTTTTTTTTCTTTAGTGAATTTCTGTGCCTCTTTTTCCATTTGGTCAAATCTGTTTTTCTAAAGGCATTCTTCTCCTCTTTGCTTTTTCGTACTTCTTTTATCATTTTATCTATTCTCTTTAAGATGTTATTTTCTTCAGTATTTTTTGTGCCTCTTTTACTAAGCTGTTGCCCCATTTTTTCATTATTTTCTTGCATGTCTCTCATCTCTCCCCCAATTTTTCCTCTACCTCTATTACTTGAATTTGAAATCCATTTTGAGCTCTTCCATTACCTGATATCAATTCATGATTTTCTTGAAGGCTTTGGATGTAGGAGCTTGTTATTGTTATCTTCTTCTGAGTGTGTTTTTGTCTTCCTTGTCACCATAATAAATTTCTATGGTCAATTTCTTCACGTTGTTTGTTCATTTTCCCTATT
Organism: Gymnobelideus leadbeateri; assembly: GCA_011680675.1. Taxonomy (NCBI): domain Eukaryota; kingdom Metazoa; phylum Chordata; class Mammalia; order Diprotodontia; family Petauridae; genus Gymnobelideus; species Gymnobelideus leadbeateri. The sequence goes on along the minus strand of WOXC01004890.1, from coordinate 386,670 downwards.
GCTTATTTTTTAACTCTTTGTTAAAAAAAAGTGGGACTCTGCATTCAGATTGAATGTGAACTGTCTGAAGCTTTAGGGATTTAGTGCAGCTATTATCAGAGATACTTCTAGGGCCTGTAAGTTTTCAGTTATTCCAAGGTGATATGATCTAAGGAGATGTGTGTTTACTACTTTCCTGGCCTGTGCTCTGGTCTGTTAGTGACCACAAGTACTCTTTTCTTCCCTGGAACTGTGACAAATGTTTCCACTCTCTTGTGACTGAGAGTTGTGGAGTACTAGAGCTCCTCCTTGCCCTGGAACTGCCACTGAGGTGTTTGATCCAGATCTGAGTACTGGCAAAGCAACAGAATCCTGCCTCAATGATAGAAAATAGATCACTATAATCTTTTGACCAGTTATTTTACCCCCTTACTTTCTGTGGCTTGAGAACTGAAAGCAGTTGCTTTTGCTGATGATCAAGTGACTCCCAAAGCCTGCTCCTAGTTTGCTAGGGTTGCATTTGTGCTGTCGAGGCTTACCCTAGAGTATGCTCCACTCTTGCCCAAGTGAGACAGTCTTTTCCTGATGTTCTTCTAACTTGTCTTTGGCTGAGAAATTGTTTTACTCCATCCTTTTGTGGGTTCTGCTACTCTAGGAATTGTTTTATGACATTAAAGATATTTGAAGAGGTTTTATGGAAAGCTTAGGTGGGTCACTTTCTTTTCTCTGCCATCTTGGCTCCACCCTCTTTAAAACTGAATTTCAAAATATCTTCCTTATTAATTCACCACCCCCAACCCACCCATTGAGAAAGCAAAGATTCAATATAGGTTATAATGTGTAGTCATGCAAACCATATTCATAATGGTCATGTTGCAAAAGAAAACAGAGAAGGAAAAAATAAAGAAAAAAGAAGAAAGTTAAAAAAGAAAACATACTTCAATCTGTCATAAGACAACAGTTCTTTCTCTTGGGATAGATAGCATTTTATATCATAAGTCCTTCAGAGGTGTTTCAGATCACTGTAATTCAGTGAATAGCTCAGTCATTCACAGCTGATCATATTATAATATTAATGTTACTTTGTACACAGTACATTCCAATTTGCATCAGCTCATGCAAGTCTTTCCAGGTTTTTCTGAGACCATCGTGCTCAGTGTTTCTAATAGTATTCCATCATAATCGCATACCACAATTTTTTCAGCCATTCCCCAATTGATGGGTGTTCCCTCAACTTCCAATTCTTTATCCCCAGAAAAGAGTTGCTATAAATATTTTTGTACATAAAAGTCCTTTTCCTTTTTAAATTTCTTTTGGGATAGTAATGGTATTGCTAGGTCAAATGGTATGCATGGTTATATAATCCTTTGGGCATTGTTCCAAATTGAGCTACAAAATATTTGAATCAGTTCACAACTCCACCAAGAGTGAATTAAAGTCTCAATTTCCCCACTTTCGATTCCACATTTGTAATTTACCTTTTCTGTCCTATTAACTAATCTAATAGGTTTAAGGTAGTACTTCAGATTTGTTTTAATTTACATTTTTCCAATCAATAGTGAGTTAGAGTATTTTTCATATGGCTACCAAACATGCATTTTCAAAATGCTTTCTCCTTAGCAAAAGTTTCTTTTGAAAAGTGGCTCTTTCCTGCTGTTTTTTTTTCCTCTTTTTAAAAATTATGAAATTTAGATCAGCCGGCTGGAGGAACCCCAGAACACCAGGAACTGTGGAGATTCCAGAATTATCAACATAGACTTGCCTAGGACAAAGTAAGAGGTTAGTGTCCTATGGACTTTGGGACCTGTATTTAGGGAATGCTTCAGCTCCCTCCCCTGGGGGCTAGAAGCTGCTGAGGAGACACACCATTTTGTAGTTTTCAGAGGCATTTCCGGCTCCCAGCCTACAAATCGTGGGGAGATCCAGCGATCAGTCTTGGGGGGTAATCGCTCTTGCTTTAACCTCCCTGGATCTGGATTGGGATCTAGGGTGGAAGTTGTGGGTGGGTTTACAGCTTGCCAGAAACGGAAGTTGCCCCCCACACGTTCGGGAGGAAAATTCCTCTATCTGGCCTTAAAGCCATAGTGTGGCAACAAGCCCAAAAGTCAAGCAATTAAGTGTCAACATGCCAAGGCAAAGGAAACAGAAAAATGCAACCCTAGACTCCTATTTTGGGGGCATAGAGCGGGAAAAGGACTGTGAGGTGATCAGAAGTCCTGCTCCAAAAGCCCCAGGGGAAAACATGAGTGGGTTGCAGGCCATAGAGGACCTTAAAGAGGACTTTAAAAATCAAATAAGAGAAGTGGAGGAAAAATTAGAAAGAGAAATGAGAAGGATGCAGGAAAGTATGAAATGAGGGTCAACAGCCTGACTGAGGAAAACAACACCTTAAAAAATAGACTAGCTCAAATGGCAAAGGAGGCCCAAAAGGGCAATGAGGAGAAGAATGCCTTAAAAAGTCGAATTTGCCAGATGGAAAAAGAATCTCAAAAGTTCACTGAGGAGATTCATTCCTTCAGAGTTAGACTGGAGCAAATGGAAGTTAGTGACTTTATGAGAAATCAAGATGCTGTTAAGCAGATCCAAACAAACCAAAGATTAGAAGGCAATGTGAAATATCTCATGGGAAAAACCACTGACCTGGAAAATAGATCCAGGAGAGACAATTTAAAAATTATTGGACTACCTGAAAGCCATGATCAAAGAAAGAACCTAGAAATCACCCTTCAAGAAATTCTCAAGGAAACTGCCCTGATGTTTTAGATCCAGAGGGCAAAATAGAGGTTGAAAGAATCCACTGATCACCTTCTGAAAAAGATCCCAAAAAGAAAACTCCCAGGAATATTATAGCCAGGTTCCAGAATCCCCAGATCAAGGAGAAAATACTACAAGCAGCCAGGAAGAAACAATTTCAATATTGTGAAACACAATCAGAATAGCCCAGGACCTGGCAGCTTCTACACTGAGGGATCGAAGGGCATGGAATATGATATTCCAAAGGGCAAAAGAACTGGGAATGAACCTAAGGGTCACCTACCCAGCAAAACTGAGTATTTTGTTTCAGGGGAAAATATGGTCATTCAGTGGAATAGAGGACTTTCAAGCATTCTTGAGGAAAAAACCAGAGTTGAATAGAAAATTTGACATTCAGACACAAGAAGAAAGAGATGCCTGAGAAGGTAATCAGGGAAAAGAAATCAAAAGGAACTTATCAAAGTTGAACTATTTACATTCCTACATGGAAAAGCAATAACTGTGACTGATGATATCTTTCTCACTATGAAAATAATGGAAGAAGGGGTGTGGTCATATGAATACATATGTGAATGTGTGTGTATATGGTTACAGTTATATATGGATAGAGGGCATAGGTTGGATTTGTTGGGAAGGGAGAATACTCAAGGGATGAAATTATGAGGTGAGAGAGGAAAGTGGCAAGAGGAGATGGGGAGAGACATGGTAGGGTAAACTATCTCATGTAGGGGAAGGGGTTGCAAAGGAGGGGGAGAATAAGGAAGGCTAAAAAGGCAAAACCACATTCACATTGAATTTGGTTCAGGGAGAAAATGACATACATACTAAATGGGATCTCTCAACCTGCAGCAGGATAGGGGGAAGGGGTATGAGAGGAGGGATGATGGATGGGAGGGCATCCTTGGGGGGAGGGGAGGTTGGAAGTACCCACTATAGAAGAGGGACAGGATCATGTAGGGAATGGACCAGGTGGGGGGTGGGATGAGTGGGAGGGAATTATAAGCAGCCTTGTACAATATATCTACTATGATAATGTTTTGCATAGCTAGACATGTACAACATATACTGAATTACTTATATGCCAAGAAGGAATGGGTGACAAGGGAGGAAGGAAATGGATCTGAAATTCAAGGCCGTAACATTAAATGTTTCAAATATATATATATATATATTGGGACACAAAGATTCATCTTCCTCTAATGGAAAAGTCGATGGGGGTATGGGAGAAGGTATGGGAGAGAGCAGATTGGAGGAAGCGATATCTTGTGGGACTGCTATTCTGGGAGGTTGGGTAGGGGAATAATGGGGGGAAAATGATTGTAACTCAAAATCTGGCGGAAATGAATGATGTAAAACAGAAATTAATATAGCATTTGTTTAAAAAAATTATGAAATTTAAAGATATAATAATCATAAACATTTCTGTATACAAAGAACAGAAAAGAAAGGTAATATGTTTTCTATAGCTCTTCCCTTAAAATATGTTAAATTTAAGATGGGAGTATTACCTTCGGCTCTCTTTTGTGTCTTTAAAAAATATTTCATTGACAATCCATTCTTTCTTTTTTCCCCATTTCTAGTCATTAATATTACTATTCTTTTTATTGTTACCTCACAATTCTATATACCGCCCCTCAACAAAATCCTTTCTTTATGAAAAGGGGAAGACCACAACGAAGCAAAACAAGCCCACATATCAATCTAGTCTCAAGGTTTAGGTCTCGTTGTATTCCTGATCCATTGCCTCAATGCCAAAAGCCATGAAGTTCTTCATCATTCTTCTGGAGTTGTGATTTGCTGTATTGTTCAGGAGTTTTAAGGATTTCAAAGTTCTTTTCCTTTGCTATGCTGTAGTCATCATATACATTGTTATCCTGACTCTACTCATTTCCCTATACATTAGTTCATGTAACTCACTATGGAAAATTAAAAGGCAACATATTCTATGGTTGGAATAATGCAATAATATACTTCACTGCAAACTTTTTTTTGATGAACAGACAGATCTGGGGTGGAATGCTAATATGTTTGTCTGTCCCCATCAGACCTGAAGCAAAGGGGACCATCATTTAGCTGTGGTGATTTTTTTAAGTGTCCAGATGTTCTCCAATGAGTGGGGAGGCTGAAAACAGATTTAAGGTCAGCCCAGTGGAAAGTACCAGTAAAGGGGAAGGCATAACAAAGCAAACAATAAAGGAACATAAACAAAAAAACAAAGAGCAAAAAAAAAAAAAAAAGCCATGGAAATTACCAAAGATCTCAGGAATAAGGAAACTGTTAAATTCCTTGAGCAAAAGTAGATAGGTAAATAAGGAAGATATGACCAAATGAAAGAAATATGGCCTAAAGGTCAGATAAATGAATCTAAGTATCTGAATAAATATGGTAAATAAAAGTAAATACATCAAGATCTGTTGAGTAAAGGACCCTGAGGATATCTAGAGAGTCTTTTCAGGAATGTTTTAAGAAAGAAATAACTGTGAAATCAAAATTTATGGCCTGACAAAAACAACAACACAAATCACAAGAAAAGGAAATTAAAAAAAAAAAAACATGAGGAATCCATTGTGGCAAATCTCATCAAAGAACAAAAGAGATTACAATTGATTGGAAATGCAAATATACTGAAATAAAGGCCAATATGAAAGAATAGAAGCAAATAGCAATATTTAGAAAAAAAAAATACATGATCTCCATAAAGAAAAACATATTGATCTTGAAGATGCTTAGAGACAACTTGAGATTTATATGTTTCTCAGAAGAACATTCCAGGTTGAAAAACCTAAATGTCATAATATAAGAAATTTTTTTAACACAGAAAATAAAATTCCAATAAATCCACAAAGTACTTTCAGATAAAAAGGGGAGAAAGTTGTTAACTTCAAGTTGAACAATACTAAATTTAGCAATTGTAATCACAAATAATAAATTATTAAAATTTCAAATATAAAAGAAATGAATTTGAGATAATGCAAAACTTTTCTGAACATACACACACAGACATAAACACACAGACCCACACTGGGCACACCAAAACCTTCAGAAGAATGTGGAATAATGTGTTTTGCAGAACATAAGAACTTAATATGCACCCAAAGTTAATGTTCTATAAAACTTAAACTATGTTAGTGAAAGAAGATTGGACCTTCAAGAATGAAGAGACATGTGAAGCATTCTTAAAAAGAAAACTAAACCTAAACCAATTATTGCTTTGCAAACGTCCCAGAAAATAGAAATATAAGAAAGGCAAACAAATACAAGAACAAAGGAAGGTTCATGAAACAATATAAATTAACTCAGAGAGGATAAAGGAAAAATAAACAATTTAAAAGAAAAAGATATCTTTGGAATAAATGATAGCAATAAAAATAATTACAACATAGCAATAACAATAGATAAATCATTTTGAGCTGTTTTTCTAACTGTAAAACAGATAAGAGAAAAAGTGACTTCTAAATAGAAGAAATGATACTGAGGGAATAATGCTGAAACAGCACATGCATGTAGGTGGATCAATATTGTTAAGGGACAAAATTTCAGAATGAGAGGTTACCCAAAACAGAAAAGGGGAGGGAAAGGGTGCCATAGTGAATAGAGAATAGGGTCTGGAATTAGGAAGACCTGAGTTCAAATCCAGCTTTAGACATTTATTAGCTGTGTGACCTTGGACAAATCACTTAATCTATTTGGTTCAGTTTCCTCATCTGTAAAACCAAGTTCAATATTATATTAAATTTATATGTTCCAGATATCTTAGCATCTTAACTCTTAAAAAAAAGCAGTAAGAGGAAGACCTGCGTTTGAGTTCTATCTTTGGCATATATTGGTTCTGTGGTCAGAAAATAGTCAATATGTATTTATTAAGCACCTATTACATAGCAAGCTCACTGGTGGAGATACAAAGAAAGGGAAAAGAAAGTACCTGTTCTCAAGGTTCTGATAGCCTAATCAACGAAACAAAAAAGCAATTGTGTAAAAACAAGCTATAAAAAGAATAAAATAGAAACAATAAAGAGATGGAAAGCAATAGAATAATATGGTATTAGACGGGCTTCCTCCAGATGATTGGGTTTTAGCTGATACTTGAAAGAAGTCAGACAAGTTAGGAGTTGGAGATAATAAGAGAGAGCATTCTAGGTTTGGGGGAGAGTCTGTGCATATGCCCAGAGTTGAGAGATAGAGTGTCTTGTTCAAGGAAGAACAAGGAAGCTAATGTCACAGAATTAAAAACATACATCAGTGGATTAAGTTATAAGAAAACTGCAAAGGTGGAAGCCTGAAAGAGAATTTGTGAGAAACGTTGAACAAAGAATATATTTCCTATTTTATCCTGACAGTGACCAGTAATCAACAGAGTTTTTTGGCTTTTTTTTGTTTTTTTAATAAAAGGTTGATATGGTCAGACTTGTGCCCTACAAAGATCACTTTGACATAAGAGTAGAAAATGGACTAGACTGGTGAAAGGCTTGTAGTAGGTAGAAAAATTAGTAGGCATAAGATTATGGTGGGTCTGAATTATGCTACTGACAGTGTCAGGAGAAAAGGGAGTGGGAGGTTTGTGAGTGATATTGCAAAGGTGAAACCAAATAGCCTTGACAACAGATTGGAAATAGGAGGCAGTTGTTGAGAGAATGTAGAGTCAAGGATGATATATAAGTTCTGAACCTATGTCACTATGAGCATGTGAGGTATGCCCTCAGAAGTAATAGGGAATTTTAGAAGTGGGGAAAATTTTGGGGCAAAGATCATAAATTCAGTTTTGAGCATGTCGAGTTTAAAATGTCTAGTTTTACATGTCCAATAGTCAGTTGGCAATGTAAGAATGGAGGTCAGAACTTAGGATCAGAACAGTAAACTCTTCTTCTAATTGATAATTTTCTAAGACTATAAGTTGTAGAGATGGCAATGCTGACTTGAAATAATACAGGTGATTCTTGATCTGTTACCCAATATCGATGAAAGTACAAATTGAGTTTATTTCCCCAGGTCACTATACACTTGACTGGATATTTGTAATGTCATGCACGAGCAGTTTCCCAGAAGAATGTTACTGTGAACAGCTTTTAAGGCTCTGATTACACAGTATTGTGAACACTCTTTTTATTCCATAACAAATTAAAGCAAAACATTCACAGAAAATCAAAGTACAGCATTCACAATATTACAATTTATTAGAGAAAAACACACTATACTATTCACAACAGCTTATCATTAAAATGGCCACATAGTTTCCACCATAGTAGCCACAAAGTTTTGAACAAAGAATAATCATCTCAAAGTACAATAGTCAAAGTCTTCCACTCATGGGGCACACTAAGTTAACTCAATCAGTCACTTATTCAGAAATCTTACTATCATTAATCACTAAGTACAATCATTAGAAAATACACAAATCCTCCACCTCTAGGTCACTAGTAAAATACAATTTCATCACTACTCAGTACCTACAGAGAGGTCTTTTCATCTTGACTCGAGGCAGGTAACTCCTACCTGAATCCACCAAGCAGTCACCTGGATTCAATGGCAGACAGCTCCCAGTTCCTTGCCTAGCTCTCCATGTAAGTCCTACTCCACACAGAAGTTCACAGGGTCCAGTCCATCTCAAATCTTTCACAGTTTCTGTTCCCAGGAATTCAAGGCTTAACAGAGCCACAAAGTCTTAGCATCCTGGTCATGCTTTCTCAGTCTTCTTCAGCTTATTCAAAAAATCAGAATCATCTTACCCGGCCCGGGGGTGCAGGGGCCTCCTGGGCTCCTCTTCAGAAGAATCTCTGCCACCACAAGTTCTCAGGAAATTCTGACTCAGTTCTCAATTCTCATTTCTCTTCTGTAGCTGCTCAGCCTCCAGATGCTGGTCCCAAGAAATTCTGACTGTCCCTTCCTGGGGCTTTACCTTATATACACAGTATTAGCTTCCTGTTTTGTTAGTAAAAGGAGAAAGGAGTTCATACCTTCTGTTTCCCCAAAAGAGGCTTAATCAATTACTAAGTGCTAAGTACCTGCTACCTTTGCTTAAGACAAATGGACCTTCAAATTACATTACCATTACAATATTTTAATATTTGTAATCCTGCAAAAATGTGGGGTTTTTTTACTAAAAATATTTTGCTGCTGGGCAGCTAGGTGGTGCAGTGAATAGAGCGCCGGCCCTGGAGTCAAAAGGACCTGAGTTCGGAGCCGGCCTCCAACACTTAATCCACACCAACAAAAACCTAGCCGTGTAACCTTGGGCAAGTTACTTAACCCCAATTGCCCTAAAGGGGCGGCTAGGTGGCACAGTGAGTAAGAGCGCCGGCCTCGGAGTTGGGATGACCCAAGATCAGATCCGACCTCAGAAAATGAGCACCCACGCATAAACAACGACTAGCCATGTAACCTTGAGCAAGTTACTTAACCCCAATTGCTTTATGAAAAAAAACAAATATATATATATATATATAGAGTCTCTGAGGGATTCATATGAAAATGATCCAGTGGCAATGGAGAAAAATAGTGTAGGTGAAAATAGGCATATATATATGCCTATATATATATATTATATATATATATATGCCTATTTTCACCTACACTATTTTTCTCCATTGCCACTGGATCATTTTCATATGAATCCCTCAGAGACTCTATTATTCTGTGACTTTAAGTCATACAGCATCACTAGAAGAAAACTGATGTTAATGACAAGAGATTTAGAGGAAAATTCCAAAGGGAATTTGGAATTCCTCCCACTCCCACTCATACAAAACTTCTGTAAGGGGGTATGGACAAAAATCTCATGGGTTGAGACCAACATTAGAATCAATCTACATACACCTTTAGAGGAAGTACCTAACTGTGACATAAAGGACCCATGAAAGTTGAAGTAAAATTTATAATCATACCTATTCTGCTCATCTCATGGAATTGTTGCAAGTTGAATAAGCAAAAAATGCTTTGAAAGCTTTAAAGTGCTTTACTAAGGTAAAGTATATTGTTCTATTGCGAAAATAAATAAATATGGAAGATTTGATGTCTTTAGAAGAAAAGGCATATGTATTCTCAAAGTAAGATTAACCCTTCTGTTCAGTGTTTTCCTCATTAGAATACTGTGGGTGATATCATTTACCCCTTACCTTTCTTATTTTTATCTCTAAAAGGTTTTATATTTATGGAAATTGGTATTTCATAAGAATTTAATATCATATAAGGGAAAAGGCACTTAGGAGAGTCATTAAAATGCTGTACAGATAACATTTCTATCACCATCTGGAATTAATCTCCCTGAAGAATTCAGAAGTTCCCCCAAATGGTTGGCTATGCATAATCATAGTGCTGACTTTGCTGACTATTGGGATTTCTTTCCCCCAAAAAAGATACATATGGAATAATGGGTATTGATACCTTGTAGTGCCAGAAAAGAAAGGAAAAAAAAAACCCTTCTATGCTTGATTGTTTGAAATGATTATATAGAATAGTTACACAAAAGGGAAGATAAATATATATATATATATATATGTAAAAGTATATTTTTGTGGTTTCCTCCCTTTCCTAGCTTCTTATGACCACTCAGGTAACACCTACTAAATAAGGTTTTTGTGCTCTTTCCCATCCCTAATTATTTTTTACTTCCTCCTGTTATTGTATTTTTCACATGAAAAAAAATATTTTCAGGGTGGCTAGGTGGTATAGTGAATAGAGCACTGGCCCTGAAGTCAGGAGGACCTGAATTCAAATCTGGCCTGAGACACTTAACACACACACAAAAAAAAAACTAGCTTGTGACCTTGGGCAAGTCACAACTCCAATTGCCCTCCAAAAAGTGGAAAAAACACTATTTTCCTCCCTCCCATCCATCTCCAATTGAAAACAAAAAAGAAAACCCAAACCTTCATAACAAACAGATCATCAAACCAAACAAAGGTCCACATTGTTTTAAGACTGACAATGTATATCTCATTCTAAATCTTGAATTCATTAACTCTTTGTTGGGAGATGGGGAGCATGCATCATCATCATAATCTAAACCTAGGAGAGGCTATCCGGGTCAAATTTCTTTTTGCATAGATATGGAAACTCGGGCCCAAGGGGTCTATTTCTCATTCTACAGGGGCCATATTCTTGCTATTCACACTGCCTGCTTCCACAATCTCCAGACTACAAGACATTGCTGTCTTCCCTCCCATTGTGCCTTCTGGAGCAGAGACCATGATCCAGAACAAAGGGATAAAATACAACAACAGTGATCCTCATGTAGCTCACAATACTCCCAAATGCAGCCTATATGAAATTAAAATATAATTGTGAAATATTTAACAAGATAAATATAATACAATAAAACTAGATAATATTACATTTTAAAGTCAAGACAACATGCCCAGTGGGATCTTTATGTCTGGATTAGTAATACCCATTCCTATTTTAATTTGACAATATCTTAGGAGCTTTTTACTCTCTTAACTCTGGAACTGCATTCCAAAGAGACATGCTGTCATATGGTCCATTATGTCTACCTATGTCTAATTATGCTTCATATTTCACCCAAGAAATCTTTTTGCCATGTTCCCTGCAACCCTGCTCTCCAGCTCTAAACTTATTCTAAAACAAAGCTACCTTTGCTACTAGAAAGAACAATCCCCCTCTTCTCCCGCTCACCATCCATCTTGACAGCACACCAAAATTCTTTCCCCCAGCTACCACTTCCCAAAATGTATTATCCCCCCACTTTACAATCTAACTCCCTTGAGAGTGGAACCTATTGCTGTCATACTTTAATTCTAAGCCCTTACAAGTAATCAGTAAGCATCTAACAAAGCTTTTCCATTTAGTCATTAATAATTGCCCACAGTCACATAGCTACTGACTGTCAGAAATAGTATTGGAACTGAGATCCTATAACACGAGGTCTAGTGCTCTTTTCAGAAGATCATGTTATGTCTTGTATTTTATTGTCTCTATGCATGGAATGTCTGCACACTGGAAAGATAGCTTCTTCAAGTAATGGATTGTTTTGTTTTCAAGCCTATATTCCTCATCCCTATCATGGTACTGAACATATAGGTGCTTAATAAATACTTGAGGAATTGAATTCCATGGGATAAAACTGCCCAACTTTGTTAATTCACTGTCACCTTTATTAGACAGCACTTTGTGGGAGATAAAAGGATAATTTTTAGTTCCAATGTATGGTAACCTAAGTCACTGTAAACATTTGTGATGTTTAATAAATTTTTTAAGGGATGTCAATATTGGTGTGGTGAATTCCACTATACTAGCATTCTAAATATACCAGTGTGGAAAAGTGTCTTTTATTCTTTAGTGAGAATGACATATTCCCAATATTTATATTTTGTGTCTTTTAATGTAATAGCAGTGATATTCAGTGGTAGCATGTTATTTCTTTTATTCCTTGGGTAAAGACCTTGCTTTGTATTTTCTCACACTTATGTTCATTCATCATGCTTATGCATACCTTCCTATGTTATTATTAGCTTAGCTTTTTCTTTTAAACTATACCCTGCAGCAAAAGTATTTTGGCTGTAGGAAGAAACCTCAGATTTCTTCTAATCTTGACAAAAATCAGGCCTCCACACAATTTCCCTGACTCCACTTTTACCACCCTCTCTCCTCCAACCCTTTAAGATTCCTTTTATATATTGTTTTCCCGAATTAGGATGAAAAATTGTTGAAAGTAGATACTTTTTCTCAGATTTATATTGTCTAGTCCTTCATATAGTATATAACACATAGTAAGAGATTACTAATTGTGTTATCTGTCTATCTCTCTTCTGGGACACTAAGTTTTTGGAATGCCACCTATTTGAGCATCTCCTAGTGTGGAAAGCCTGGAAAGGAAAATATTGATGTGTAAAATACATTATTGGGACACAAAAGCATGATTAGACATTCTGTAACATGTTCCAGGAGACTAGCCACTGGTGAAAAATGAGACTGTCACTAGTTGGCCTTCTTATCTCATGGAAACTGGTGAGGTACAATTCTGTAAAGGGAGAAACCTGAGGGCCTTCTGTCCATCTAGCTTATGTGGCACTAAAAATAAAAAAGCCAAGTCTCAGTCCTTGGCCTTTGCTTTTCTCATTTACATCCTAGGTAAAGGGATTAGAACTTCTGAGGAGGAGAGCAAACATCCAGGATTACTGGCATCTGATTTTCACAACCACTTTAGCGTCAGGACACAAACAAGCAAGAAATGACCTTCCATAGTGACCTTCTTGACTCAGCCCAATGGTCTCTGGGGGAAGAACTCATGTATATGTCATTCCACATATGGATATGAACTTGGTGGTACCAAAGCTTTGTAGGAACTGAGGTAAAATAATGTTCCTATGGTATGTGTGGGAGAACTTTTGTAATTTTGTTCCTGTTATATTTGTAAAGTAAATATATCTCCCTAAAAGTAAATAATTGCTAAGTAGTTGAACATAATTGGGTTGCTAGTCACTACCACCTAATAATAGAGTGAACACAGCTAGTTTTTGTTATTCTCTCATGTGAGCTGTATCTGACTCTTCATGATCCCATTTGGGATTTTCTCAGCAAAGATATTGGGGTAGTTTGCAATTTCCTCCTCCAGCTCATTATATAGATAAGGAAACTGAGGCAAACATGGTTAAGTGATTTTCCCAGGGTTTTACAGATAGGAAGTGTCTGAGACCAGATTTGAATTCAGGAAGATAAGTCTTCCTTACTCCAGGCCCAGCACGCTATCCACTGTGCCACCAACATACCTAATGTGGGCTCAAATCAATAGCATTAAAAAAGAAACCTCCCCAAACTTTTCAAGCACCCTCAAAGCCCTGGTGGTGGGAAGGAAGATATAGTTGGCCTGGAAATGTGACAGTGAGCAAGATCACACTCACTGCACATTTTATTTGAACATTTATGTTAAAATATAACCTTTAGTCACTGACGAGATATTTCATCATTTCTGACACATTGTAGATGAATGAATTCGAGCAGTTTTTACTTTTTTCTCTCTAATTAGAATACAAATTCTTTGAGTGTTGGAGACTGCCTTCTACTTATTTATTATATCCCTATACCTCCATAAAGAACAGATCATAGCCATACATTCAATATACATTACATCACTCTACAGCTGCACCACCTTGTTGATTCAGAATAAACTATCTCTCAAGTATTTGTCATGCAACAAAAACTCTAGCCTAGTTATTTCATCTGTGAAATATATGAAGTACCTGGTACATACCAGATACTATAGGTATACCAGATACACTAGGAATACAAAGATCAAAATAAAATAGTACCTTTCCTGGATGAACTTACATTTACATTTCTTTTTATATGAAGAGACAGCATGCTGCTGCTATTGTTATTTATCCTTCCTACTTGAAGAGCACCAATAAAAATAAAATATTGGGGTCAACCTACAGGATGCTTGACTATGACTAATCAGTCAAATACCAGCTCAGAAGGCTCTACCATAAGTTGGGTACAAATATTTGTTTGAATATTTGGGGGAGAGATGTCTAGATTTGTACATCTCGCATTTAATTTGTGCTAATGTCACACTTATTTGCTCATAAAACACAGCATCTTTGATGTGGGCATGCCATACCAGGCGGTCCTGTGCCAGTGTCTCACAAATGATACTAAAGTTCTTCAGAGACACCTTAAGAGTATCCTTGTATTACTTCTTCTGACCTCCATGTGAGCACTTGCCCTCTGCAAGTTTTCCATATAAAATACTCTTTTAGGTAAACATGTGTTTGGCATTCAGGTTATGTGGTCAACCGATCAGAGATGCACTCTCTGAAGTAGAGTTTGAATGCTTGGCAGTTAAGCTCTAGACAAGATCTCAGTGTCCAATATATTTTCTTTTTAGCTAATCTTCAAAATCTTAAGAAAATTCAAATGGAAGTGATGTGGGTTAACCTCATCATCTCTGGGCATCTCAAGAAAGTATACTGCCAAGGTAAGTCAACTTATCCACAGTATTCAAAATTTCTTCATTTGCTGTAACCAGTGGTTCTATGTATGGATGGTGCAATGCCAGTTGGTGGAGAACCTTTGTTTCTTGGTGTTGATTGTCAGACCAAGATGAGTGCAAATGGCAGAGAATCAAGCAATACTACGTTGCATCTCAGACTCAGAGGCTGCATTGGGTGCACAATCATGAGCAAACAAAAGATGTGCATTAATTCTCCCTTCATTTATTTTTCTTGTAATTTTTCAATTTAACTACCTGAGCATCAGTATGCTAGCTGACCTTGAGGGTGTCTGCATCCTTGATGAAGGTGTCTGACAACATTTTAGAAAATAGCACGCTAAAAAGCATGGGAGCAAGCACACATCCTTGCTTCACCCCATCAGTGACTGGGAAAGCATGAGAACATCATCCTTAATCCAGAAAGAAAATCTCATATGCCTTCTTACTGAGCTAAGAATCCCTCATCTCTATAAGTTTCTCTTGCACTCTACCTTTAATGGAGTTAAACTCTGCCTCCTTAGAGACAGATGGACCGTCCTGCTAATAAAACCTGAGATCTTATTTTTTTTTTTAATTTAGCAGCCTCTGAATTTCCCCATCATTTTTGTTAAACCAATCCTAATGTTTGAAAGCATACTGGACCAGATGAGTAAATTCACTGTTGTACCCCAAGCCTCTGAAAACTGCTCATTCCTTTTCTGCTCTACTGTTACTATGTGCTGACTCAGCTTTCCCTCCCCTCAGCAATAAACTGTTTAAACATGAAGAAGCACTCTAATCTGTTGGGATTGAGTCTCCTGCCAGCAGTCTTGACTTGAGGATGCTCCTTTTGTTGAATATGAATGGTTAGCTTAGAGAGGATAAGTCTATGATCAGTACTCTGTCCAGTACTCTGTGGTATACACTCTCACATTCTTCCTGTCTCTTCTTGCAATGACATAGTCTACCAAATTCCAATGCTTACTACAAGGGGACATTCACTGTGTTTTGTTGCACTTAGGTGAATTAATGACATTCTTGCTGATGAGAAGGTGTTGAGAGGCACATATCTTTGATAGTAAGTGATTGTTTTCCTGTTGCTGTTTCCTAATTCCATTCTTCTCAAGGACTCCCTGCCATTTTTGATTGTATGTGTTTACTCTGGCATTGAGGTCACCAGAATTACAAATTTGTCTTCTTTTAACACATTTAGGATGGGGGTCTCCAGGTCTTCAAAATTTTTTTTTCTTTGAGCTCATCATGTATCTTCATGATGAGAGCATGATCACTGATGATGGCAGCAAATTTTCAGTTCCACTCTATTCCAGAGTCACTGAAGACCAGTGGCAAGACAAAAGTCAAGGTAACTAGTGAAGACCTGTGATGTAATGGATGATCATGGCTTTCTGAATGTCTAATCTAGCTCTAAGTGCTCCATAGAGCCTGCTTATGCTTCTTCATTGCCCATTGGAACAAATTTCTTTTATCTGCCTATCCTCCTGGCCTACACATGCTAGGTGTAGACATCCACCTAGTTCAACAACAGGTTGGAGGCCAGTTGGTTACCCCCAGTCTGGTTTAGCCTATCTGACCAGATAATTTTACCAGAGAGTAGCTACTGAATATACTACAGCTTGTTGGAACCACAGGTGAGAGTTGGGTGAATCAGGAGGGCCCAAAAGGTGGATGGACAACCCTGAATACCCCATAGACACCAGAGACAAGATGTACATAACAAAGCATACATTAAATGTATACAAAATTAATGCAAGTTGAGTTCAGGAAGGGAATCTTTCCATTATTTATTTTCATAAGTATACCATTTAGATCAAAGGATTTGCCAATGATTTTCTATTTCCATACCCTTTAGCTTCCATTAATTCTTTCTATATATTCTATTTAATTTGAAAAGAAATAAATTATTTAATTTGTCATGCTTATGCACATAGGAAATAAAATAGATGAATTAATTTTTCATAAAATTATAGTGAGGAAAAAACCCTTTTGTAGTATCATGATGCTATTTTTTTTTTTCAAATTCACACTTCCCCCCACACTAACATATTACCTTTGGGAATATATCAATAGGATCATATAGTTAATTGCCAAAAACTTCCTGTATCCCCCACTTTCCTCTTCAGCCCTAAAATTCTAAGATTCCCTTTTATGATTTGAAATGTCTGCATTCTTTTCACACATCCATATGAATGGACTGAAAGAGCTCTAGGCCTCAGTTTCCTTATCTATGAAATAAGGATGAATAATACTGCTAAGTAAAAAAATTTCTGAGAAGTGCTTTGTAAATTTTTACACACTAGATAAATGAGCTATCACTATTTTAATTTAAACATGAAATGCACATAACTCTAGGATACAATTTTATGATTTGAAAATATACATGTGCACTTCATAATGCATATGGATAATTTGTAAGACAGCTAACTTCTTGTTGAAAACTCCATCTATAAAATGTGTTGTAATGAATCAGATAGGAATTTGATCTGTTATTTCATTGGCATTGGGAAATCCTGAATGCAAAAGCTCCTACTAATACTAATCAGTACATCTCTAACTGATTTATAATCTTAGAAACATACCTCAAGCACTGAGAAGATAAGTGACCTGTCCATGGTCATATGACTATTATGTATCAGAGGCAGGTCCTGAATTGAGATCGTACTGGTTCCAAGGCTAGTTCATTACACCATATTGAAACTCTCTTGTAAGAAAATTGCATAAAACTCAATAAATAATTGTCAGAATAGTTTATTCTGTTATGTGAGCAGTTCACTTGTTTCTGAGCTTCAGTTTCCTGATACATAGAATTCATAATACTTTCAATACCTAGCTTGCATGATTTCTGAGTACTTCATGAACATTAAAACCTTAGATAAATAAACTATCATCATTCTAATTTAAACACAAAATACACACTAATGAGATGCAAATATAATTCATAAATTGCCAAGTTTGTAGAGATTTAGAATAATGAAAAAACAGTAGTTTTTTTAATGACAAATGAAAGTTTCAAACGCAATCATCACATTTGTTCTCTAAAACCCATTCACACATTTTAGGACAATTCAGTTTCAAGTAAAACCACTATTGACTTGACTTATCTAGATCGGCTGCCTATATTACTCAGCCCTCAGCTGCATTTGTGCTACATAGAATTGGCTTTATGCTACATTGCAAAATATATAGCAGCAATACCCTTTCCCTTTAAAGTCTTTTCTTCTAATAAGACCTTACATAAAATAAAATCACGTAATTTATGCTACTTTTTGGTTCTTTTTCATGATGTACAAGGTAAATACAGACTTTACATAGGCCAAGGCATCCACACTCGATCAATCTGTGCCTCTTATGGGATTTGCAAAAGGACACAAAAGAACAATAGAATAAGATGATAAAAACTATTTTTCAGAATTTAATTTTGATGAGCATTCCATGAAAGGTGAAGTTTTTAAATTAGATTATCATTTTAGCTTTATCTACTAGAAAGTCATTGGTTGGTGTTATTAGAGAATATTAAATCTTCTACCAAAAAAGCATTAAAGAATCAATTCTCTGCACCTCACAGGGTTGTTTCAAGACCTTAAAGATGTTAAGACATGCTTTCAGACCCACCTATGACACAGCATGTGGTAAACTAGTAAGCACTCAATAAACAGAAACTACTATTATTATGGCATAGG
Source organism: Gymnobelideus leadbeateri (assembly GCA_011680675.1). Classification (NCBI taxonomy): domain Eukaryota; kingdom Metazoa; phylum Chordata; class Mammalia; order Diprotodontia; family Petauridae; genus Gymnobelideus; species Gymnobelideus leadbeateri. The sequence goes on along the minus strand of WOXC01004890.1, from coordinate 368,316 downwards.
ATGTAGAAAGGAAAGCTTTTGCAACAGTTTGTTGCTTGAGAAATTTCTAAATCCATGCTTTGAATATAGATTACATAGTTTTGTTACTGATGGTGAAAAACAGTATTAATAATATATATCCAATGCTTGTCCAGGCCCATACTCTTTATTTTAAAGAATTTGTGACAATGAGATTCTAAAGTCAAAGTAATGCTTTACTTTTAATTTGTTTTAATCCCTTTATTGATTAATCCTTTGAACAATTGCTAATCAGCCATGCTATATATGAAAAGCAGTATCTTGTAGTGGATAGAAAACTGACCTTAAATATGTTAAGACATGCTTTCAGACCCACCTATGACACAGCTAAGGCATATTCTAGGCATATCCCTCACTCCTCAGGGTCTGGGGCCACTCTCTTAAGCTGGAAAACAGTTGCTGAATTATATTGTTTTTTTTCCTCACTAGGAGTCTCACAACTTTAATCTGTTTATATATCTAGTTTGTAGCCTATACTCATCCCCTTAGGTGTGTTAATACTCTCCCCTTAAAGTTATCTTACTTATAGTAACTCATTTTATTATGTATTCTCTAGTAGAATGTAAGAGCTTTGAGAGCAAGGATCTTTCTGTCTATCTATCTATCTATCTATCTATCTATCTATCTATCTATCTGTCTGTCTATCTAGCTATTTACCCATCCATATATTAAGTAATTAATTAAGTTAGCTAGATTTTTTTTTTACTTTCTATTGTCATCACTTAGCACAGTTGAGGCACATAGGTAGCACAATGGATAAGTTCAAATCTGGCTCCATATACTTACAGGCTATTTGACCATGTAAAAATCAGTTAACCCTATTTGCCTTGGTTCCTCATCTGTAAAATGAGCTGGAGAAGGAAATGGCAATGCACTCCAGTATCTTTCCCAAGTAAAACACAAATGGGGTCACAAAGAGTAGGGTATGACTGAAAAATGAGTGAACAACAACAATAAAGTTGAGGGTAGGCTTTTGATTGTTGCTTCTTATCTCTATTATATGAATATAAATTACAAATAATTATATCATTGTTATTATATATAATTATAAGTCATTGATTCTACCTGCAAAATTCATATACTCTATTGGAAAAAAATGATATACATACAAAGAGTCAAAATACAAGAGATAGTAATGGTCATATATATTGATAGCTCATTCAGATTGATAAAATGATTTATGCACATTATCCCAACTGATAGTCAAAACAATGCAAGTAAATTTATTTATTGGTTCCATTTTACAAATGAGGAAACGTGAATGTTAGAGGCAAGATACAAAGTTTATTTTCTCGTGACTCTGGTCTTAGAGCTCAATGTAATGTACTATAGCATTAACTGGATGTAGCCATAATCAAGTGAGTTTTTGAAGTAAATCTGCACTAATTACCATCTTACATTAGTTTACTCTTTTCTTTCAGATTTGTAATTTCAAAGAGAAAAGAAATTCCTAGTGTGAAAAAAAAATCCTCTACTGATACAGATTGTTAACTCATCTATAATTTAGTATTATTTAGTAGTGGTGTTTAATAATATTTTCACAGTGAAGTTGATAAGGAAAGTGCTTCCCCAATGATCATTCAATATTTATCATAGGCATTGACTTTTATCTATTATATGTCATGTTATCTGTAATATGCAACCTATGTGTATGACTCATATATATCAAGCAAGTAGACAAGGATGAGGTTCCCTCAATCAGGTGGAGATTTGACCTTTGACTTTACCCATCTGTGATTAATCATAAAGACTCAATCTTAGGAGTTCAACAAGTCCATCTTCTTGCCTTCTTAATGTCCTTGTTTGCCCTTTAGTTTTGAAAAGCACCAGTGACATCACAAGGTGGTGACTTGAGCATGACCTGGATTTAAATGAGGATTTGAGGGCTGTTTGTTACGCCCAAGCTAGTTTAACCACCTGCCCAGACAGTTTTACTGGTGTGTGGCTGCTGCACATGCTACAGCTTCTTGGGATCACAAGAGGGAGCTGGGCATCAGGAGGAAACCAAATTTGAAAGAACAGCCCTTGGCAAGCCGTCACACCAGAGCACTTTCTTGAATATTCTCATATACTCCAGGGATTAATATCTACATGCATAGTCCTCAAAGAATGGTCCCTAAAACCCTTTTTCAGTGTGATTCCATAAGGTCAGATCTATCTTTAGAATAATACTAAATTTTTAAAATTATTAAATGGCAAATAGTAACAGATACAACCACACAAATAAAGATTCTTGTGAGGAGGGGGTGTCCTCAATAAAGGTATCCTGAGATTAAAAATTTTGAAAACAAAACTGTATATCTAGATAATGATTCTTCAATTTTGCTTCAACTGTGAGCCTGACAAGTCACAAGCATGCTTATATCACTAATAAGAATATGCATACTAGCTGACAAGGTAAAATTCATGGTATAAAAACCCCATTACTTTAATCATTGAATTAAAATATTTCCCAAGAATGTCAGTGACTATGATATTAGCTAAGGTAGTGTACAGAGGAGATGGGGAGCATGTGTGTTCACCTCTCATGAGCAGGGTTATCACCACAAGCCATCAACTATAATTCTAGCTAGTATAAGTAATCATAGCCAGTAAAAAATAAACCTTGCTTCCACTGCTGTTTAAATGGGATTCGGGTACTGGTAAGATCTACTGATGGTAAGGAGAATACAAGGGTTTTCTACTGAAAGGGAGTAATAGCACCTGCCATGTACTATATTTACAGCACCTGCTGACAGTAGAGTTAAATGTAGGTGGCAAAAAAAAAAAAAAGGAGCCATTTTGCAGGGAGTATATTTTGGATACTGGCTTATCTTTCAGTAAACATTGTGACAGAGGAAATGAACGTGGGTATACATGGCATAATAAAAGAAAATTAAACCCAAGAATCCTTCTGTCACTACATTACAAATCCTCTTTCAGTGATTAGCACTGTGCTGGAAAGAATTAATTAAATATTTGCCCAAATATATTACAAACCAATCAATCAAAAATCAAGTTTCTTGAACTACTGTTAGTAGAACAATTTTCCATGTATTTTTAATGAGATTTTGATTCTATTTAAAATTAATTTAAAAGATTTTCACAGAATAAAGAACATATATGCAAGTATAATGTCTATATATATGGATGCTATTTAAAGTTCTTGAAAACTAATTCTGTGGGAAAAGTTGTTAATAGTATATTACTATGATATATATATCAATAAATGTATATGCATATACACATATGTGCATTATATAAGTTTGTATATGTGTATATATGTGCATGCAAATATATACATATATACTGTATTATATTATACACATACATACATGCATATATACATATAAATAATTTCAAGATATAGAAATTAAGAGAGACAGAGGAAGAGACAGAGAAAGGAGAAAGTCATTCCTGTGCTAATTTCATTAGGATGGTGAATTCCCTTTATGGAAAATAGATTTGAAGAGGCTCATCACCTGTTGATTGATGACTGTAGAGTATTCTGAATAAAGTGAATTAAGTTTTAGAGGAATGATGATGTTTGCTGATAGAGGTAGCACCCACAATCTTATTAAGCAAAGATCTTTAAAGTTTGAAGTATTGAAGTAATCATATGTATGTATGTATATATATATATATACATACATACATACATACATATATGTAGCATTAAAAATAGTATAGGAGCAGTGTGGAATTTTGGATGGAATACTTTTTGAAAGGTAGTTTAGTTTAGTGGAAAGAGTGTTGGATTTGAAATCACTGGTGCTGCATTTGCATACCAGATTTGTCACTTCGTGTCTGGTGTGATGAATTAAATACTCAAGTGACAGAGTGAGTAATTAATAACTAATTTACTAATTAGGCTAGTTAGTAATTAATAAATTGGTTATCAGTGATTTCTCTTGGAAAACCAAATACCTCTTTGAGACATTGAATTATTTAAATAACTTTGTAAAAGGGAATGTCCCCTTCATTGAAAAATCTAGATCTAGGAGGAGGGATAGGAGTCTTTAGTTCCTCCTGCTAAAAATGTAGCTTGATCATGATACTCAGCTGCATACTGAAATCTGGACAGAAGGATCCCTGTCCATCCATGTCCATCCAGATTTTCTCCTTCTTGAGGTGGGTCATTCTAATTCTAATGGAGGGTTACCAGGATAGGCGGTCACTTCCTGGGGGCAAGAACTTGCCTAGACTAGATTCTGTTGGCATTCTAAACAGAAGTAAGATCTCCTATTTAGGTGGAATCTGATAGAAGATGGAAGACATGTTCAGGAGGGCTAAAGCAATTTCATTAATCAGTTATGTTTTTTAGAGATTGACTAACTTTCTATAGGGGCTGGGCCTTAAGTGAGGAAATAAAAGGAGAAAATCCTGCATCCTAATTTGATAATTGGTTATTTAATTAACTCTTTTTAAATATTGGCATACAAAAACAAAATACTATTTTCTCTCACTGTATAATACTGTAAAAATCCGTAACTTTCTTTAACTCCAATTTTCTCATTTGCCAAATGAGATGATTGAACTAGATAAATACTATGATGCCTAGCTTTTAGATTAAGAAGTAGAAATGACCTCAGTAGTCATGCTCTTTTTACAGATAGGGAATCTGAGGCCTAGAATGATTTGTCCTCAAATGATACAATTCATAAATGGTAGAGCCGAAATTTGAACCCAAATCCTTTATAAATTCACATCTTTTTCCCATCGAACCTCATTATGATGATCCCTAAATTTGGAAAATCTGGATGCAAATAATATAATTGTATTATCGTCATTGGCAAGCCCTAAACTTCTATGTTCCAGCATCAATTCCATAAGACTTATCTACTAAGTCAGAAACCTGTTGTGATTTAAATTGATAGATGGAGTTTCTACACTAGTAAATATACAAAATCACAGCTCTTCCACATATTACAGTGTGGTGTCAAGTACTGAGAAATAGGAATAATTGGCCTGTATTATAGTTCTGTTAAGTTAGATGAGTATATAAACTTTAGATGCTTCTAAAATGGTGAGTAATATTTGGACTGTTTACATATTTGAACTGTTTTAAGATTGAAATGGAATAGTATATTTGAATAAGACAGAATAAGATGTTTTAAATAAGATTTTTTAAGTACCAAGGAAATTTAACATATTATAGAAACATGGAAATCTTACGGAAAACTGACGATTTCTCAATCAGCAATTAAACATCTTAGTCTACTTTGAGAGAACCATTTCAGGACATGAAAAATAATTACTAAAACATATAGTACTTGAAGATTTACAAAGTGCTTTGCAAATATCAATTCACTGATTTTTCACAACACATCTGTGAGGTAAGTGCTATTATTACTCCCATTTTACAGATTAGAAAAGGGAGTTTAAGAAAATTTTAAGTGACTGGCCCCATGTCACACCGTAAGTGTCTAAGACAAGATTTGAACTTCAGTTCTCCTTATTCCAACTCCAACACTATCCAGGGCAGGGGTGGGGAACCTTTTCAGTTGGAAGGCCCCATTAATACTTACTTCTAATCAAATAAGGCTGCATTCAAGAAACTTCAATTAGTATTCTTTAATATGTACATTATTTTATAAAAATCTACCTACTATGTATTTAATAATTTCAAAAAATCAAAATTATTTGTTAATTTTGCAGTTAGCTAACCTTCGAATGACTTTGTTGTGTCTGCTTTTTGTTGCAAAGCATCTGAATATTTGGTTGCAGCATGGAAGATTGCAGTTTCTTTTGATCCTCTAGACAGGTACCAGTCATTTGTGATGATAAGGGCATCTAAATTTGGGTTAGGTAGGTGAATATAGATTTGCAGTAATAAGTGATTGAAAAGCAAGAAAGCATTTTGGGGATATTTTGCCAAACACGGATATTCAACTGCATTTTTCCATATTTCAATTGGATCTTTCTTAGCATCAGACAATGATCAATTACATACATAGTTTTTACGTGCTTTGGTGATATCAGCTAGGTGAGACTGAAATGCTTATTTGAGTAGATATAGTCAGTGAACCTTTCATTATATTCACAAAATAATAGGTCTAAAGCAGCTTGGTATTCTTCAAATGATTTGCATCTGTCATCCTGCTTATCAATGACTTTTGCTAACTGGGGAAAATGTTTACCTGGAATTTCCTTTTGAAGAGGTGTTTTTAAAAAAGCCTTTTTTTAATGCTTAGATTTTTTGTCACATATCCCATATAGACTTGCTTTTACCTTGCAAAGAAATATTAAAGTCATTTTGATTTGACATGATTTCACACAGAAATGCAACATTCCTTTAGGAATCTCCTTTTAATAATTCACATTGCTGATTCTGTTCTTCATAAAATTAAACTAACTGTTCTCACAGAGATGAAATTTTGACTAACACCTGTCCCTGCTGTAGCCAACACACTTTAGAATGATACAGCAAATCCACAATGAATATTTCATTGTTCAACTTAAACAAGTTACAAAAGTGATGATACCATGTTGTATTTTCATATATATGTATATATATATATATGTGTGTGTGTGGGTGTGTGTGTGTGTGTGTATTTATATATTTAACAATACTTATGACTTATTGCTAAGCGTCACTTAAAATAACAGCCTTAGCACAGAGATTTTGCTGATGCATGATACAATCAAAAGAAATGAGAGCATCTGTATTTATTAATACTTTTTTTAAAAATCTGTACAATACACCCTTCATGTTTTCCTGTTATGGAAGGTCTGTACATAGACTCACTAAATTTACCAAATTCCCCCCAAATTAATGACATTCATTTTGAAAGTTGTTGAAGATATCTATTCCCCATGTTCTGTTCTCCAGAGTGTCCAAAGTGAGCAAAGAAAATCTTCTGTTATCACCTGAATGCATTATAAAACCTATACTGTATCAATAGTATCAAGTGATTGATCCAAAGTGATTTAATAATATATATTTTCCTTTCAAAGAATTGCATAAAGTTCTTTTGTTAAGTTGAAGGCTAATTCATGCTGTCAATCAATTATGGTTTTCCTTGAAAGAGGCCATTGTTTTACTTTGAAATGTCACCAGGGTCTAAACATCTTACAACTTCAACAACACCTTCTTTCACAGCTTCTACAGCACTAATAGCTTCTCTTTTTCCCCAAGTATACAAGCTACTTTATAAGGTACTTCATGGGCATTATTTTAGGTCTTATTGCTGCTTGAAAGAATTGTCTTTGTTGTTACTTTTCATCTTTTAATTTCTGTAATAAAACTTTTTGCACCTGTCCCTCTAATTGAAATTATTTGTGGTTTTTATGAGTGTTATAATGCTGATGGGCACTGAATTCCTTTAATGTTGACACTGCAGTATCACAAAACAAGAAAATCATCTTATTTTAGCAGAAACAAAATAATATTGCAATTCCCAATCCTCATTAAGTAATTTGTTTCTTGGGGGCAGAGCCAAGATGGAGGGGTAGAAACAGCACTTCCAGGGTGCTCTCAACCACACCACTTCCAAAACATGTAAAAGGGGACTCTGAACAACTTCTGGAGCCCCAGCACCCACAGAACAACACAGAGAAGCCAACCTCTCTCTGAGGACAGCCCAGCAGCCATGCAGGGATCGTCCAGTGCAGAGCTCTGGGACCTGATCCCAAGCCCTCTTGAGCCCGAGGTTTTAGCCCTAGGGCAGCCAGGCCAGCAGCCAGTTGGAGGGACCCCAGAACACCAGCCTGTTGTAAACTCTCATCAACCAGCCTCATGCCATAGTGGTGCCAGTCAGGTGAGGGAAGTTAGAACTAAAAAATTAGCATAGCAGCTGTCAATTTAGCCCTTATGGCTTACTAATGTTCTAATTGTGCCAGTCAATTGGGGAGGATTATTTCATTTAAAATTATTTTATTCTTTGATATTTTAAATACATTCATTTAAAAAAAAATAATAACAGACTGACCCCCAGTTTAAGAAGCACTGTTCTACACTGCCTACTTTGCCCTTAAAACCAGAAAGTAGTATGGGTATATAGGAGAAAGCAGAACTTATGTGAAACCAGAGGAGCTTGATTCATTCATTTCCTAGATCTGATAAATACTACCCATTCAACATTGGTCTTCTGTTTTCTATTTTTATGATATAGGCACCCTTTTTCTTATCTATAAAATAAAGGGTTGGAAGAAAGATTTTTTTAAGTTCCTATGAGATATGACTACTTTTTCTTTTGGTTTTACTTGAGCTAACCAATGTAAATCATACCCTTCCCAAGTAGCATGATTTCCAGATTTGGACTTGGTAACATGACACTGACTTCTTAATCTCACTTGCCATTTTCTGTATTCATCATCTACAGTCTGACTCTAATATTTCCTATAGGAGTCTACTAAATGACATCTGACTTTTAATTGAATCCTTTAAAGGGACTATAGTATACTAGACTTGGAGTCAGGATACCTAGCTTCAAATTCCAGTTCTCTTCTGCCTTAGCAAGTCTGACTTTTTCTCTAACTTTGGTTTTCTCATCTATAAAACTGGATTATAATAATGATTCTAACCTACCTTTCCTTATGGGAAAATTGTATATGAAAGCACATTGTAGCAGCATCGGGCATTCCCCTCCCACATCTCCCTGCCTCCCTATCTCTTTTCATTTTCCCTCCTCCCTCCCACTATCCCAAAATGTCATCTATAAGTGCCTAGAAGATTGTCCTCTGGGTGAAGATGATGTTGATTTTCAGGCTCTGAGGGAAGAAGATAAAGATATTAATCAATTAAACAATGACGTATTTTGAGCAGGTGCAGTTGTTGATGATTGGCAGGAAGCACATGAGTTCCTGGAATTGGATAAGTAGGAAGTGGTGCAGTTGGGAGACCATGAAGAAAACCTGCCAGAAAAATTCAGTGAAATGATTGAAAATGAACTGAAGGACCCAGCTATCAAGAGGGTGCTGCAAACCAAGACTGTTGTGCAGCCTGGTCATCTCAATTCTAACATTTTTGTTTAGTCTGCAGTTCTGAGATGAATATGAAGGTCTCATGTCTTGCCTTAGAGACCCTCACAGGTCACAGAAGAGGAGCAAGGCCTTTCTGAGTGGGCATTACCAAGGTATTCAAGCTCTCCCATCACTGAGAGCCCCCCTGTCAGAACAGTCCCAATAGGCACCCACCTAAGGAGATATCTATATCCAGCTTTAACCTTCAGATACTTTGAAGCCTGTTGATCTTTGTGTCACAATGCAATGATAGCCTGATTCCAGAGGTGCAGCCTTCTCACTGCCACAGCCTGGCCCTGGGACTGGGTCCTACCGGGCCGGAACTAGAAATGGCAGCCAGGCCCCAGACCGCCAGGTAAGTTGTCTCAAGGTGCACACTCCATAGGGATTAGAGGTGCTTAGGGCATGACTGGAATCGGGGTCCCAGCTCTGGGAGACACTCTCCTGGGCCTGGAGGCCGAGAAGGGCATTGAGGCCTCCCCAGACACCTTTGGCACCGTCACTGCCACCTCCGCCTCCACCTCCGCCTCCATGGCTGCTCTCACCTCAGGGGCCAGTGGCTCTGGTGCACCTGCAGTGGGAGTCGCCGTACAACTGGCAGGCAATGAAGATGTCATTCAATGAGCTCTTCGCCTTCCTCTTCAACACGGAGCTGCTGAGCGACACGCACACTTTGTGCTGAGCAAGGACCAGGGACTCCGGGGTGCCGCAAGGTGCGCCCAGTGCATCCCCTCCCACCACTTCACACAGGCTGGCCTGCAGCACCTTCTTCGACTAGATGTTCAACAGCGGCATGGCCACCACCTCGGCCAGAGATCAAGCCAACCGACTTGGAGCCTGCCACCTTCTTGTCACTGCTGAGATTTCTTTATTCAGATGAAGTTCAGATTGGTTAAGAAACAGTCATGACAACTCTTTATACTGCTAAGAAATATGCAGTTCAGAGACTACACCAGAGAGAGAAGAAGCCCCAGCCTGCAGACTTACCAATGACGAATGGAAGTCATCTCGCCTTCATCTCACAAGGGGACAGGAGGAATCACTGGAGCCAGGTAGGAGAGTCTGGCCCCCAGTGGAGATAACAGCTTCTCCTGCAGTGACCAGGCCCCAGCCTGGAAGTTTAGAAACTACTTGCCTGTATAGTACAGGGGCAAGAATGGCAATGTAAATTCTAGTTGCTCTGATTCTCCCATGCCTCCCTCATGAAGTAGAAAACCCAAAGATAAGTCTCCCACCCAGATTGAAATCCCAAGTTAATGGAAATAGCCTCAGGCTTGGGAGTCTCCAAGAAGGGGTGTAACTGTGAAAACCAGGAGTCTGAAGATAAGAGAGGGAGGGGTCCCAACAAGCCCCACCTTACCTCACCAACAAAAGCCTGCTAATAGCCCAGGGGTATAGAGGCAGAAATTTATTCACCTCCACAGTCTTCTCAGTGTGCATCTACATTCCTTTCTGACATTCCTGCCTTATCCAGGAGGCTACAGCACTCAAAGTCAATGACCAGGCCCTTAGCTCATAGCCTGAGTAATTAAGAAATTGGGAAATCACATTGGGAAGGAAGGAAGCTGAGAAGGGGAAGGGGGAGGCAAGAAAGTCTATTCGAGCCTACTATGTAGGTCAAGAACAACCAAATATACAGGACAATATAGACTCTCTACCCACACCTGAGACCACAGAAGGAAACATGATCTGGCCTCAAGCCCAAATAGCATTCCTGGAGGAGCTTAAGAAAAAATTTAAAGACCAAATCAGGGAGGCAGTGACCAACTTGGAAAAAATAATCAGTGAAAACAAATCCTTAAAAAGTAAAATCAGTGAAGTAATTGGAGAAAATACCTCCCTAAAAAAGGACCTTCAAAAACTAACTGAAGACCATAATTTGCTAAAAATCAGATTCAATCAAATTGAAACCCAGAACTTTATGATGAAGCAAGAGTCAATCAAACAAAACAAGACAACTGAAAAATTGGAAGAAAATGTAAAATATCTCACTAGAATAATAACTGAGCTAGAGAACAGATCCAGGAAAGACAACTTAAGAATTATTGGTCTACCAGAAAGTCATGATGAAAAAAAGCAGCCTAGACAACATCTTCCAAGAGATTGTCAAAGAAAACTTCCTGAGGTCCTGGAATCAGAAGATAAAATAGTTATTGAAAGAATTCACCAGACTCCTCCTGAAAGAGATCCCAAATTGATAACTCCAAGAAAGATAGTAGCCAAATTCCAGAACTACAAGATTAAGGAAAATCTACAAGCAGCCAAGAAGAAACAATTCAGATATTGAGGAACTACTGTTAGGATCACACAAGACCTAGCAGCTTCTAAATTAAAATAGTAATACAATGGAATAGTGGATCAATGGAACAGATTGGGTGCAGGAGACCCAGAAGCTAATGAATATAGTAATCTATTGTTTGATAAACCCAAAGACCCCAGTTTTTGGGATAAGAATGCACTATTTGACAAAAACTCCTGGGAAAACTGGAATACAGTATGACAAAAACTGGGCATAGATCATTATCTAATGCCATATACCAAAATCAAGTCTACATTGGTGCATAATCTAGGTATAAAGGATGATACTGTAAGCAATCTGAAAAAACAAGGAATTGTTTACCTGACAGATTTGTGGAGAGGTAAAGACTTTGGGACCAAACAAGAATTAGAGAGCATTATAAAATGCAAAATGGATAATTTTGATTACATTAAATAGAAACGCTTCTGTACAAACAAAGCCAATGTAACCAAGATCAAGAGGGAGGTGGGAAATTGGGAAAGAATTTTTATACCCTATGTCTCTGATAACGGACTCATTTCTAAAATTTACAGAGAATTGAGTCAAATCATAAGAATACAAGTCATTCCGTAAATGATAAATGGTCAAAGGATATGAACAGGCAGTTTTGAGAGAAAGAAATTAAAGATATCTATAAGCATATGAAGAAATGCTCTAAATCACTATTGATTAGAGAAATGCAAATCAAAACAACTCTGAGATACCACATCTCTCCAGTCATATTGGCTAAGATGACAAAACAAGAAAGTGACAAATGCTGGAGAGGATGTGGGCAAATTGGAACACTAATGCATTGCTGGTTGAGTTGTGAATTTATCCAACCATTCTGGAGAGCAATCTGGAATTATGCCCTAAGGACCATAAATAATTTCATACCCTTTGACCCAGCAATATCACTTCTAGGGTTATATCACAAAGAGATCATAGAAGAGGGAGGAAGACCCATATGTACAAAATATTTATGGCAGCTCTTTCCATGGTTCAACGAATTGGAAACTGAAGGGGTGCCCATCAATTGGGGAATGGCTAAACAAGTTGTGGTATATGAATGTAATTGAATATTATTGTGCTATAAGAAATGAGGAGACGGATATCATATTTACCTGGAGAGACTTATATGAACTGATGCTGAGCAAGAAGAGTAGAACCAGAAGAAATCTGTATACAATCACAGACACATCATATGTGTGATGACCAACTATGACACACTGGACTCTTCTCAGCAATGCAGTGATATAAGTCAATCCTGAAAGACTCATGAAAGAGAGAAATGTGACACCCAGAGATATAACTAGAAAGAACTGAACTTGAATCCTGATGGAAACAAACTAATTGATCTTTTTCTTTTCATTGTTTGGTTTTATTTATTCTTTACCATTTTTCATCCCACCTAGTACAATTTGCCTTTCTAATTGGACTAATGTCTAATATGAATGAATTTGCAGATCCTATACTGAACTATATGCTGTCACAGGGGGAGGGGGGAGGGAAGTAAAGGGAATTTCAAAATCAAGGAACTATGGAATTGAATCTTGTTAACTGAAACTAAACTAATATATTAATTTACAAAAAATAAATATGCAGTTCCAGCTTTAGAAGCACATTGTGTGGATTTTCTCACCATACATGTTAGGGCAGACAATGCCTTTATGCTTCTCACTCAGGCTAGATTATTTGATGAACCTCAGCTTGCTAGTCTTTGTCTAGACACTATAGACAAAAGTACAATGGATGCAATCAGTGCAGAAGATTTTACTGATTTTGACATAGATACATTATGTGCTGTTCTGGAAAGAGACACGCTTAGTATTCAAGAAAGTTGACTTTTGGAGCAGTTGTTCACTGGGCAGAAGCCTAATGTCAGAGGCAGCAGCTGCTGGTGAGTTTTGCAAACAAACAGAAGGTGCTAGGAAAAGCACTCTCTTTAATCCGTTTCTCCTGATGACTATTGAGGAGTTTGCTGCAGATGAGGAACTGAGACAAAGAGGGTTAAGTGACTTGCCCAGGGTCACACAGCTAAATCCTTCTCAATCTGTAATTTTATCAGACCTTGCAGTGGTAAATCTCTTCCTTCAACCCTAAACCTGAAGTTGAATATATTGATAGCCCAAGGTGCTAGCTCAGGGGAAAAGAATGCAGCATCAATAGATTACAGCAAGTAGAGAGTCTTTGGGGTTACAGTGGAACAAGCAACCAAATTAGATTCACAATTAATAGAAGAATCTCCATAGTAGGATTTGGGTTATATGGTTCTATTCATGGTCCCACAGATTATCAAGTAGAAGATACAGATAATTGAATATAAAAAAAAAACAATTTTGGGACAAAATGATAGTGTATTTAGTTGTGATGGGACAGCTAACACTTTCTGGGTCATGTTCAAAGAACCTATAGAAATCTTACCCAATGTCTATTAAACAGCCTGTGCAAAACTCAAAGGTCCAGATTCACACTATGGCATAAAAGGATTGAAGAAAGTTGTACGTGAACCACCTGCTGCAAGCAAAACGACGTTTTCATTCTTTAGTTGTCCTGGCAATAATAATGGTACATCAATAGAAGATGGACAAATACCAGAAATAATATTTTATAAATAATTCAGCAAATAAACAGACTAATCTGAAAGTCATAACTAACTAGCTGCTAATGTTAGTAGTGTGTTATGAATGTTTATAATTTTAATATATAAGAAACATTTTAGTTTCTCAGGAAAGATAGAAAAATGTCCATATTGGTTTTGCATGATTATCATCAAGCTAAAAGACCTTGATGGAAAGTGCTTCATTTTCATATAACTCTAGGAGAAAAGTACAGGACATTAATTGTAAAATAGATATATTTAAGTGGCTACTTGTGCTTTCACTTGTATAATTTGGTAAATCAGCTTGTTTGACTGATGGTCTTTCAGTAGTTTTTAAATTGAAAGACCCTTGTTAAGGAAAGTTGAAGTTTGTTTTTTTTTTTACTTTTTTGCCAGTTGGATGGGTTTGATGAATTGATCCATATGGGCTTGGTCAGTATTCTTGCTAAACCTTTTATTAATTCAAATAACTGTTTTCAGGAAATATGAAAACTGGATTTGTATCTTTGGTTTTGGAATCTTGGGGAACCATGAACATATATCTTGTGATAGGCATTTGGAATTCCATTAAAATGTTTCTAAGTGTTGAAAAGCATTTATCTGTTTACCTGAGGAAATCTGGAATAGATTTAAAGAAATGGTTATTTTGTAGTAGTATAGTAATGTGGTTATATAGTAGAACTTATAAACTACAAATTGGAGTTTTATATAAATAAATGTGCAATAATGCAAAATGTGAACAAAATAATATCCTGATTCCTATGGCAAGAGGATGTCTCCAAACTACCACTGTGGTGATGCAAATTCTTCCCTTCTGGACCACCCATTCCCTACCAGTGTCACACCTTTACTTAGCCCTATTCGGAGAGCACAGCTTCTAGGATGAATACAGCCTGGATGAATGTTTCCCAGGAACTTTGCTCATATCTATGGATTTGTAAGGAGTCCCCTTGCTTCTATAAATCCCAAGTTCTTTCAAAGATGGGTTAGACAAATGATTCCCCTAGCTCCTGTCTTCTGTGCCTTCTTTGGTACATCTCCACCCAATATACCACTCCAAGCAGAGCAACAACACTCCTTTCTGAGACCTCACTTGCAAAACCTAAGAAACCAATCCCAGATATTCAGACCAGACACAATTCACCTTCACCCACAGCACCACTCTTATGTCAGGAACAGCAACAAAACAGAGATCAACATTGAAAAATAAATGATGCAACTGGGGATTGAGGAGGTTACTGGAGGAAACATCAAAAATAGCTATGAAAGGACCTAGATGCCGACTTTATGTTATAGTAAGGAAAGGACAGAGTTTTGAAGACCTTTCTGATGCAGTTAGAAAACACTAATCCTCACCTTAATGACAACCTGAGGTGATAATTGCATAAGCAAGAGAGACCAAATGATGACCACTTTATGCATATCATGTGTATCTATAAAGGAAAGAGAATAGTTGCCCATATGCTCCCTTTCTTGTCCAAAGAGCAAGCAGCTAACGTCCTCATGACAACAGCTAGGAGCCTGTCCTTTCTCATCAAGAATAACAAAGATGAGGCTTTACCTTGTTTATTGAATCCCTTCTCCCTTCTCTTTTAGCATCTTACATAATGACTGTCACTAGCCTTCTGAAACAGCTAATGAACCCACTGTAGTTAAGCCTGTTTCCACACCGCAAACGTAACATCCACTTTTTTTCCCTCAGCGTTGATTCACAGAAATATAACCTGTTTGAGACAAAATTGGAGTTGGTTCAGGGGATATGGAAGAGTTCTGGAGGCACCTGTATTTCTAGGTGCTATTATTTGCACTACTGCCATCAACAATGTGGTGTTTTCAATGAAAAAGAGAAAGGGTCTCCTTTTTGAGAGAAAAGCCTTGTGGGATTGTTTCTCATCAATGACTGGTATTTAGAGACAGCTCTGACCTCTTGCCTCTTCTCCTCCAGTTGGGAAACTTGACTAGCTATGACTTGCTGGTTTCTACTTCTCATCACTAGGTCACAGTTGTGCATACCCTACCTTGACTCTAATTCATTTTAGTTCCACTTCTTTTTTTTTTTTTTTGGCTACAATGTCACAGATGTAATCTCTTTAATGTGCATTTCCCCATCGTTCATTCTGAAAGTAAATTATAGCCTTCCAAAAATATTCCTACCCCTACCATCTTTGATGCTTCCCAGTTTTTCACTCTTTGTTGACAACACTATAGGAGGAGATATTAGATAGAAATTCTGATATTTGTTTTGTCTCCAGTTCCAAAGGAGTGATGTGATGGTTTGAAAAAAAAAAAAAGAAAATCTCTTGTTGGGCTATCGACCAACTCTTTCTAACTAGCAACCAGCTGGAATGTGGGGAATGTGTTTATACTCCATCCCCAAATCTAACTTGCTGATTGCCCTTCCTGCTAGCTTATACAAATATGGCTATCCAACACGGAGATAAATCATTGAGCACTGCCTTATCTCATTAGGTGCCCAACTCTGCTCAGAAATTCTCATTTGTCTCTTTATTGCTCCTTTTGCTTCTGTTTTCATCTCCTCAATGTGGAAACAGCACGTGCTTAGTTCTTTTCATCCTCACTGAAAACATAAGAGAAATTAGTTCAGGCTTTCTGTCCATTTCCTTAAGAAATTGCACAAGATGACTGATTCTCTCCCATAGTCTGCATTAGCAGCATAGGAGCTTAACTGTACATCTTTGTACACTTACCTATCCTATCTTCCTGGGAATGCTTTAGAAAGCTCTTCTATGGCTCTTTTCTACACCTTTTTCATTTGGTCCTTGGGTATAGGCCTCCATATGTAACCATGGATTCTGAGTTTGACATGGTCTTACCCTCTCTCCGAACCTCAACTCCCCACCTCACACGTATAAGTAGAGATGCTGTCCTTGATCCATTTCACTTAAGCCGCATTTCCTAGATAGCTGTGGGACCTGGGTTTGATGCCCAGCAGTAATAGCCCCTTGCATTGCACATTTCCTTAACAAAATTGACAAAAGGGACCTGGGTTTTATCTCCAGCAGGTACAGCACCCAGGACAATTTAATGTGATGAATTTTCATAAACATCCTATAATATTTCTTGATTTTCATACCTTTTGGAATGTGGTAGAGAGGAGAGGTTCTTTATTTTATTTTATGTTTTTTGCACTTAAACACTAAATTTATTTATTTACTTATTTTTAAACAAATGCTTTATTAACTTCTGTTTTACATCATTCATTTACATCAGATTTTGAGTTACAATCATTTTCCCCCATTGTTCCCCTACCCAACCTCCCAGAATAGTAGTCCCACAAGATATCGCTTCCTCCAATCTGCTCTCTCCCATACCTTCTCCCATACCCCCTTCGACTTTTCCATTAGAGGAAGATGAATCTTTGTGTCCCAATGCCTGCTCATCTTATCTCCCAATTATAAGCAAAAGAGTATTAATAATATTATTTATATATATTTGAAACATTTAATGTTAAGACCTCAAATTTCAGATACATTTCCTTCCTCCCTTGTCACCCATTCCCTCTCGGGAGATAAGTAATTCAGTATATGTTGTACATGTCTAGCTATGCAAAACATTATCATAGTAGATATATTGTACAAGGCTGCTTATAAGTCCCTCCCACTCATCCCACCCCCCACCTGGTCCATTCCCTACATGATCCTGTCCCTCTTCTATAGTGGGTAATTCCAACCTCCCCTCACCCCAAGGATGCCCTCCCATCCATCATCCCTCCTCTCATCCCCCTTCCCCCTATCCTGCTGCAGGTTGAGATATCCCATTTAGTATGTATGTCATTTTCTCCCTGAACCAAATTCAATGTGTATGTGGTTTTGCCTTTTTAGCCTTCCTTATTCTCCCCCTCCTTTGCAACCACTTCCCCTTTCTTCTTCTACATGGGATAGTTTACCCTACCCTGTCTCTCCCCATCTCCTCTTGCCACTTTCCTCTCTCACCTCATAATTTCATCCCTTGAGTATTCTCCCTTCCCAAAAAATTCAACCTATGCCCTCTATCCATATATAACTGTAACCATCTACACACACATTCACATATGTATTCATATGACCACACCCCCTTCTTCCATTATTTTCATAGTGAGAAAGATATCATCAGTCACAGTTATTGCTTTTCCATATAGGAATGTAAATAGTTCAACTTTGATAAGTTCCTTTTGATTTCTTTTCCCTGATTACCTTCTCAGGCATCTCTTGCTTCTTGTGTCTGGATGTCAAATTTTCTATTCAATTCTGGTTTTTTCCTCGAGAATGCTTGAAAGTCCTCTATTCCACTGAATGACCATATTTTCCCCTGAAACAAAATACTCAGTTTTGCTGGGTAGGTGACCCTTGGGTTCATTCCCAGTTCTTTTGCCCTCTGGAATATCATATTCCATGCCCTTCGATCCCTCAGTGTAGAAGCTGCCAGGTCTGGGCTATTCTGATTGTGTTTCCACAATATTGAAATTGTTTCTTCCTGGCTGCTTGTAGTATTTTCTCCTTGATCTGGGGATTCTGGAACCTGGCTATAATATTCCTGGGAGTTTTCTTTTGGGATCTTTTTCAGGAGGTGATCGGTGGATTCTTTCAACCTCTATTTTGCCCTCTGGATCTAAAACATCTGGGCAGTTTTCCTTGAGAATTTCTTGAAGGGTGATTTCTAGGTTCTTTCCTTGTTTGTGGCTTTCAGGTAGTCCAATAATTTTTAAATTGTCTCTCCTGGATCTATTTTCCAGGTCAGTGGTTTTTCCCATGAGATATTTCACATTGCCTTCTAAACTTTCATTTGTTTGGATCTGCTTAACAGCATCTTGATTTCTCATAAAGTCATTAGTTTCCATTTGCTCCAGTCTAACTCTGAAGGAATGAATCTCCTCAGTGAACTTTTGAGGTTTTTTTTCCATCTGGGAAATTCGACTTTTTAAGGCATTCTTCTCCTCACTGCCCTTTTGGGCCTCCTTTGCCATTTGAGTTAGTCTATTTTTTAAGGTGTTGTTTTCCTCAGTCAGGCTGTTGACCCTCATTTCATACTTTTCCTGCATCCTTCTCATTTCTCTTCCAATTTTTCCTCCACTTCTCTTATTTGATTTTTAAAGTCCTTCTTAAGGTCCTCTATGGCCTGCAACCTGCTTATGTTTTCCCCTGGGGCTTTTGGAGCAGGACTTCTGACCTCACAGTCCTTTTCCCGCTCTATGCCCCTAAAATAGGAGTCTAGGGTTGCATTTTTCTGTTTCCCTTGCCTTGGCATGTTGCCACTTAATTACTTGACTTTTGGGCTTGTTGCCACACTGTGGCTTTAAGGCCAGATAGTGGAATTTTCTTCCTGAATATGTGGGGGGCAACTTCCGTTTCTGGTAAGCTATAAACCCACCGACGACTTCCACCCTAGATCACAATCCAGATCCAGGGAGGTTAAAGCAAGAGCGATGACCCCCCAAGACTGATCGCTGGATCTCCCTACAAATTTGCAGGCCGGGAGCTGGAGCTGCCTCTGAAAACTACAAAATGGCTTTTGTCCTCAGTGGCTTCTAGCCCCCAGGGGAGGGAGCTGATGCATTCCTTAAATACAGGTCCCAAAGTCCATAGGACACTAACCTCTTACTTTGTCCTAGGCAAGTCTATGTTGATAATTTTGGAATCGCCACAGCTCCTGGTGTTCTGGGGTTCCTCCAGCCGGCTGCTGTCCCTGCCGCCCTGGGGCTAAAACCTTCGGCTCATGCAGACCTGGGCTCAGCTCGGCTTCTGCACTCTGTGGGCTGCGCACTGCCAGGTCCCAGACCGCAGTGCTGGTCCTTCCTGCAGGGTTGCTGGGCTGTCCTCAGAGGCAGGTTAGCTTCTCTGTGTTGTTCTGTGGGTGCTGGGGCTCCAGAAGTTGTTCAGAGTACCCTTTTACATAGTTTGGGGGCAATCTGGGGGCAGAGTGGCTTAGATGAGCTGTTTCTACTCCGCCATCTTGGCTCTGCCCCTCGGTTCTTTTATTTAAGATGAACATGTTGCACATATATGTATTGTACAACCAGTGAAATCGTCCATTATAACCAGCCTCTCCTCCAATACTGTTGCTTCACCAAATCTTCCCCTTATCTAGTTCCAACTACTTTCCTAATCATTCTTTCCCCCAGTAGCATTCATTTCCTCCCCTCCCCTCCAACCATCACTTATTGAATATTTTGACCCATGCTTCTACCTGTTTCCTGCCCCTAGCCAATCATGTGGACATTTCATTCTTTTTCTTTTCTTTCCTGTGCTTTTTTCACTTGGTTCTGATTAATGAAATTTAAAGTTTTTGAATTTCCATTTTACAGACTATTACAAAAAAACAAATTGTACATTCAGAAAAAATAAAATTTCATATAAGAAAAATGCTTAAGCATAGGCATGGGAATCATTATTTTCTGTTTTGTCATTAGTAACTATGGATTATATACATATGCTATTAAGTTGCTATAACCCTTACAAGCAAGAACCCTAGCCACTTCCTCTAGTAAATAAGAATAAATTTTGCTGTTTTTTTTTTATTTTTAAAAAAGATTTATTGATGTATTTTGTTTTTGCACTACAAACATTTGCAGATTATTCCTACTTTGAGTGAGATCTCTCATAAAAAGGATAAATATTTAAGCAAAACTAATATTGCAGGGACCTAATTTGAAAGTATGTGCAATATGCCATATCTGTAGCAACCCTCACTGCTGCATATCTATTTTTTTTTCAATTAAAAAGAATATCTTTTCTGTCCCTAAACCACTTGCCCCAGTGGAAAAATAAATGAATACATTTCTTCTAACAAATATTTGTAGTTAAGCAAAACAAATTCACTCACTAGCTATATACCAAAAGATATCTCATTGTGTACTCTACATCCATATCTTTTGCAATGGATAGTATGACTCATTATTAATTCCTTTGAAATAATGAATTATCATTGTTTTGATTATGATTCTTACACCTTCCAAAGTCATGTGTTTGTACAGTGGTGTCGTTATTATAAAAGTTGTTCTCATTTCATTCTTCATTGGTTTATAAAAGTCCATAAAACAGGACATATATATATATATATATATATATATATATATATATATATATATATATATATATATATATATATATATATATATATATATATATATATATATATATATATATATAATGTTGTTGTAGTAAAGGAAGCCTTTCCCAATTTCTCCTAATTTTAGGGCCTTCCTTCTATTGATTTTTCATATTTCTAATTTTTTTTTTGCATGTCATCTCCCTCAGTGGATTTTTTTCAAATGTTTTATTAATTTCTGGTTTAAATCATTCATTTCCTTCAAATTTTGAGTTACAATTTTTCCCCACTTTTCCCCTACCCACCAACCCAGAATAACATTTCATATAGTATATCCCCTCATCCAATCTGCTCTCTCCCATCTCTTCTCCCATACCCCCTTTGACTTTTTCATTAGGGCAAGGTGAATCCCCACACCCCATTGCCAGCATGTCTTAACTACTAATTATATGCAAAATAGTATTAATCATAGTATATATATATATATGATTTGGTTTTAAAAGGAAGATAAGCAACTCAGTATATGCTGTACATGTGTAGCTATGCAAAACATTACCATAGTAGATATATTGTAAAAGACTGACTATATTTCCCTCCCTCCCATTCGCACCTTCCACCTGGTCCACTTGCCACCTTGATCCTGTCCCTTTTCAAAATTGGGTGCTTCCAACTTCCCTCCCCTCACAGCCTGCCCTCCTCTCCACCACCTTCCTTCATCCCCCTTCCACCCCACCCCATCCTCCTGTAGGGTGGCACACACTATTGAGTATGCATGCCATTCTCTCCCTGGTCCAAATTCAATGAGAATAAGGTTTTGCCTTTTTGTCTTCCCATTTTTCCCCTCCTCTGCAACCACCTTCCCCTGCATCCTCTACAAGAGACAGTTCACACCATTGTCTCGCCCTATTACCCCTTCCCACATTACTGTCTCACCTCTTAACCTCACCTTTTAAGTATCACCCCTTAATATTAAATTCAACCTGTGCCCACTATCCATGTATAACTGCAAACATGTATACACACATTCACATATGTATTCATATGCCCATATATACTTCTTCAACTATTGTCATATTGAGAAAAGTTTCATCAGTTACAATTATTGTTTTTCCCTGTAGGAATGTAAATAGTTCAAATTTGATAAGTTCATAGTGATATCTTTTCCCTGTTTACCATCTCAAGCATCTCTTGTTTCTTGTATTTCAATTTCAAATTTTCTATTCAACTCTGGTTTTTTTCCTCAAGAATGCTTGAAAGTCCTCTATTCCACTGAATGACCAAATTTTCCCCTGAAACATGATACTCAGTTTTGTTGGGTATGTGATTCTTGGTTTTAATCCCAGGTCGTTTGACCTGCAGAATATCATTCCATATCCTTTGATCCAGCAGTGTAGAAGATGCCAGGTCCTGTGTTATCCTGATTGTGTTTCCATAATATTGAAATTGCTTTTTCCTGGCTGCTTGTAATATTCTCTCCTTGAGGTAGGAATTCTGGAACCTGGCTACAATATCCCTAGGAGTTTTGTTTTTGGGATCTTTTTTCAGTAGGTAATTGGTGGATTCTTTCAACCCCTATTTTGCCCTCTGGGTCTAAAAATATCAGGGCAATTTTCTTTTAGAATTTCTTGAAGGATGATTTCTAGATTCTTTCTTTGGTCATAGCTTTCAGGGAGTCCAATAATTTTTTAGATTGTCTCTCCTGGATCTATTTTCCAGACCAGTGGTTTTTTCCCATGAGATATTACACATTGCCTTCTATTCTTTAATTTGTTTGGATCTGCTTGAAAGCATCTTGATTTCTCATAAAGTCACTAGCTTCCATTTGCTCCAGTCTAATTCTGAAGGAATGAATCTCCTCAGTGAGCTTTTGAGATTCTTTTTTCCATCTGGCAAATTTGGCTTTTTAAGGCATTCTTCTGCTCATTGCCTTTTTGAGCTTCTTTTGCCATTTGAGTTAGTCTATTTTTAAGGTGTTATTTTCCTCAGTCAAGCTGTTGATTGTCATTTCATACTTTTCTTGTATCTTTCTCATTTCTCTTCCCAATTTTCCCTCCACTTCTCTTATCTGCTTCTTAATGTCCTTTATGGCCTGTAATCAGCTCATATTTTCATTTGGAACTTTTTCTGTAGGATTTCTGACTTCACTGTTCTCCTCCTGTTCCCTGATTTGATCCTTTTTGCCCCCAAAATAGGAGTCTAATGTTTCATTTTTATGTTTATTTTGTTTCCTTTGTCTAGGCATGTTGCCACTCAATTACTTGACTTTTGAGCTTGTTGCCACAGTAGGACTTTGCAACCAGCCAGGGGAACTTCCATCCGAAAACGCTGGGGTTTTCTCAACTTCCAGAGGTATTAGTTGGGTGGCCTCTGTGAAGCCTCCACACACTCTGGCAAGCTGGTCACACACCCCAGATCTCCAATCCAGATAGCAATCCAGATGCAAGAAGGTTAAAGCAAGTGCGCTTACCCCACAGACTGATCGAAATATTCCCCTACATTTTGAAGGCCAAGAGCTGAAGCTGCAACTCGACAATGTGGCTCAAGCTCCTCAGCAGCTTCTTGCTCCCAGGGGAAAAAGCTGACATATTCTCCCAACCAGTCCCAAAATCCATAGGGCACTAACCACTCAATTTGTCCTAGGCATCTATGTGTTGATAATTCTGGAAATGCCATGGCTCCTGGTGTTCTGGGGTCCCTCCAGCCTGCTGCTGGTCTGGCCAACCTCACGCTAAAACTATGACTCATGGGGGCCTTGGCTCCGCTCCCAGAGCTCTGTGCTAGCTGCTCCTTGCTGGGCTGACAGTCTGTCCTCAGTGGGAGGTTAGCTTATCTGTGTCATTTTGTGGGTTCTGGAGCCCCCGAGGTCGTTCAGAGTCCTCCTTTTACATAATTTTGAAGTGGTGTGGGTTGGAGCTCAGTGGAAATCCTGCTGTTTTCTTGTATATCCAAGAGCTTCAACTTTCCCAAAGCCTGAATATTTTCCAAACATTTACCTTTCTTTTCTTTTCTTTTTTTTTTTTTTGGAGGGGCAAGGTGGGGCATTTGGGGTTAAGTGACTTGACCAAGGTCACACAGCTAGTAAGTGTTAAGTGTCTAAGGCCAAATTTGAACTCAGATCCTCCTGACTCCAAGGCTGCTGTTGTGTTCACTGCACCACCTATCCACATCCTCCAAGCATATTCTAAGGATTTATTTGTTACACAACTCACAAGTCTGATATTATTTGACATATTCTTTGCCTTCCATTCAATTTTACACTTCATTTAGTTAAGAGTCTCTAAATGTTATTCTAAATAGGAACAGTATTAGCCTGCTCTTTCACTGGGAAATTTTCCATAGGGAAAATTTAGGTTCAGCCCCTTTGCCAACTTCTTTTTAAAATAAATTGCCATTTTGCAGAATATTAGGCATTGAGATGGTAGAGGCTTAATTAGATGATTCCAAAATTGTCATAGATAAAAAAATGCTGTGAAAATATGGGTTCTGAGGCAGAGCCAAAATAGTGGACTAAAGGTGGGACTCACCTGAGCATTCCCCCAAACCACCACAAATTCCTTTAAAAAGTTATTCTAAACAAATTATAGCACAGCAGGACTAACAAAACAGGGAATGAAACAAATTTCCAGTCAAAGAAAACTTAGAAGGTAGGAAGCTGAGGTCTCTTGCACCAGAATAAAAGAGGAGCACAGTCCATTAAAGGCTATGCCAGCACACACCAAGTCCTCCTCAATCCAGAGAAAGCTGTGCAACAACTGAATCACTGGCATCAGTGGTGGTTTCTAGGCTTCTCACACCATAGACACCAAAGAACAATTTAGAAGGACAGTAGGAAAGATCTACTGCACCTGGGTGAGAGTTAAGCACAGTCCAGCAGAGGCACTGCCAGCAGAGCCACAGTCCCTGAAAACCAGCAGCAAGTCTTGGGAGTGACTGAATTAGTGGCAACTGTTGCTTCTAGACTTCTCAGTCCACAGATAGAAAGGGGGTCAAATAACTGGTCAGAAGTCAATTATAAGGGTTCAGCTTGCTAACACTGAGACAACACTCTGTTGCTTTGCTCATACTTAGATCCAGGCCACAGCCCTGATTGGCAATCCTAGGGTAAGGAGGAGCACTAGCATAGAAAAGCTTGCAACAACAGTAGAAGGGGTACATTCCTCACTGTTCCAGGGTAGAAAAGAGTGCTTATGATCACTTACATAATGTCGCACAGTCCAGGAGAGTAGTAAACACCTCTCCTTAGATCATACCACTTTGGAAGAACTAAAAACTTGCAAGCCCTTGGAAGTATCTCTGAAAATAATTTTAACATATAATTGAAGCTTGGGACAGTGCACCCTCCACCATGGAAGCAGAGTCCTACTTTAACAAACAGTTAAAGGCCAAGTAATAAGGTTGGGGAATGAGCAATCAAGAGGAAAAAACAACAAACAAACTCTGACTATAAAAACTTCCTTGGTGACAAAGGAAGATCAAAACACATTCAGAAAAAGACAATAAGTCAAAGCTCCTACATCCAAAGATCCCAAGAAAAAAATGAATTAGTTATAGGCCATGTAAAAGCTGAAAAACGATTATGAAAATCAAGTAACAAAGGTAGAAGAAAAATTGGGAAGAGAAATGAGAGTGACATAAAAAAAACAAGAAAAATAATTCAACAGCTTGGTAAAGGAGACACAAAAAATACTGAAGAAAATAACACCATAAAAACAGACTAGACCAAATGATAAAACAGGTAAAAAAATGTCAATGAGGAGAAGAATGCCTTAAAAAGCAGAATTGGCCAACTGGAAAAGGAAGTCCAAAAGCTCATTGAAAAAAATAATCCCTTAAAAATTATAATGGAGCAAATGGAAGCTAATGTCTTTCTGAGAAATCAAGAAACAAAACAAAACCAGAAAAGTGGAAAAAATAGAAGACAATATGAGATATCTAATTGGAAAAAAAAACAACTGACCTGAAAAATAGATCCAGAGAGGTCTTTTAAAAAATTATTGGGATACTTGAAAGCCATGAAAAAGAAAAAGAGCCTAGACTTAATCTTTTAAAGAAATTATCAAGGAAAACTGCTCTCATATTCTATAATCATAGAATAAAATAGAAAATGAAAGAATCGACCCATCACTTTCTAAAAGAGATCCCAAAATGAAAATTTCCAGAAATATTATTGCCAAATTCCAGATTTCCCAGGTCAAAGAGAAAATATTGCAAGCATCCAGAAAGAAGCAATTCAAGTATGATGGAGCCACATTCACAATAATTAAAAATTTAGCAGTTTCTACATTAAAGGATCAGTGGTCTTGGTATATAATACTCTGAAGGACAAAGGAGCTAGGATTGCAACCCAGAATATATACTAAGCAAAAGTGAGTATAACCTTGTGGTGGGGGTGGAGAAGATGGATATTCAATGAGAGAGAGGAATTAAATAATTCTTGAAAAAAAACCAAAGCTGAATAGAACATTTGACTTTCAAATGCAAGACTCAAGAAAAGCATAAAAAAAGTAAAATAGGAAAGGGAAATCTTAAGGGACTTGATAAAGCTAAACTGTTTACATTCCTTCATGAGAAGATGATATTTATAACTCATAAGACCTTTTTTATCATTAGGTGTAAAGCCAAGCACAAGCAGCTTTCCAGAAGAATGCTACCGAGAACAAATCTTAAGATTCTGACTGCATAATATAGTGAGCATTTTCTTTATTCAATTATTTATTCAATAACAAATCAGAGCAAAACATTCACAGTAAATCAAGGTACAACATCCACAATTTTACAACTTATCGAAGAAAATCAAAATACAGTATTCACAACAACTTATCACAGAAAATGGCCACATAGTTTTCAACACAGTGGTGATATAGTTTTCAACAAAGTATAATCATTTAGTCAATCAATCACTTAGTAACTCAAACATTCAATCAACTCAATCATTCAATCACCCTTAAGAAAAGCTTAAAATACAATAGTCAAAGTTCTCCACTCATGGGGCACACTAAGTTACAATATCAGTCACTACTCATCACTCCCTTAAGGGGTAGTGTAAAATACACAGGCCATCCACCCCTCAGTTACAAATAAGTTAATTTTCTCAGTCAGTACCCAGTATCCAAGTAAAGTCTTCTTCCAGCTTGACTTGGGGTAGTCTCTCAGATTCCCTGGATCCCCATCCAGGGTCCCAGCTCCTACCTGCATTGACCAAACTGTCAACTGGGTTCAAAGGCAGACAATTCCCAGTTCTTAGTCCAGCTCCCCATGCACTTCCTGTTCCATGCTGAAGCTGGCAGTGTCCAGTCCACCTTAAATCCTTCAGAGTATCTGTTCCTGGGAAGTCAAGGCTTAACTAAGCCACCAACAGGTTCATACCAAGTGCCATTATCACAGTCATACTTCCTCAATTTTTGGCAGCTCCCAGGAAAAGCTAGTTGCTCCCTAGCAGAAGCTCCAGCTGGTTATTACCAGAATCAAAATGACTTCACGCAGGTTCCCAAAATCAAAATCATTCTCTCCAGCCTGGGCCTTTCCTCTTTAGCCTCATTGGCAGCTGCTACTTCTGCCTCCATGAAACTTATCCCAAGGAGTTCTAATTCTTCCCTCACTGAGACTTTTCCTTATATATAGTATTGCTCCTCCCATTTCAGCCCCTTTCTGTTACATCAGCAACAGTTCATGCCTTTTTTTTTTAACAGAAGCTTAATTTGAACTAAGTGCTAAGTACCTCTCTCTTAGCTTTCCACTACAAAGGGATCTTTAAATTTTATTTCCATTATATTAGGGTAGTCAGGATTATGTATAGAAAAAGGGTCCAAGTAACTGTTTAAAAAAAAACTAGCAGTTAGACAGTGGTCAAAACTGCTCCTAACTATTGTTTTAATTTCTTCTTCATCTTTTTCATTTTTGATACTGGTAATTTGGTTTTCTCCTTTCCTTTTTTTTTAAATTAAATAACCAAATGTTTATCTATTTTATTGTTTTTTTTTTAATAGAAACACTTCTTAGTTTTATTTATTAGTTCAATAGTTTGTTTTATTTTCTTTTATTACTTTTAGTTTTATAAATCACTTCTTTGATTTTCAGAATGTCTAACCTGATATTTAATTAGGAGTTTTTAACTTGTTGTTTTTCTACTCTTTTTAGTTGCTTGCCCAATTTACTATTGTATTAATGTAATCATTTAGGTACATTCAATTTCTCCTAAGAACTACCTTGGCTACATATGCTTTGGTATGTTGTCTTATTATTATGGTTCTCTTTGATGAAATTATTGGGTTTCTTAATATTTAGGATTCAATTATTTAGTTTACAATATTTTTAGTATATCTTACATAGCCCCTTATTATATGCAGTTTTTATTGCATCATGATCTGAAAAAGAGGCATTTAATATTTCAGCCTTTCAGTACTGCATTGTGAGGTTTTATGCCACACGTAGTACATGGTCAGTGTTTGTGTAGGTGCCATGTACTGCTGAGGAAAAGGTATATCCCTGTCTACCCCAATGCAGTTTCCCCCCACTCCCCCAGCATTCTATCTTAATCTTAGTTTACTTTTCTGACTTTCTATTCACCTCCTTAACTTCTTTCCTGTTTATTTTCTTGATAGATGTGTTTATTTCTGAGAGGGTGAGTTTGAGGTCTCCCACTAGTATAGTTTTGTTGTCTATATCTTTCTGTAACTTACTTGATTTCTCCACTAAGAATTTGGAAACATACCACGTTGTGCATATATGTTTAGCTTTGAATACTTCATTGTATATGGTTCCTTTTAGCAAGATGGAATTTCCTTCCTTATCATTTTAATTAGATATATTTTTGATTTTACTTTTTCTGATAACTACCCCTGATCTTTTTTAACTTCAGCTGAAGCATTATGTATTCTGCTCCATCCACTTACCTTTACACTGTGTGTGTCTCTGTATTTCACCTTTACACTGTTTGTGTCTCACTGTTTCAAGTGTATTTCCTATGAACATATTTTATGATTACCATTTTTAATCCACTCTGCTATTTGCTTCCATTTAATGGGACAGTTCATTCCCATTTTGTCTCTCTTGATGATAAGACTGTGTGATTACCTTGTATAATTTTCTGTTTTGAACAATAGATCATCTAGAATTTGAGAGACACTGCCCCTGATATTCCGCTAAGAACTATTGGAAGAAAGGAACAGATTTAATAAAATTTATATGTATATCTTTCTTTCAAAAACTTCTGATAAGAAAACTTTACCAAACCTAATAAAGATTCCAGTAATCTTTCCAATGAGACATATTTTTCATCAAAGGTCAACAAAGTGCTTGTCAGGTTTAATTATAGGAAATATACATTTTGCAAGAGACAGTAAGAAATAGACATTCACATAGAAACAAAGGCACAGACAAAAAAAGAAATCAAGAAAAATCAAGAGAGATGGAGATAGAGAAATAGGCACAAAGATATAGGGACAGAGGCAAAGGGAAACAAAGGAGAAAGAGAAGTTTTATGAAGCAGAAAATTCCTAGCTCAGTACAATTATATAGATATATTAAAATTAACTTCAACACTGTGACAAGTGGAATCCTTAAAATAACCTTAAAGATATGAGAAAGGTGATTATTTCTGAAAAATATAGGGGAATAGAGTACTATTTCATGTCCATTCTTGACCAAAACGGTTCTCCTAACACTTGAATGTCAGAGAGCATTCTTTGACATTGTGGAAATAATGTTGCATTTGGAACCAGAAGACATGGGTTTGTTTGAATCCTGGCATAGCTAACAACATGACCTCGAATAAGACATCGATGTTTTCTGGATCTATTTCCTAATATACAAAGCGAGGAGTTTGGACTGGGTTAACCAAATTTTAGGAGTCTATGATTTACTATCCCTAGCACTAATTAGGAGGAAAGATCAAAGATCTGGAGTGCTAGCCTTTGTAGTTCAACAAAGAAGGAAAAAAAGAGTCAAGCGGTAGTCTTCAGAAAAAAATGCATCTTGAAACTCTCACTAATGCAGTCCATAATAGTCTTTCTGTTTGACCCTTGCACTTTGTAGGATGTGCTGCATTAGCTTTGCCCTTTGCCTTTCAACATTCTTGAAGTGTCTGCTTTTGCTCCTGAGATGTCTTGGTCTTGGGGAAAGATATGATAGAATCAATGCGGTGTGGCAATAGATTGGATATGGGTGATATATTGGGGAACAAAGGAAGAAGTGGGGGAAATCATTATTTCATAAGGTAAAGAGGTTATTTTCATGAGGTTGGGTGACTGGGCATCATGTGAAGCTCATTTTTGTGTGAGCTGGATAAAGGAAAATTGGAGAGAGAGAGACAGACAGACAGAGAGAGAGAGAGACAGAGAGAGACAGAGAGACAGAGACAGAGAGGTACACACAGAAAAAAGAGACAGAGAGAGACAGAGACATGGAGAAAGGAGAGACAGACAGAGAGAATTAGAGACACACAGAGATACAAAAAGAGACCAAATGAGAAAGAGACAAAGAGAAGATAGATTTACAAAGACAGATACAAAGAGGTAACGATAGTGACAGTCAGAGAGAAAGAGAGTCAGAGAGAAAGTAATAAAATGGTAAATAGGAGAGGACAGGCACAAGGGAGAATTAGAAAACTGTGTAAGGACAGTATAGGTAAGGGAATATGCAAAAGAAACTTGAATGTTGGAGGGAGACAGATAAAGACTACAAGAACTGGATAGGTATAAATGGTAAAAAAAAATGCAGGACGAAGAGTCGTATAAAAGTCAAAGAAAAGCCATAAGAGAAGAAAAAGTTTAAGTAACTTTTATGATTTTGTGTCATGAAAATTCTATTTTGCCACCTTCTTATTGTAAAGAGGAGGATAAGAACAAAGAGAAGAAAAAGCAGAAAAATAAAGGGTGGAGAATGCATAGTTAGTAATCCTTAAGTGTGAATGTAAAGACATTAAGTTGAAGAGGATAGCAGAATGGAGTAGGCAGCAGAATCTGACAATATATTGTTCACAAGTAATATGCTTGAAACTCAAGATTTCAGAGAGCATCATAAGATATTTCCACCTCTCAGGTGAAATGTTACATATATGTATGACAATCTTCATTTATTTTTTAGTTATTTGGACTGCATATCCCTTTCTAACACCTTCTTTTGCATTTTCTTATTATTATATGGAAATGTTTTTGATTTTTGTGGGCTTATTTGTACCTTGAAACTATTAACTTGTCTGAGAAAGTGTCTGCTGATTTGCTAGAATTTTCTAAGTTAACCATCTTATTATCAATATATAGTCATTATTTTATATTTTTATGTATCTTTATTCCCTATATTTATTTTAAAACTATATCAAATAATAAATGGTACACTGGGCATCCTTACTATGATTCAGTATTGATTAGGAAAGCTTATATTAGATTTCCACTACATATGATAGTTAATTTTGGTTTTAGATAGATAATTTTTATAATATTTAAAAAGGCTCTTAGCATGTCTATATTTTATAAGATTTTCAGGATAAATAAATGTTATAGGGTGTCTAAGATTTTTCTGAATTTATTAGGATAATTTATTAGGATTTTAGGTATATATGTTTTTCATAAAATTATGTTGACTATTTCAAAAATGTTGGACCCTACCTAAATTCTTGATATAAATACAATCTACTCATGAAAATGATTTCTCAGGAAAAAATGTTTTGGTATGTTTAGCAAGATTTTTTTTTTAATGTATGAACATACTTAACCATTACTGAAATTTATCTATGTTTCTCTTGAACTTTTTTTCCTTACATAGTTTAGGTAGTATAACTATATATTTTTCATTAGGAGAATATGGCAGGGTATTTTCATAATTTTTTTCTTTTTTTTTAAGCAATTGGGGTTAAGTAACTTGTTCAAGGTTATACGGTTAGTCATTATTTATGTGTGGGTGCTCTTTTTCTGAGGCCGGTTTCGATCTCGGGTCATCCCAACTCCGAGGCCGACGTTCTTACTCACTGTGCCACCTAGCCGCCCCGTATTTTCCTAATTTAATAAAAGTGTATAACATTGGTAATAATCATTATTTAAAAGTTTGATAGCATTCTTCTTTGACTCCACCAGATATAGAAATATATTCTTTGGCATTTTCACTACTGCTAGTTTTAGTAATTTTTTTCCTTCCCTAATATTACATTATTTTAGATTTATATTTGGTATTCTGTTTACTTGGTTAACTTGTATTTGTTTATTCATCTTTTATTTTGTGTTCTTAGTTTTGGTAGTATATAGTTATTCACAGTAAATTCTGATCATTCTATTTTACTCCTTTAATTTTTTTCACTTGATTTTGCTTTGTTCATTTGTTAATTAGGTAACAAAAACAATGGTTAAGTTATCAACTTTTTAATTAAGTAATTTATTATTCCCCAGTTACATGTAAAAACAATTTTATATTTGTTTGTAAAATTTTGAGTTCCCAATTTTCTTCCTTTCTCTTCCCTCCAACTCTCCAATCCCCCATGAGGAGGCAAGAAATTTGAAAAAGGTTTACATAAGTAGTCATGCAAAACATATCCATAATAGTCATATTGTGAAAGAAACCATGGGAAAAAAAAACTCAAGAAAATGTAAAGAAAGTAAAAAAAATGCTTCAATCTCTATTCAGACAACACCATTTCATTCTCTGGGGATAGATAGCAATTTTCATCATTAATTCCTTCAGAGTTGTTTTGGATTAGCTACTGATAATAGCTAAGTCACTCACAGATTATCATCTTACAATGTTGCTGTTACTTTTTACACAGAACATTTTATTTTCCATCAACCCTCTCCAGGTTTTTTTTTTTTCTGAGACCATCTTGCTTATTATTTCTTATACTACAATAATATTCCATCATAATGACATACCCCAATTTATTCAGCCAATCCCCAATTTATGTACATCCCCTCAATTTCTAATTCTTTTCCCCTAAAATAGTTATAAATATTTTTTTTTTACCATATAGATCCTTTCCCTTTTTTAAAATCTCTTTTGGGATACATCCTTTGAACTGATATTGTTGGGCAAAGGGTACACATGGGTTTATAGCCATTTAGGCAGAGTTCCAAATTGCTCTACAGAATGGCTGAATAAGTTCACAACTCCACCAACAGTGCATTAATGTCTCTTTTTTCCCACATCCCTTCCAAAACTTGTCATTTGCCTTTTCTGTCCTATTAGCCAATATAATAGGTATGGTATAGTACCTCAGAATATTTTAATTTGCATTTTTCCAGTAGATAATGAGTCAGAGCATCCCCTCACTTGGTCATAGACAGCCTTGATTACCTCTCCCCCCAAAAAAGAAAGTGATCCTTTCACCTGATTCACTTGGAAATGGCTCTCATATTTATAAATTTGACTCAGTTCTCCACGTGTTTGAGAAATGAGGCCTTCACCAGAGAAATTCACTTTAATTTTTTTCACATTTTCTATTGCTTACTACATTTCCCTCCAACCTGTGCCATGCCATTTATTCTATTATCTGTCTACTTTCACCCTGTCCCTCCTCAGTGTTTTGTTGTTTTCTCCCCAAATCTGCAGTCCCTTCTAACACCCCCAGCCTTTTTTATCCCCTTCATCTCCTACTCTCCTGTAGAATAAGATAGATGTCTATACCTAGTTATGTGTGTATGTTTTTCCCTCTTTGAGTCAATTCTGAAGTGTCCTGCCAAGCTTCCAAGTAGTCTTGGACTGAGATTTGTTACATTCTGCCTTTTTGTTTTTTTCTGCTGCTCTAGAATTTTCATCATTTAAAGGTATTTGGAGCGGTTTCACAGAGAATTGAGGGGAGACATTACCTTTACTCTGGCATCATGACTCTACCTCTAAGTTGCCTACTTTAAGATGCATTACTTTGGGTTCTGGAGGTACAAAGAGAGGCAAAAGTAAAATAGTACTTTTTCTCTAGTCCATTTCAAGAAATTTCAAATGAACCTCATACTCTATTGAGAGAGATAACATGCAAAAAATCTAACATTATTTATACAGGGTATGTTGGAGATAACCACAGAGGGAAGACACTAAGATTAAGGAGGATAAGAAAAGCTTCTCAAAGAAAGTCAAACTTTAGGTGAGACTTGAAGGAAACCCTGTAGTCTAGAAGTCAGAGATGACAAGGGAGAGAACACCAGGAGAGGACAGCCAATGAAAATTTTGGAGTCCTGATATAGAGTGTTGTATGTAAGGAACAGAAAGGAGAATGGTTTACCAAATATTTGGATTACTTGATGCAAAGTGTAAGAAAATTTTAAAAATAGGGTTGGAAGGGGGCCACATAGTGGAGTGATTTAAAAATCAAAAGAGAGGATTTTATTTTGATTCCATAAATAATAGAAAGACATTTTTGCTTTAATATTCAATTCATTAGTCCCTTCCTTTTTTTTCCATTTCATTAATGAATGTATGGAAATTTTGGAGGGAAATTTATTTTTCCCCCTGAGAATTTCATTAACAGATCCTCAGGAATTTTGGTGTTCTATTTAATTATTACATTTCCTATAACTATCATTTCCACAAATTGTTATTTAATCCACCCATTATCTAAGATTTTGATCTTTGTCTCCTTTTGTGTGTAGAGATTATATTTAGTTATTTTTTTATGGATACATTATTTAGTTGGAAACCTTTATCTTTTCCCTTTTGCATTACATTCCAATTTCTCCTCTCCTTAAGCAGCAGCTGCTCAATCTTATCTGGTTCTTATTGTAACTGGTTGATATATAATATAGTATTTTTTTCTGAACCAATAGTTGTGAATTTTGGCTAAATTCTCCGGGAAGTTTTCATTTCAAAGTTTCTTTACAATTTTGACTGGTGGATATTTTCAATTTTTACTTTTCCCTGTATCTCAATTCCCTGGTAAGTTTTCATTTTTAATTTCTTGAAATAAGTTATATAGACTTTTAAAAGTCATTATAGATTTTTAAATAGTACAATAATTTTAGATTTTCTCTCCTTAAACTGCTTCCAGAACAGCTGATTTGTTTTGTTTTGTTTTGTTTTTGGAGGGTAATTGGGGTTAAGTGACTTGCCCAAGGTCGAATGGCTAGTTTTTGTGTTAAGTGTCTGAGGCCAGATTTGAATTCAGGTCCTCCCAACTCCGGAACTGGTGTTATATTCACTGCACCACCTAGCCACCCCTGAAACTTTTAAACCATATTTATTACATTTCCTTTATTACAAAAATATTTGGAGGATTGTTTTTAATATTTCCTATTATTTTATTGAGTCATTAATTGCTGTGTGACCTATTCAAAGTTTCAAGGCAAATTCAGCTCTTTGGTGAGGTTTCCCACTTTCTGTTCTAAATTGGCAACTTTTTTCATCAATTGTTCCACTCTGACTTTCTAAATTCTGTTTTTCTTGTTTAATTTCTTCTAGCTACTCTTGATATCTCTTAAATCTGTATTTTTTTTACTGAGATCTACCTAGACTTCTTTTCACTATCTTCCTTGGGGTTTATCCCTTGTGTGTCCCTCAATCAAAAGTATTCCTTTTTGATAGACTATAGTTTGATTATCTTATCCCCTTCACTAGGTCAGTTAGGATTACTGAACCTGAACTAATCTTCACAGTTGAATGATGCAGGCAAGGCTTGACCTGAGTTTTACCTGGAAACTGTCTCTTCAAGATTGGCTCTAACTCTTAGTGTCAGTCTGGGAACACCTGGAAAGCTCCAAACCTGCCTTCTCTGGATAAGCTCATTAAATCAAAGTCTCTAGGGAAGGCTTGGGCTGGGTTCAGTGAGGGGGTGATATACTGGAATGACCAGAAGCCTTTCAATGCTGTGTGAATTCTACCCTCCAAATTGTGCCTTTGGTTTATTTTGCCTTTTTCAGGGTCTTAGCCAGGTTCCTTGGTGCTTTTGTTTATTCCATGATCAGATTAGAGAATTTAATGTTGTTTCATTTTATAAATTTTCCCCTTAGTTCTGCAACTCTAATACTTGCTAGTATATTTGAGGCTGAACTCTTCTCTAGCCTAGTACACTGCCATATCCAAATACAATTTGGGGTTTCCCTCTAAGATTACATTCACTTAACCCTATAGAGATTTGATATGTTTTCTCTTCAATTTATATGTAAGCCCATGAGAGTGGGAAGGGTTTTTTTGTTTCTTTGTTTCTTTGTTTTACTTTATAAGCATCTCTAGCTTATTGCACATTATGCAATACAGTCAACTCTTAATAAATGCGTGTTGATTTGGCTATGATACTTGCAATAGTTACTAGTTCTCTCATGATTTTATCTTTTCAGGACTTTGAGAAATGTAATATTCCAAGATGCCTGCCAATTCTAAAGGCCAATAACTGTGTGATACTTGAACAAATTTTGAATTAATGGGATTCTGTCATTTGGAAACAAAAAAAGGCAGAAAATTGTGCCCTTATTCCAACAGCATGATTTACATAAGAGTCTATATCCCTAAGAATTTTGCATGGATCCATGACCAGACAGAACATGTTATATTATACATCTATCCACAATTCCAAATACCTCACTGACCTTAAAGGAAACAACTCAAAATCAAAGTCAAGTTTTCAGATGAGGGTGGAGAATATTAACTTCATGATCTAAAGAATGACAAGCAGAAATATTAGGAAGTGAGAATGAAAGGTCACAGGCAAGTTGTCAAAGCAAAGTCAGAAGACAGGACTTGGAGGTAATGGGGTGTCAGTTGATGACTAATAATATTGTCATGGCTTTATGAGCATGTTCCTAACAATTTTTCACATCTTTTCTAGCAATAAGAGCATTGGTCTTCTGTCAGCACTTGTGGTTTTAAGACTTTGAACTATATACATACACAATTCATAGGACTATTTAGCAATACAATTAAATTTAATAAACATTTATTAAGTGCCTGCTATGTTCTAAGAGCTAAGCAAAATGCTAGGGATACAAATAAAAAAATAGAAAGTTCCTATCTTCAAGGGGCTTCCAATATATTGGGAGAAGACAACACACCAAAAGAAGATGAAAGGTCAGGTGGCACTCATTACTGGGCCATTAATAAAGGAAAATTCTATGATGTGTATAGTGCTCTACCTTACAGGTGAGTTGAGAAGGAATGGAGTATCCAAACCCTAGTCCATCTTAATGGTGAGGAGATGGCAGGGGCAGGAGAGGGGGCATATTAATCCGTGGAGTTAAAGTCAAGTAGAGTTGCTAATGGAAAATATAATATATCATAGGTTTAGAATTCAAGAGGAGCAAAGAAGTCATCTAGTCCACTTTCCTAATCTTACACATGAGGAAACAAAGATCACATGGAATGAAATGACTTACCTATAATCACACAAGGATTTAACATAAAATGTGACACTTGAACTCAGATTTTTCATATGATACCAGGAAAGGATTTTCTCTTATACTCAAGGTTTCTCAAATTTATACCTTAGACAATAATACTCATATGTATATTGTCTATCTCACTGAATTGTTGTGAGAAAGCACTCTGAAATTCTTAAAGCATTATGTAAATGGAATTATTCTTTCCTTCATATCTTTTGGAATGATCTGGCTTTAATAATTTTAATTCCAAATTTTCTATAAATAAATCTTCTGTATGTTAATTTTTCTGAAATGCTGTGAATGTTGGTCTTTAATTCTCCTCCCTACATTATAATGATTTCAAATTTATATTTATATTTCAATTCACTGCCATGTCTCATTATTTGGGAAGGAGAGGTTGATGACAAAATTGATTTCTGGGTTCTTCCAGCCTCATCAATATGATGATTTTGTAGCATTTTTCTGAGATAGTTAGAATCAAGACATTCATTTTCACAAAATTCCTATTTTAGTGAATGTATGGCATGGCTAAAATGTAGGTATGGTCCTGTTATAATGCCTTCTATTGTCATGTTGAAATTTATTCTTTCTTCCACTCTGATTCTTAACTGGACTTTTGCTTTAAGTAGTAGATAATATGACCTCAAATAGAGTGACAATTATGAAATACATGCTGTATCTTTTACCAAATACAGTAAGTTTAATATTTTATGATGTCACAGCTAGTAGCTTTTATCTTCTTAAAATAAGTGTTCACGATAAAAATTAGTGAAGTTTCTCAGTCTACAAAACTTTGGCTTTTTTTATTTCTTGATCCTAATCCATAAATTCCAACATAATTTTTCCTTCTCTATGCATTATTATATTAGAGTGATCAAATATCAATGTATGTCTAAGTTGTATCCCCCCAAATCCCTGAAACTTCTCATTCCCTCAGGTTCACAGAAGTTTATTTGTTGGCAATTATAATGATGCAATACA
Source organism: Gymnobelideus leadbeateri (assembly GCA_011680675.1). Lineage (NCBI taxonomy): Eukaryota > Metazoa > Chordata > Mammalia > Diprotodontia > Petauridae > Gymnobelideus > Gymnobelideus leadbeateri. The sequence goes on along the minus strand of WOXC01004890.1, from coordinate 330,167 downwards.
GCTCCAATCCCAAAGCATTATGTTCCTTTACCAATAGATCAGACAGGAGTCATAAATCATGTAGAAAAGTTATTTAATGATAGAATTCATAAGTAACAGAGAAGAACATGGCAGAATAGAAAGAGCACTTCCGTGGTGCTCTGGCACACACCACTTCTAATTTATATAAAAGAAGCCTGTGAACAAACTCTGGGGCTACAGAACGCACAAAATGACACAGAGAAGTTAACATCCTGCTGAGGACAGTGTGGCAGGCTGGCAGGGAGCGGCCAGCACAGTGGGCTGTGAGCTGAGCACAGACCCAATTGAGTCAGAGGTTTTAGCCCCAGGGCAGCTGGACCAGCAACCTGCTGGAGGGACTCCAGAACACCAGCAGCTGTGGCATTTCCAGAATTACCAAAACATAGAAGCCAAGGATAAATTCAGAGGTCAGTGCCCTGTGGACTTTGGGACCAGTACTTGGGAGAGCATTGGCTGCTTCCACTGGGGGCGAGAAGCTGCTGAGTAACCTGGCACAGCATGCCATGTTGCAGCTTCAGCTCCTGGAATGAGGACTGTAGGGGGAACCTGGCAATCACTCTGGGGGGTAAGCACTCTTGCTTTAACCTCCTTGGATCTGTGTTGTGCTCTGGGGTAGAGGACTTAGGGTGTGTGAGCAGCTTGCCAGAGCTTGTGTGGGCTTCAGAGGGGGCACTCAAGTAGTACCTCTGGCAGCTGAGAAAACCCCAGCATTTGGGATGGAATCTCTCCTGGATGGTGACAGAGTCCTACTGTGGCAAAAAGCCCAAAAGTCAAGTAATTGAGTGGCAACATGCCTAGGCAAAGGAAACAAAACAAACAGAAAAATGCAACATTAGACTCCTATTTTGGGGGCAAAGAGGATCAAAGCATGGAACAGGAGGAGGACTGGGAGGTCAGAACACCCACACCAAAAGCCCCAAATGAAAATATGAGCTGGTTACAGGCCATAGAGGACCTTAAAAAGCAGATAAGAGAAGTGGAGGAAAAACTGGGAAGAGAAATGAGAATTATTTAAGAAAAGCATGAAATGAGAGTTAAAAGCCTGACTGAGAAAAATAACACCTTGAAAAACAGACTAACTCAAATGGCAAAAGAGGCTCAAATAGGCAATGAAGAGAAGAATGCCTTAAAAAGCCGAATTTGCCATATGGAAAAAGAATCCCAAAAGCTCACTGAGGAGATTCATTCCTTCACAATTAGACTGGAGCAAATGGAAGCTAGTGACTTTATGAGAAATCAAGATGCTGTTAAGCAGATGCAAACAAATAAAAGAATAGAAGGCAATGTGAAATATCTCATGGGAAAAACCACTGACCTGGAAAATAGATCCAGGAGACATAATATAAAAATTAGTGGACTACTGAAAGGCATGATCAAAGACAGAACCTAGAAATCATCCTTCAAAAAATTCTCAAGGACATTTGCCCTGATGTTTTAGACCCAGAGGGTGAAATAGATGTTGAAAGAATCCACAAATCACCTCCTGAAAAAGATCCCAAAAAGAAAACTCCAAGAAGTATTATAGCCAGGTTCCAGAATCCCCAGATCAAGGAGAAAATTTTACAAGCAGCCAGGAAGAAACTATTTGAATACTGTGGAAACACATTCAGGATAGCCCATGATCTGGTAGGTTTTTTTTTAAATTTATTTGTTTATTTTTAGCTTACAAGATGCAATTCTGTAGTACCTTGAGTTTCAAATTTCCCTTCCCTCCTTCCCCCAACCCCCCACAACAGCATATAGTCCAGTGTAGGATCTGCAAATACTTTCACATTAGACATTAGTCAAGTTACAAAGGTGGATTGTACTAGATGGGATGAAAAATGATAAAGAAGAAATAAAACCAAACAATGAAAAGAAAAAGATCAATTAATTTTCTTCCATCAGGATTCAAGCTCAGTTCTTTCTAGTTATTACTCTGTATGTAGGCAACTCTCTCCTTCATGAATCTTTCGGGATTGACTTATACCATTGCATTGCTGAGGAGAGTCCAGTCTGTTATAGTTGGTCATCACACATATGTGGTGTCTGTGATTGTATACAAATTTCTCCTGGTTCTACTCTTCTCACTCAGCATCAGTTTGTATAAGTCTCTCCAAGTAAATATGAAAACCATCTCCTCCTCATTTCTTATAGCACAATACTATTCCATTACATGCATATATCACAACTTGTTTTGCCATTCCGCAATTAATGGGCACCCCTTTAATTTCCAATTCTTTGCAACCACAAAAAGAGCTGCTATAAATATTTTTGTACATATTTGTCTTCCTCCCTCTTCTATGATCTCTTTGGGATTTAATCCTAAAAATGGTATTGCTGGGTCAAAGGGTATGAAATTATTTATAGCCCTTTGGACATAATTTCAGATTGCTCTCCAGAATGGTTGGATAAGTTCACAACTCCACCAGCAATGCATTAGTGTTCGAATTTGCCCACATCCTCAATTGACTCAATTCTCTATATATTTTAGAAATGAGTCCTCTATCAGAGACATAGGTTGTAAAAATGCTTTCCCAATTTCCCACATCCTTCTTGATCTTGGTTATATTAGCTTTGTTTGTACAGAAGCTTTTCATCTGGAAGCTTCTACACTGAGGGATGGAAGTATTTGGAATATGATATTCTGGAGGGCAAAGGAGCTGGGATTAAAACAAAGAATCACCTACCCAGCAAAACTGAGTATCATGCTTCAGGGGAAAATTTGGTTATTCAATGGAATAGAGGACATTCAAGCATTCTTGATGAAAAAAACAGAGTTGAATAGAAAATTTGGCATACAGATACAATAAGCAAAAGATACTTGAGAATGTAACCATAGAAAAGAAAACACTATGAAGTTATCAAAGTTGAAATATTTACATTCCTACATGAAAAAAACAATAATTTTAACTGGTGAAAATTTTCTCAGTGTGAAAATAGTTGAAGAAGGGGATACAGGCATATGAATACATATGTGAATGTGTGTATATATGTTTACAGGTATACAAAGATAGAGGGCACAGGTTGAATTTAATAGGAAGGGATGATACTTAAGGAGTGAAATTAAGAGGTGAGAAAGGAATATAATGAGAGGAGATGGAGAGAGACAGAATGGGGTAAACTCATATAGAAGAGGCAAGGGAAAATGCTTACAAGTGAGGGGAAGAACAGGAAGGCAAAAAGGTAAAACCTTATTCTCACTGAATTTGGATCAGTGAGAGAATGACATACATAGTAAATAGGATATCTCACCCTATAGGGGTGTAGGGGGGAAGGGGACAAGAAGGGCAATGATGGAAGGGAGGATGGGAGGGAAGGGGGGAGGGAAGTTGGAAGCATGCACTTTTGAAAAGTGACAGGATCAAAGTAGGGAATAGAACAGTTGGGAGGTGGGATAGAAGGGAGGGAAATGTAGTCAGTCTTTTACAATATATCTATTATTGTAATGTTTTGCATAGCTACACATGTAAAACATACTGAATTGCTTATCTTCCCAGTAAGGGTGGGTGACAATGGAGGAAGGGAATGAACCTGGAATTAAAACTTTTAAAATCAAATGTTTAAAAATATATAAATACTAATATTAATACTATTTTATATATAATTGGAAGATAAGATATACAGCCATTGGGGCACAAAGATTCACCTTTCCCTACTGAAAAAAGTCGAAGAGGGTATGGGAGAAGGTATGGGAGAGAGTAGGTGGGATGAGGGGATATCCTATGGGCCTGTTTCTCTGGGATGGTGGGTAGGGGAAAAATAGGGAGCAAAGTGTAACCCAAAATCCGGCGGAAATGAATTATGTAAAACAGAAGTTAATAAAGCATTTGAACAAAAAGATGTAACAGAGAAAATCAAGTAAAAAATAATTTTCAGGTCTTTATATAACATGGTTACAATCATACAAAAAAAAAATGTCACAGTGGTGATGACGGACAATTCACACTCTAAATTGATGCAAGGAGTCATCACACTTTCTGTGCCTAAATGAGATTTGAGTCAACCTCCATAAGTACACAATTCAATTTCTAGAGATGATGAGAAATACTCTGAAGAGTCATTGCTCCCATATGCTAGCTGTACTACCACTGCTGTGGCTTCAAAGACAGCAGAGGGATTGTTGTTAATCTTTTGTGACATTGCCCTAGGTTACCAAGTCTGGGGAAGCTTAAAAAAAATAAACAAATATTTTCATTAAAAAATAGAGAGGCTTTACAACATCAGCCTGAAAAATAGTTTTATAAGGGGCTGTCAAGATATTTTCATACATGACTTACTCCAAGTGGAATTCTATATCTTCAACCATTACTTCTTACACTTGCGGTCCATGAATTTCTCTAAGTTTCTGTAGTATTGCCTCTGACTGGAAGTCATTTGATAAGCCTCCAAAAAGTACTTTCCAACATCAGAATGAGGGGGCATATCTGATGACTTCTATACATTTTACATGTTTCTATGGAAAAGATCAATGCTACCTTGATGACATATTCGGAGCATACTGTTGAATTTTTCACAAAATTACTCTCTCCATTTTCTACAACAGATGTTTGTCACAAACTCAAGTTATACCTTTCATCCTTCCGTTTATGTTTTTCATGAATAGCATAAGACAAGGAAGTAATAATAGCTACTCTGCATACTATATATATATATATATATATATATATATATATATATATATATATATATATATATATATATATTTGCAAAGTGTTTTAGTAATACTACCTCATAAAATTCTCTGAAGAACAATTGGAAGAAAATGTCATTTTTATACCCATTTCACATAACAGAAAACTGAGGCAGGCAGTCATGAAGTAATTTAAAATCCCTGAAATAACATTTGAACTAAATTTCCCCCTGATTCCAGGTCCATCACTTCACCCACTACAATACCTATTTAGCCATGACAAAATATCCTATTTAATGATAATTCTTGTTTCTTTAGGGAATTGGATGAAATGAATTCTACCAACTACTTTAAGTGGTCTTTTTAAAGGAAAGATTTGACATGGCTTTCTATTTAGCTGCAAAAGCATTTCATTCCTAGCTCTGATTCCTGGTTACCTATATTACCTAGGGAAAGTCACTTAAATTCCATTGGCCTCACTTTCTTTATACATAAAATAAAAGAAGTTGAACTAAATGACCACTAAGGTTCTTTCCAGCTCCAAAATCTAGGATCTCATGAGTATGAGGTGACATCCATTACATTGTGAGTATCATAGTAGAATTTCAGGGGCAATGCACTGCACTTGTATATTCTCTCTCTCTCTCTCTCTCTCTCTCTCTCTCTCTCTCTCTCTCTCTATATATATATATATATATATATATATATATATATATATATATATACATACATGCATGTTGAAAAGATAACCACCACTAGACAAAATGTAAGTGTCTAGCAGGAACTTTGTTGTGAAGAGTTATAATTTACTATCTTAGATATTATCACATATATTCCTATGTATTCTGAGCCAGGTCTAATAAAGTCTAGTTTAGTGGCTCAGACTCATAATTGGAATGTAATAATGCACTTGTGGGCCAAAAAATATCTAACCAAAAAAAAAAAAAAAGGTTAGCCAGCAATAAAAAGGATCAATAAAAATACAGCATTGATTTTGTTGGTCATGACTCCCCTCTGTTTCCCATTTGTCAGTACAGAAATGCCCTATCAGAGAAGTAAGCCAACTATTCATAGATGGAGATTTTCATCTATAAGGATAGAATGACTTCTTAAAATGTAACACATACTTATGAAAAAAATCCATTTTAAAATATCCTAACAATTAAACATTAAAACCACCCAATACATATGTACATACACACAAATATGCAAATATATGCATATATATATCTATGTATAATAGATACATACATATGTGTATGCATACATATGTACTGCACTACTATGGCTTTCTTTGCAAAGTACTTCTAACATTAAATATTTCTGTCTTTCATCAAATTTGCTTAATTGAAGACTGTGAAGTTCATGGTAATTTTTTTTTAAATTGTTCATATTATTAGTAATTTGGAGTACAATTTCTATGGTTGACACTTATATATGCAAATTGATCTGTGCTCTCCTTGATTTAGGAACTCATTCCAAAGATAGATATTTCCATACATTCATTCTTTCTCATGTTTTTTCTCCCTATAAGTTTACTAGGGTCCACCTAACCTATTGAAGATCTTTCTTTCTTCTAACATTGTGAAGATACCAATAGACCTTCTCTCTCCCATTCTTGACATATGATGAGTCATCATCTCTTCCTAGAAAACATTTCCTTAATGACAGATTTTACTCCCTTTCTTTAACTCTTGCCTTTGATAGCTGTTGCAGTTTGTTAATACCATGCATTTTTCGATCATGTCTTTGTGACTTCCATTTATGTTTCTATTGAGTCTTGTGTTCTATGATATGTTGTATACAGAAACACTGGTGGAATGATGATGATAATGATGATGATAAGAAAACAGTGTTATTCAATCAATTAATATTTATTAAGTTTTTTTATGTGCCAGGAAATGTTCTAACCACTAGATATTTAAAAAAGAAAAAGAAAACAAAAGACGGTTCCTGGTCTCAAGTTGTTTATAATCTAATGGGAGAAATAAAATGTATACAAGTATATACAAATCAAGTTTTATACAAGATTAATAGGAGTTAACAGAAGGAAAGCACTGAAATTGGGTAAAGTGAGGCTTCTTCCTTATGGGGTGGAATTTTAGTTGGGATTTTAAGGAATCCAGGGATGTCAGTAGTTAGACCAGAGGAGGGAAAACATATCAGCCATGGGGAGCAGACAGAGAACACACCCAAATCTGTCTTGTTGGCCCAACTGACCAGAATTCCAGTGTCAATGGATCCAAATGTGTGTATCAGTTAATCCGGTGTAAAAAGACTGGAAAGGTAGGAGTATGCTGGGCTTATTAAAGATATCAAAGGGGTTTGGCAAGTGCCTGAAAATAATGTAATCTACTTTCTCTTCCTCTAGTTAAAATACATCTGTCCCAGATATACATACTGGTGGGAAGTTATATGAGTTTTCCCTTCCCTTTCCTTACTTATAACCCCTGATCCCTAAATGCAAAACCAAATCTGAGAGAATTTAATTCCTTTATGTCTAGAATTCCTTCCCTGAAGACCAAAGAGCTGATTGGTGGTTACTGCAGTCAATCACTCCCTCTAGAACTAACACGAGCTTCTTCATTTCTTTCCCCAACCAAAATTGCTGTTGTGGATTCTTCTAAGATATTCATCCATAATGACTCTACTCACTACAATTTTCCAAATCATAATCAAGGAGTGGGGAACCTGTGGCCTCAAGGTCACATGTGGCCCTCTAGGTACTCAAATGTGTCCCTTTGACAGAAACCAAGCTTCATAGAGCAAATCAAGGGAACCTAGAGGGCCACATGTGGCACTGAGGGCACAGGTCCCCCATGCCATCCCTCCTTTTTATTACTTGCTCTATTAGAAAATGCAATTTCTATGTGGACAAGGATTTAATTTCTCTGTCTGCATTCCTAGTGATTAGCACATAGCATTCACTTTATAAACCTTTTTCTTCATTAATTCTTTTTTTTTAATAATTTTGGTTTTAATTAATTTGTTTTTTTACTTTTAGTTTACAAGATTCAGTTTCACAATTCCTTGAGTTTCAAATTTTCTCTCACTCCTCTCCCTTCCCCCTTTCCATGACGGCATACAATCAAGTATAGGATCTATAAATACTTTCATATTAGAGAGTCAGTTTATAAAGAAGGATTGTATCAGATGGAATGAACAATGGGAAAGAGGAAACAAAAGCAAACGTTAAAAAGAAAAAGATCAGGTAGTTTGCTTCAATCTGGATTCAAACTCAGTTCTTTCTAGTTCTTGCTCTGTATGTCTACATCTCTCTCCATCATGAGTCTTTTGGGGTTGACTTATAACCAGAGTCTAGTCTATCAAAGTTGTTAGTCAAACATACCTTGTGTCTGTAATCGTGTAAAAATTTCTCCTGGTTCTACTCTTCTCACTCAGCATCAGTTTGTATAAGCCTCCCCAGATAAATATGAAGTCCATCTGCTTCTTGTTTATTATATCACAATAGTATTTCATTACATGCATACACCACAACATGTTCAGCCATTCTCCAATTGATGGGCACTCCCTTAATTTCCAATATTTTGCCTAACACCATATACCAAAATCAACTTTAAATTGGTACAGGATCTAGGTATAAAGGCTGATACTATAAGCAATCTCAGAAAGCAAGGAATAGTTTACCTGTCAGATTTGTGGAGAGTGGAAGGCTTTATGGCCAAACAAGGATAAGAGAGCATTATAAAATGAAAAATGGATAATTTTGTTTACATTAAATCCAAAAGCTTCTGTAGGAAAAAAAAAGGCAATATAACCAAGATTAAGAGGGAAGTTGGGCGGGGGCGGAGAAAAGATGGTTGAGTAGAAACAGCACATCCAAGCCACTCTCCCCAGAGATCACCTAGAAAATATGTAAAAGGAGACTCTGAACAACTTCTGGAGCCCCAGCACCCACAGAAGGACACAGAAAAGCTAACCTCCCGCTGAGGACAGCCCGGCAGCCCTGCAGGAAGGACCAGTGCAGCGCTCTGGAAGCGTGCAGCTCTCTGGGAGAGAACAGCTCAGCGTGCTGCAAATGGGGAGCCAAGCCCAAATCCCCATGAGCAGTTTTAGCCCCAGGGCAGCTGGACCAGCAGCCAGCTGGAGGGACCCCAGAATACCAACAGCTGTGGTGATTCCAGAATTATCAACATAGACATGCCTAGGACAAAATGAGAGGTTCGTGCCCTATGGACTTTGGCACCAGTATTTGGGGAATGTGTCGGTTTCCTCCCCTGGGAGCTAGAAGCCGCTGAGGAGACACACCATTTTATAGTGTCCAGAGGCAGCTCCAGCTCCTGGCCTGCAAACTGTACGGAGATCCAGCGATCAGTCTTGGGGGATAATCGCTCTTGCTTTAACCTCCCTGGATCTGGATTGTGATCTAGGGTGGAAGTTGTGAGTGGGTTTACAGCTTGCCAGAAACGGAAGTTGTCCTCCCACACGTTTGGGACAAAAAAAAATCCCCTGTCTGGTGGCAGAGCCATAGTGTGGCAACAAGCCCAAAAGTCAAGTAATTAAGTGGCAACATGCCAAGGCAAAGGAAACAAGTTAAACAGAAAAATGCAACCTTAGACTCCTACACTGGGGGCAAAGAGGATCAAAGCATGGAACAGTCAGGGGACTTTGAGGTCAGAAATCCTGCTTCAAAAGCCCCAAATGAAAATATGAGCAAGTTATAGGCCATAGAGGACCTTAAGAAGGACTTTAAAAATCAAATAAGAGAAGTGGAGGAAAAATTGGGAAGAGAAATGAGGATGCAGGAAAAGTATGAAATGAGGGTCAACAGCCTGACTGAGGAAAACAACACCCTAAAAAAAAGACTAACTCAAATGGCAAAGGAGGCCCAAAAGGGCAATGAAGAGAAGAATGCCTTAAAAAGTCGAATTTGCAAGATGGAAAAAGAATCTCGAAAGTTCACTGAGGAGTTTCATTCCCTCAGAGTTAGACTGGAGCAAATGGAAGCTAATGACTTTATGAGAAATCAAGATGCTGTTAAGCAGATACAAACAAATGAAAGATTAGAAGGCAATGTGAAATATCTCATGGGAAAAACCACTGACCTGCAAAATAGATCCAGGAGAGACAATTTAAAAATTATTGGACTATCTGAAAGCCATGATCAAAGAAAGAACCTAGAAATCACCCTTCAAGAAATTCTCAAGGAAAATTGCCCTGATGTTTTAGATCCAGGGGGCAAAATAGAGGTTGAAAGAATCCACCAATCACCTCCTGAAAAAGATCCCAAAAAGAAAACTCCCAGGAATATTATAACCAGTTTCCAGAATCTCCAGATTAAGGAGAAAATACTACAAGCAGCCAGGAAGAAACAATTTCAATATTGTGGAAACACAATCAGATTAGCACAGGACCAGGCAGCTTCTACACTGAGGGATCAAAGGGCATGGAATATGATATTCCAGAGGGTGAAAGAGCTGGGAATGAACCCAAGGGTCACCTACCCAGCAAAACTGAGTATTTTGTTTCAGGGAAAATATGGTCATTCAGTGGAATAGAAGATGATGGGATGAGTAGGAGGGAATTATGGGCAGCCTTGTACAATATATCTACTATGGTAATGTTTTGCATAGCTAGACATGTGCAACATATACTGAATTACTTATCTTCCCAGAGGGAATGGGTGATAAGGGAGGAAGGGAATGGATCTGAAATTCGAGGTCTTGAAATTAAATGTTTCAAATATATATATAAATACTCTTATTAATACTCTTTTGCCTGTAATTGGGTGATAATATGTGCAGGCATTGGAACACACAGATTCACCTTCCTCTAATGGACCCTTGAAGGGGGTATGGGAGAAGATATGGGAGAGAGCAGATTGGAGGAAGCAATATCTTGTGGGACTGCTATTCTGGGAGAGTGGGTAGGGGAAAAACGGGGGGGGGGGGATTATAACTCAAAATCTGGCAGAAATGAATTATGTAAAAGAGAAGTTAATAAAGCATTTCTTTAAAAATTAAAAATAAAAAAGAGGGAAGTTGATAATTGGGAATTCATTTTTACAACCTATGTCTCTGATAAAGGGCTCATTTCTAAAATATACAAAGTATTAAGTCAAATCTATAAGAATACAGGTCATTCCACAAATGATGAATGGTCAAAGGATATGCTCGGGCCTTTTTTAGAGGAAGAAATTAAAGATATTTATAAGCATATGAAAAAATGACCTAAATCATTAATTCTTTAACTCATTAAACCCAATGCTTGCCATCATCTGGCCAAAAAATTCATCCACTCGGTCATTTCCGTATGGATTGTCATGCCCAAATTTTGAGATGTTATGAACTTCTTTAAGGAGACTGCAATGGTTATAAGTTTGGTTTAACTATCACAAAGTCATCTGTAAATAGGAGCATTTGAAAGACCACATTACATATAAACCCAGATATATATATATATATATATATATATATATATATATATATATATATATATATATATATATATGTCATCTTTAACTTAGACACCAAGGGGTAGTCAAATGGCAGCATAGCACAAAGAAATGTACTCCATCTCCCTTACTGTACTTCCTCTAGAAAGATAAAAAAAAAGTTATCAAATCTAATCTTGATCAGGAAATTAAAAATTATTCAATTTTTTTCCAATCCAAATTAATGTAACAAAACTGTCACAGTAGGTTGTTGACACTGAGATTTGGGTCTGGCCAGGAATATTGCATAAAATATTTTAGCAACTAGGGACAAAAAGAGGACCAAGTTGTAAACAGAGTGGAATAAAATAGTACAAGAAGAGGTCCCAGGGTACACTTGTGCAGAACACAGTAATATGTGCCATGTGGCAACTCACTACCCAGTTCTGGGTTGCAGATTCAGGGTAGAGTGAGGAGAATGTGTCTAGGGGTGGAGGAAAGGATCAATCACGTAAGATATAATTGCAAGGAACAAGTTAAGAACCAAGCAGTAATTCTGTAGTTCTGATCTCAGCAGCAAAGCAGGGAATCATCTTTAGTATCAAACCTAGATTTAAGCCTGTAGCAAAAAAAAAAAAAAAAAAAGTCAAACAGGTGCTTGTGGCTTGGTTGCTCTGAACCTATTGAGATTCTTTACAGGTTGCTAGTGTCTGAGTCCCGCAATAGTCTTCTGGCACTCACAATCTGGGACAAGTATAGAAGAACTTGAAGATTTCAGACCAGGAGGGCAGTGAGTAGACTACCCCAGATCATATATACTACTCATTGCTCAGTTGTTTTCAGGCATGTCTAACTCTTTGCAACCACATTTGAGGTTTTCTTAGCAAAGATAATTGAATTGTTTGCCATTTCATTCTCCAACTCATTTTACAGATGAAGAAATTGAGGCAAACAGATTTAAGTCACTTGCCTACTGTCACACAGCCAGAAAGTGTCAGGGGCTGGATGTGAAACCAGATTGTCCTGACTACAAGCCACATACTCTATCCGCTGCCCCATCTGCAGCTGTCCCTACCAAACCTTACCCAAGAAAATAATTCACCAAAATAAGATTAATGTTGACGTTAATAAGCTTATGAGACATCAAAAAGTACAAAAATGTCAAAAGACAAACAATGAAGGTAACTGACGACAAAAAAATGACTGTAAATTGGATTTCTTCCAATAGAGCGGTCAAAACCCTTGACAATCATACATCATCTTGTTTTGTTTGAGTGTGAGTGTGTGTGTGTGTGTGTGTGTGTGTGTGTGTGTTTTCCTGGAGATAATCTGTGAATATCTTTCCATTTTTTTCCAGTTGTTTTCTGTATTTAGATGTGGGAAACTTTCTTACATTACTTTTTGCTTTATGTTATTAAGATTCTTTGACTTGTTGTATTCTTCTGTAAATCCTATGATCCTCAGATAGTTTTCTTGAATACTATCTTCAATATCACTGTGCTTTGACTATATAGAGATAATGTATTATTTGTTATAATTTTTCTCTTCTTTCATATTGTTCTTCACCTCAATATATTTGTATTCCTAATATTTTGTTCTCTCCTTTTTTCTTAATAGAGACAACAAAAGAATAACTTTTTCCTCCTAATTACATCTCATGTGCAGACCATAACGCCTGCTATTTGTTCCTTTTTAACTTCTTTAGTGAGTCTACTTCTTTTCATTTTTTTAACAAATGCTTTATTAATTTTTGGTTTACATCATTCATTTCTGCCAGATTTTGAGTTACAATTTTTCACCATTTTTCCCCTACCCACCACCCCAGAATAGCAATCCCACAAGATATCCCCTCATCCAATCTGCACTCTCCCATACCTTCTCCCAGACCCCGTTCGACTTTACCATTAGGGCGAGGTGAGTCTCTGTACCCCAATGCCTGTAAATCTTATCACCCAATTACATGAAATTAGTATTAATAATGGTATTTATATATATTTGAAACATTAAATTTTAAAACCTCGAATTTCAGATCCATTCCCTTCCTCCCTTGTCACCCATTCCCTCTGGGAAGATAATCAATTCAGTATGTGTTGTACATGTATAGCTATGCAAAACATTACCATAATAGATATATTGTAAAAGACTGCTTATAATTCCCTCCCACCAATCCCACCGCCCACCTGGTCCATTCCCTACTTTGATCCTGTTCTTCTTCAATACTGGGTACTTGCAACCTCCCCTCACCCAGAATGCCTTCCCTTCCATCATCCCCCCTTTTATCCCCCTTCCCTCTACTCTCAAGCAGGGTGACATATCCCATTTAGTATGTATGTCATTCTCTCCCTGAGCCAGATTCAATGAGAATATGGTTTTGCCTTTTTACCTTCATGTTCTTCCCCTCCCCTGCAGCCACTTCCCCTTCCTTCTTCTACATGAGATAGTTTACCCTACCCTGTCTCTCCCCATGTCCTCTTGCCACTTTCCTCTCTCACCTCATAACTTCACCCCTTAAGTATCAACCCTTCCCACCAAATTCAACCTGTGCCCTCGATCCATGTATAACTGTAAACATATATACACACATTCACATTTGTGTTCATATGCCCATATACCCTTCTTCCATTATTTTCATACTGAGGAAGTTTTCATCAGTCACAGTTATTTTTCCATGTAGGAATGTAAATAGTTCAACTTTGATAAGTTCCTTTTGATTTCTTTTCCCTGGTTACCTTCTCAAGTATCTCTTGCTTCTTGTGTCTGGATGTCAAATTTTCTATTCAACTCTGGTTTTTTCCTCAAGAATGCTTGAAAGTCCTCTATTCCACAGGACGACCATATTTTCCCCTGAAACAAAATACACAGTATTGCTGGGTAGGTGACCCTTGGCTTCTTTTGCCCTCTGGAATATCATACTCCATGCCCTTCGATCCCTCAGGGTAGAAGCTTCCAGGTCCTGTGCTATTCTGATTGTGTTTCTACAATATTGAAATTGTTTCTTCCTGGCTGCTTGTAGTATTTTCTCCTTGATCTGGGAATTCTGGAACCTGGCTATAATATTCCTGGGAGTTTTCTTTTTGGGATCTTTTTCAGGAGGTGATCTGTGGATTCTTTCAACCTCTATTTTATGCTCTGGGTCTAAAACATCAGGGCAATTTCCCTTGAGAATTTCTTTTTTTTTTCTTATCAGGCATATTTCAATTTATTTGTTTACAAACATCTATGTGTTTGCCACAGCAGCTGCCTAGGTCCTCTGGACAGACACTCGAGTGTGAGTCTTCACAAGATGGTTGGTGAATTCCTGATAAGGAGATTTAGTGAACACAGTCTCCTTCCATAGGTTTGGGGTTAGATAGCTGTATGTTTTGGAGATGGCATCAAAGGTAGCTTTAGCAACGTTGCCCAGAGTGGCAGTACAGCCTCTTGCAGAAGTGTAGCAATCATCGATTCCAGCCATCATCAGGAGCTTTTTAGGCAGAGGAGCTGAGACAATGCTTCTAGGGGCGGGGATCAGGCGAAACATAACTGACCCACATTGCCCAGTGACCTTGCAGGGTACTGTGTGAGGCTTGCCAATTTTGTTCCCCCAGTATCCACATCTCACAGGAACAATGGACAGCTTGGCCAGAATGATAGCACCAGGAATAGCTGTGGCCACTTCCTTGGAGCACTTGACACCCAGACCAACATGGCCATTGTAGTCACCAATGGCCACAAAAGCCTTGAACCTGGTGTGTTGTCTAGCTCTAGTTTGTTTCTGAACAGGCATGATCTTCAAAACCTCATGTTTCAATGAAGATCCCAGGAAGAAATATATGATCTCAGACTCCTTGATAGGAAACGAGAAAAGATAGGTCTCTTCCAAAGATTTGATCTTCGTGTCCTTGACTAACCAGCACAGCTTAGTGACAGGAACCCACTCCTTGTCTTCAGCCTTTCCTCCCCGGGCCCCAAGGCCAAGGCCTCCACCTTGACCACGGCCCAGGCCTCGACCTCGGCCCTCACTGCCAAAGCCACCGAGGAAGCCTCCCCGGCCTCCGACGCCGGGGCCCCCAGGGCCTCCCGCACCTCCTGCAGCACCGGCGTCGTCCTCCATTTGGTGTTCACCAGAAGTAGAAGCGAGAATATCTTGAAGGGTGATTTCTAGGTTCTTTCTTTGATCATGCCTTTCAGTAGTCCAATAATTTTTAAATTGTCAATCCTGGATCTATTTTCCAGGTCAGTGGTTTTTCCCATGAGATATTTCACATTGCCTTCTATTCTTTCATTTGTTTGGATCTGTTTAACAGCATCTTGATTTCTCATAAAGTCATTAGCTTCCATTTGCTCCAGTCTAACTCTGAAGGAATGAATCTCCTCAGTGAACTTTCGAGATTCTTTTTCCATCTTGAAAATTCGACCTTTTAAGGCATTCTTCTCCTCATTGCCCTTTTGGGCCTCCTTTGCCATTTGAGTTAGTCTATTTTTAGGGTGTTATTTTCCTCAGTCAGGCTGTTAACTCTCATTTCATACTTTTCCTGCATCTTTCTCATTTCTCTTCCCAATTTTTCCTCCACTTCTCTTACCTGCTTCTTAAAGTCCTCTATGGCCTGTAAACTGCTCATATTTTCCTTTCGGGCTTTTGGATCATGATTTCTGACCTCACAGTTCTCCTCCTCTTCCCTGCTTTGATTCTCTTTGCCCCCAAAATAGGAGTCTAATGTTGCATTTTTCTGTTTATTTTGTTCCCTTTGCCTAGACATGTTGCCACTTAATTACTTAACTTGCCGGCTTATTACCACAGTAGGATTCTGCCACCAGACAGGGGAGCTTCCATCCGGGTCTTCTCAACTTCTCAACTTCCAGTTCTGGCAAGTTGGATACCTACCCCAAACCTTCCCCCAGATCAGATCACAATCCAGATCTAAGCAGGTTAAAGCAATAGCGATTAACCTCCAAGACTGATCACTGAATCTCCCTACAGTTCACAGGCCAGAAGCTGATGTTGACACTGGAGCTGCAAAATGTTGAGTGTGCCCTGTCTCCACAGCGGCTTCTACCCCCAGGGGAAGAAGCCGACACGTTCCTCAAATACTGGTCCCAAAGTCCCTAGGGCACTAACCTCTTAGTTTGTCCCAGGCATGTCTGTGTTGATAATTCTGGAATTGCCACAGCTGCTGGTGTTCTGGGGTCCCTCAAGCCGGCTGCTGGCTAGGCCACCCTGGGGCTAAAACCCCGGCTCCCGAGGACCTGGGCTTGTCTCTCCTGCACATTGGGCTGTTGGCTCCCAGAGCGTTGCGCTGGCCCTCCCTGCAGGGCTTCTGGGCTGTCCTCAGCGGGAGGTTAACTTCTCTATGTAGTTCTGTGCGTGCTGGGGTTCCAGAAGTTGGTTAGAGTCCCCTTTTACATAGTTTGGAAGTGGTGAGGGGCAGAGCAGCTTGGAAGTGCTGTTTCTACTCTGCCATCTTGGCTCCACCTCTGATTTTTTCTTTTGAATCATTCTGAAATAACACGTCGCAGTTCCATGGCCTCTTAGGACTTCACAGCGTTCTCTACATCACATCTGATTTTGCTTCAATGTTCTTTGTCTCATAATACCTCAGAAAGATTTTCCATTTCTTGTATGTTTCAGTAACCGTTTTCTATCACAATTTTGCTATCTTTCATGTTGATTTGCCTATATGCACTCTATTATAACTGGTTTTCTTTTATTTTAACACTCTGTTGGTTTTAATCCTATAGCCATTTATTCACTACATGGTTTACTTAGTAACTTATTACACTTTGATGTTGGCTTTACTCCTGTGATTTGACTTCAAAGGTTTATTCCTCCCATGTGAGGAAATTTACTTTTCTCTGATTTTTAGTGCCTGGGAAAAGTAAGTTCTGGAGGTGAGAATGGGAAAGGACTGATACCACTTGTCTCTAATTTCCCTTTCCTTTACACCCAGCACAGCCAGACAAGGTGGCCTCTGTACTAGTGTCCTTGTTACATTCCTTATCTAGTAGACTGTGAGTAATGCAAGGGAATCGTTCACTGGCAAGTGTTGTAAGGAAAAGAAAATCCCGAGGATCCAAATCACAAACACATTGTTTGACTTCTGTTTCCCTGACAGATTATAAAGACTGGTATGAGAGGGGTGCATTGCCTAACATCTTCAGCCTAATTTATAAAGATACCTTGTTGGACTTCACGCTTTTAATTTCATGAAAACATATGCAATTGTTCTCACTCTGGTATATATAATCCCCCATTTTTTGAAAGTTAATTCTGATGAAGATAAAGATATTGCTTACTTATTGGTCACTGGACCTTGTCGGTAATCCAATTTTATTCATTTCTTCGTGTAAATGATCAGGAATCCTTTGAAGAAGGTTATTTTGTTCTCTCTCTCTCTCTCTCTCTCTCTCTCTCTCTCTCTCTCTCTCTCTCTTTTTGCTTTTTGGAGGGCAATTGGGATTAAGTAACTTGCCCAAGGTCACACGGCTAGGTTTTTGTTTGTGTGTACATTAAGTGTATGAGGCCGGATCCGAACTCAGGTCCTTCTGACTTCAGGGTGAATGCTCTACTCCCTGTGCCACCTAGCTTCCCCTTTTGTTTCTCTTTCAAAGAATCTAGAATGATTTTGATTTAGGGATGGGAGATGACTTATCAAAAAAGAACCTGTAAGATGGCATTTAGATCTCACAATTAAAATACTCTTTGACAGTGGTACCATAAAACAAATACAATGGAATCTTTTAGCTATACAACAGAATATGTAACCCATTTTAACACTTGTAAATGTTTTTAGTACCATCATTGGGGGATCAGTTTGTATATAGATTACTTGCATGATTATTTTTTTTGGATGGAAAGTAAGCATATAGGTTATCAGTTGTTTGTTTTTTTTAATGATCCTTCACTCCATTCATATTTAAAAGTATAATTGTTAGACTTACATTCTCCTCTATTTAAAAAAAATCTTTTAATTCAATAATATTTTTCTGATTCCACTTTTGCTTAAATCACTTTGATGCTATTAGACTTTCGGATAAGGACATTTGAAAAGTTTCTAATAAGCCTAGCTCTTCCACATGGGGCCTTGCAAATACTGAGCCTTCAAAAAGCAATTATAAGGAGCACAAAAAAGAGGCAGAAGTAAGCTATTTCATCTAATACAGAAATGTACTCTGCCAAAAATGCCCAGAAGTCCGCAAAGGATGGGAGAGGATTTATGCCAAGGACGGCAGCAATTTTTTTTTTTTTTACAAATGCACAAATTGGCATAAGTGGTTGTTAGTAATTCTACAAATAGACCAGCCACAACTCTGAAGAGAAGTGTTTTAAGCCAGTATGACCTCTAGTAATAATGGACTTGATGCCAGATTCTGGTCTGGATCTGTCAGAACAGAGGAAGAGGACAGAGACACTCTGCTTAGGTCACTGTGTATGGTAGATAGATCCAATAGTACACTACACAGAGTCCTGGGAGACACAGAACAGATCCCTGGTACTAGTAATACAGGGGCTGTGAAGAATGTATGGGGAAAAAAAGAATGCTTTTCAGCATTCTCTAGGAATTTGACAGATTTGTAGCAGAGGAAATAATAAGTGTAGTGGAATATAGGCTACTAAGACAAAATTCAGTGACTGAGGCAAAAGTTTTAGCATAATGCCAACCATTCCATTCAGATTAGAAGGGTTAGCATCATCCAAAAGGTATATTGAATAGAATGAAATAAGACTTATTCAACTCATCAAAGAGTATTAGAGGAGGCAGGCTAAAAATATAAACAGAAGAAAACACTT
The DNA here is from genome assembly GCA_011680675.1 of Gymnobelideus leadbeateri. NCBI lineage: Eukaryota > Metazoa > Chordata > Mammalia > Diprotodontia > Petauridae > Gymnobelideus > Gymnobelideus leadbeateri. The sequence continues at coordinate 311,372 of WOXC01004890.1, read as the reverse complement.
AATAGAATGAAAATATACAATGGGTTAAGAGAAGTCCAAGAGATATATTCAGAAGAGAAAGACTCAAACAACAATAATCAGAGGCTAGGAGAAAAAAAAAAAAAAACAAACTTAGTCACCAGGACTTTGACTGGAAGTAATGATGATTTTTTTTAAAAAAGGAAGTTATTATTGTAATAAAATTTCAGAAGCAAAAAAAAATGCAAATGCAATAACTTAGAAAAGGGAAAAAATTTTTAAAAACTTATAAGATAGGATTTTATTGAAATATGGAATGGAGAGAAAGAGCAGTTAATGATTTTATGATAATACCAAATATTAGAAGAAATGAAAAAAAGTTAAAAAAATAAAATTTAATATATCTACTATAAAAAATGACTTGACCTGTGAAGTGGATGAGGAGAAATCACTTAATAATCATTGGATTCCCCCCAAATGCAAACAATCCCCCCACTAAATACCATGTTTCATGAAATCATAAATACAAAACACATTATGTATCACAACTATAATGATAAGGCAAAAATTTTAAGAATCTATTAATTTCCTCCTGACAAAAAAAATCTAATTTTATAAAACCCAGTAATATCATAATCAAAATTCATACCTTCCACATCAGAGAATTATATAATTAATGTAGCCAGAATTAAAGGATTCAAATACCAGAGATATATTTTTTTTTAATTTCAAAGCAAGAGTTGATTTGCCCCCTACTTGTTTTAGTATGGCTTATGACCTAATAATATACATTTTAAAATAATATAATAGCCATTATTAGCTCAGGAGTTACATAAAATAGACTATTGGCTAGATTTTTCTCATAACTTGAAATTTCTGTTTAAAATTTAAAAGTAAATTTACAATTATTCCTCATTTAAAGATCAGAGCTAAGTAGAAAATTTGAAATAAAATCATAAGAGAAAAGGAAAACTTATAAAGGATAATGTTTTTGAACTATTGAAGGAATTAAATGATGACAAAATATTAATATTCTAATAGGAATAAGAGTTGTGTTTTACCTCTGAACCATAATATATTTGAGACTTAAATAAGATAAACACTTATTATGTTATTTTGGTCTAGTTTATCTTCTGAGAGGTAAAAAGGGAAGGGAAAAGGATAACCTATAGAAGAAATAATGAGCAGTGAGAAAACTTCAGCATTTCACATAAATGGGGTATTTCAAATGCAAAAAAAAAATGTACCCATATATGGAGGAAGAGGAGGTCATGAAACATCTCATAACTTCATTTTCATCTGAACCAGAAAAACAGCAATCAGTACATATATTCATAAAGAGTTTAGAGCAGAAATACATTAAATTCAATAGGGAAAGAAATAAGAAAATGTTCAGGGGTCACAAGGGTACTTAAAATGGGATAAAGTTCAAGAAAATAATCAGAGTCCCAGTATAGTGAAGGGAGGAGAAACAGAGATAGAAAAAGAGTACTTCAATTATAGATTACCAGTATTGATCAAATTCCTCATGTTTTTCTTTTTTCTTACTCTTCTTAAAGGGAAGGTTTGGAAAAGAATATATATATATATATATATATATATATATATATACATATATTTATACATGAGGTCAATATGAAGAGAGATGCACAAAGCTTTCCTAGTGGTTAATATCAATGGAATTAACTCATCTATAAAATGAAAGAAGGTAGTAATATTCATTACAAATCAGATTCACTTCATATAGAATTAGATTGGAGGATTAGAACAGTACTGATTATTCTTTGATCAAATTATATATAGCAGGACTAGCACTCATACTCTCAAATAATAATAAAAATAGATATGGTTGGAAAGGTTTAAGTAGAAAACATAGCATTGTGCCTAAATGTATCATGAAAAATTAAATAATATCAATATTGTACATATGTATACACATATCAAATGGTATGTATCTTCTAAATACTTGAAAGAAAATATTTTTAAAGTGCAGTGATATATATATATATATATGTGTGTGTGTGTGTGTGTGTGTGTGTGTGTGATATGCCTACATATGCAGTGATATTGATACATGTCATAGCATATGATATGTATACATATATGGATATGTATGTGTGCATGTATGAATAACTTTAATGCCACCCTTTCAGACATAGAACAACAGCCATAACAATAATGACAACAAATTAACAAGTAATATTGTAAAGATCTTACATTAGCAAAGTTACATTGATAGATACCCTGCAATTACTGAATGGGAATCAAGTTTAAAAATGAATGTCAGCTTAAACAATTCCCGATCTCATATAAAATAATGGATAAGACCGTAGAGCCTGATGCTCTTATGAGATGATAGCAGAACTTGACTGTATTAGTCAGAGTTTTGTCCTTGATGTGAGCTGTGCTTAACTGCATCCTGTGTGATGTTGTTTGGTTTAATTGAGGAATTTGGTCATGCCGAAAGGACTTGTATCAAACCAAAAAGCTAGTTTGGAATCTAGAATTTCAGTTGAGTGATCAGTTTAAGAGAATATGTTCCAGGGCGGCTAGGCTAGGTGGCACAGTAAGTAAAGCACTGGCCCTGGAGTCAGGAGGATCTGGGTTCAGATCCCAGCCTCAGACACTTCACACACACACACACACACACACACACACACACACACACACACACACACACACACACAAACTAGCATTGTGAACTGGGACAATTGCCTTATCCTCCCCCACTCCAAAAATTTTTTTTAAAGAGAATATATTCCAGCCATAACCCTGTGAACCCACAACTTGTTGGGGGAGTCTTTGTTTTGGCCTTCTCTCTGTCTCCCATTGTGGAAGAACTACTTCAGAGAAACTAACTTTTGTTTGTTTCTTTTTTAGTTTATGTTTTAGCAATTAATTTTAGTTTATTCTGAGCAAATATTGGTTGACATCAGTGTACTCAACAATCAAGCTAGTATGATGAGGAAAGGCAGATTCAGAGATTTATAGGAAACCAAAAGCATTCTACATGGTACCTAAAAGGCATTTCGTGAGAATTTTAGCAAAAGGATTTCTAGAAGTTATGTATTTTGCCATATGTATTTTAATATTGAACCTACTTTTCCCTTGACTCTCATGGATTTTTTTTCCACCCACACTATTAATATGCATTACTTATTATTGTTCAGTCATTTTCAGTCATACTCAGCTCTTTGAGATTTTCCAGTTTGAGGTTTTCTTTGCAAATATACTGTAGAGGTTTGCCATTTCCTTCTCCAGCTCATTTTATAGATGAAGATACTGAGGCAAACAGAGATAAGTGGCTTGCCCTAGGTCACATAGCTAGTAAGTGTCTGAGGCTACACTGGAACTCAGGAAGATGAGTATTCCTGACTCCAGGCCCAGCACTGCATCTACTGTGCCACCTAGCTGCCCAATATTCATTCCTATAATCTAACTATTTCTGGCTTGATTTTTAAAACTGACCATTTAATATCACCAAAAAGTCATGAAGAGCACACCAATTGTGAGCTCATGAGCTATGATTCTCATAAAAGATATCCCTGTAACCTCAATTTTAATCATATATTTGAAAGAACACAATACCTGAGTTTCAGGGATTCAGATAATTCAAAGTGGGCATTCGGATAATTCAAAGGGGGAAACTGGGAAAAGGAGCATCTATTTTAAAATATTTCACATGTTTCTCATGAAAATTTCGCTAAACTAAGCAATATGAGAAATAGAATCTTCATAAAAATAAAAATAGAATAAAGGAAAAAAAGAAATATTAAACATATCATTTACTGACTTCAGTTATTTGAAAATATAACGAATAAAGGATATTTGATGAAAGCACTGCAACAAATATAGGTAGATATCAATACAGATAAAGCAGTACTTGTAGGAAAGTTTATGTATCCAGGTACTTTTATCAATGTAAGAGAGAGACAAAGACAGAGAGAGACAGAGACAGAGGGAGACAAAGAGACAGATGTAGACAGAGACAGACAGAGAAACAGACACAGACAGACAGAGAAAAACAGAGAGACACACAGAGATGGAGACACAGAGAGAAAAACACACACATGCAGAGATCAAATCAAAGGATTACAAATGATGATGATAATGACAACAATAATAAAATATAATTAGAAGAATGACAACAGATCTAAAAAACTAAATCTAAACACTCATCACATTGACAATAATGACCAACAAACAAAACAAACTAAAAATGTAAAAGCAGAAATAGTTAATATTGGGGGAATTTTAGTAAAGCAAGTATCATAATATGCAATTGGTATAGCCATGGTCTAATCCAACAATTCTATTTGAATAATATTCAAGAAAATGTACTGGAGAGCGCCATAGAGTGACTTAGCACAGACTTACTCTGTGTCCAATATGAGCAAACTTTTAACAAACTTTACTTTTCTTTGGCTGAGAGAAGACTTGAGTTGAATTCATTTAGCAGGACCCAGCGTGTTGGTATTTTGGGGCCTCCAGAGCAATCCTAATCCTGTTTATGGGTAACTCCTTCAAATTTAACCTTTTCATTTTTGATACTGCACTTATCACAGAAGGCTGCACAGAAATACTGAGCTGCATATAAGAAGGAAAAGGTCTCTCTTCATGGCGTCTGTTCACATTGAGGAAAGTATTTGAAACCTGGAATTCTACAAATTGTTCATTTAGGGAGGAGCCAAGATGGCAGAAAGGAAGCAGTAACATCTCTGAGCTCCTCGGTCACTAAGGCTCAAAGGGTGAATCTGAGTGGAATCCGGAGTGACAGAGACCACTGGAAGACGAAGTGTGGCAGAGTCCAGCCCAGGAGGTTGCCCAGTGTGTCCGGACAGGACGAGTACAGAGCACATGGGGTCTGCACAGCTCAGACCTAAGAGCAGACAAGCAGACTACACCAGAGAGAGAAAAAGCCCCAGCCTGCAGACTTACCAAGGACGAATTGAAGTCATCTCCCCTTCATCTCACAAAGGGATGGGAGGAATCATTGGAGCCAGATAGGAGAGTAGGGCCCCCAGGGGAGAGAGTGGCTTCTCTGGCTGCATTCAGTCCACAGTCTGGAAGTTTGGAGACTGCCTGCCTGCATGTATAATACAGGGGCTGGAATGGCAAACTAAATTCTAGCTGCTCTGATCCTCCCATCCCTCTTTCATGAAGCAGAAAACTCAAAGATAAGTCTCCCACCCAGATTGAAATCCCAAGTTAATGGATATAGCCCCAGGCTTGAGAGTCTCCAAGAAGGGGTGTAACTGAGACAGCCAGGAGTCTGAAGAGAAGAGAGGGAGGGGTCCCAACAAGCCCCACCTCTCCTCACCAACAAAAGCCTACTTACAGCCCAGGCCTATAGAGGCAGGAATCTGAAGTGGTCAGAGGGACCCATAACTACTCCTCTACATCCCTCATTGACTTCCCTGACTTAGCCATAAACTAGCCACCCAGAGGTATTCAAAGTCAAGGATCAGGCCCTAAACTCATAGCCTGAGAAACTAAGAAACAGGAAGTCACAATGGGAAAGATAGAAGTGGAGAAGGAGAAGGGGAAGACAAGAAAGTCTATTCAAGCATACTATGCAGGGCAAGAACAACAAAATACACAGGGCAATATAGACTCTCTACCCACACCTGAGACCACAGAAGGAAACATGATCTGGTCTCAAGCCCAAATAGCTTTCCTGGAGGAACTTAAGAAAAAATTTAAAGACCAAATCAGAGAGGCAGCGACCAACTTGGAAAAATGTCTCAGTGAAGTAATTGGAGAAAATACCTCCCTAAAAAAGGAACTTCAAAAACTAACTGAAGACCATAATTCGCTAAAAATTAGAAACAATCAAACTGAAGCTCAGAACTCAATGATGCAGCAAGAGTCAATCAAACAAAACAAGACGATCAAAAAATTGGAAGAAAATGTAAAATATCTCACTGGAAAAATAACTGACCTAGAGAAAAGATTCAGGAGAGACAACCTAAGAATTATTGGTCTGCCATAAAGCCATGATGAAAAAAGCAGCCTAGACAACACCCTCCAAGAGATTGTCAAAGAAAACTGTCCTGAGGTCCTGGAATCAGAAGATAAATTAGCTATCAATAGAATTCATTGGACTCCTCCTGAGAGAGATCCCAAACTGAAAACTCCAAGAAATATAGTAGCCAAATTCCAGAATTACAAGATTAAAGAAAAAATTCTACAAGCAGCCAAAAAGAAACAATTCAAATATCGAGGAACTACAGTTAGGATCACACAGGACCTCGCAGCTTCTACATTAAAAGAGCGGGGGCGGGGGGGACTGGAATTTGATATTTTGTAGGGCAAGAGAGCTAGGACTACAACCAAGGATTAACTACCCAGCAAAACTGAGCATAATTTCCAGGCAAGGTGATGGTCATTTAATGAAATAAGAGACTTCCAGACTTTCCGGATGAAAAAGCCAGAGCTCAATGGAAAATTTGAACTCTAATTACAAGACTCAAGAAAGACATAAAAAGGTAAACAAGAGAAACACAGATTCACACATGCATAAGTGCACACTACCATACCCACAAACACATGCTCATTACTTGGGATGGAACAAGAGCAAAATGTTCACATCCCTATATGTGGAGCTGATAACTGTCAATATTCGAAATCTTTATGATTATCATGAGCTTCAAAAGGGTTATACTTAGATAGAGGGTGTGGGTATGAATTCACTAACCTGAAGTCTAATGGGAAAAAGGAAAGGATGATATAGAAAAAGGTAAAATATGCCGTCTGAAGAGGCATTAAAACACACTATAGAATAGGGGAAATAAAGAGGGACAGGAACATCATTTAAACACTATTCTCACTGGTTCTGGTTCAAAGAGGGATCAACTTAATCAGTGAAGTTTAAGATTGTAATTTGAATAGACACATAGATTCATTAAATAGAGGAAAAGGAGGGAGGGAGAAGAGCACTGTTTGAAATTTGTTCTCATTGGTTTGGAATCAAACAGGGAGTAATTTACTCCGATAAGTATAAAAACTTATTGCGTCCTATAGATAGTGGAAGTGCAAGGGGTGGTGGTGAAAAAGAGGCGAATAAGGCAGGGATTAGAAAGGGGGGAAAGAGTAGTAAGGGGAGAGGGTAGTTTAAGAAAAGGGATCACTGGATGGCAACACTGAGGGGGGGAGCAGTCAAAAGGGAAAATTCAAGTAGGGGAAGGGAAAAGGAAGAAACAAAAACTTAAACAGGGGAGGGAATATGATGGAGGGGAAGAGACAGATAGTCATCATTACTGTGAATGTGAATGGGATGAACTCTCCCATAAAACAGAGGCGGATAGCAAAATGGATTAAAAACCATAATCCTACAATATGCTGTCTACAAGAAATATATTTGAAACAAAGGTATACCCACAGGTTAAAGGTAAAAGGTTGGAGTAAAATTTATTATGCCTCAGCTAAAGTAAAAAAAAAAAAGCAGGCGTAGCAATATTTATCTCAGATAAAGCAAAAGCAGAAATAGATGTAATTAAAAGAGATAAGGAAGGAAACTATATCCTTCTAAAAGGCACCATCGAGAATGAAGCAATATCACTATTTTATATATATGCACCAAGTGGTGTAGCATCCAAATTCCTAGAAGAGAAGTTAAAGGAATTAGAGAAATAAATAGATAGCAAAACTATACTAGTGGGGGACCTTAATCTACAACTCTTTGAACTTGATAAATCTAACCTCAAAACAAACAAGAAAGACCTTAATGAGATGAATAGAATCTTAGAGAGACTAGATATAATGGATCTCTGGAGAAAACTGAATGGGGATAAAAAGGAATATACTTTCTTTTCAGCAGTGCATGGTACATACTCAAAAATAGACCATGTACTAGGGCATAAAAAACTCACAATCCAGTGCAGAAAGGCAGAAATATTAAATGCATCATTCTCAGATCATAATGCAGTAAAAGTATATGCAATAAAGGGCCATGGAAAGATAGACTAAAAACCAATTGGAAATTAAACAATTTAATCCTAAAAATTGGTGGGTCAAACAAGAAATTATAGAAACAATCAATAATTTCATTCAAGAGAATGATAATAATGAGACAACATACCAAAATTTGTGGGATGCAGTATAGGCAATTCTCAGAGGAAGTTTTATATCCCTGAGGGCATACTTAATTAAAGCAGAGAGAAGGGAGGTCAATGAATTGGACATGCAATTGAAAAAGCTAGAAAAAAGTACAAATTGAAAATCACCAATTTAGTACTAAATTAGTAATATTGAAAACCAAAGGTGAGATTAATAAAATTGAAATTAAGAAAACTATTTAATTAATAAATAAAATTAGGGGCTGGTTTTATGAAAAAATCAACAAAATTTATAGACCCTTAGTCAATATGATAAAAAAAGAAAGAAGAAAACCAAATTATGAGTATCAAAAATAAAAAGATTGAATGTACCTCCAATGAAGAGGAAATAAAAAAATAATAATGAGGAATTATTTTTCCCAATTGTATGCACATAAATATGACAATCTTAGTGAAATGGGTGAATATTTACAAAATCACAAGTTGCCCAGTTTAACTGAAGAGGAAGTGAATTGCCTAAATGACCCCATCTCAGAAAAAGAAATCAAACAAGCCATAAATGAACTCCCTAGGAAAAAATCCCCAGGGCCATATGGGTTTACTAGTGAATTCTATCAAACATTTAAAGAACAATTGATTCCAATACTGTACAAACTATTTGGGAAAATTAGTGAAGAAGGAGTCCTACCAAACTCTTTCTATGACACAAATATTGTGCTGATTCCTAAATCAGAAAGAGATAAAACAGAGAAAGAAAATTATAGACCAATTTCGCTCATGAATTGAGACGCAAAAATTCTAAATAAAATATTAGTCAAAAGACTCCAACAACTTATCACAAAAATAATACACCCTGATCAGGTAAGATTCATTCCAGGAATGCAAGGATGGTTTAATATTAGGAAAACCATAAGTATAATTGATCATATCAACAATAAAACTAGCAGAAACCACATGATTATCTCAATAGATGCAGAAAAGGCTTTTGACAAAGTACAACATCCATTCCTATTAAAAACACTAAGAAAGTATAGGAATAAATGGAGCCTTCCTTAAAATAGTTGATAGCATTTGTTTAAAACCATCAGCAAGTATTATATGCAATGGGGATAAACTAGAAGCCTTTCCAATAAGATCAGGAGTGAAACAAGGGTGTCCACTATCACCCCTCTTATTCAATCTGGTACTATAGAAAAACTAGCAGTAGCAATTAGAGAAGAAAAAGAAATCAAAGGAATCAAACTAAGCAAAGAACCAAGCTATCACTCTTTGCAGATGATATGATGATATACTTAGAGAATCCTCCAGAACCAAGTAAAAAACTACTTGAGACAATAAATAAATTTGGCAAAGTTGCAGGATATAAAATAAACCCACATAAATCCTCAGCATTCCTGTACATCTCTAATGAAACTCAACAACAAGAGATAGAAAGAGAAATCCCATTTAAAGTCACTGTAGAAATTATAAAATACTTGGGAATCTACCTGCCAACACAAACCCGGAATCTTTATGATCACAACTACAAACCACTTCTCACACAAATAAAATCAGATCTAACTAATTGGAAAAATATCTGTTGCTCGTGGCTGGCTCGAGCTAACATAATAAAAATGACAATATTACCAAAACTAAACTATATATTTAGTGCCATACCAATCAATTTACCAAAAAAAAAAAAAAACTACTTTCCAGAGTTAGACAAAATAAAAACAAAATTTATTTGAAAAAGCAAATTATCTAGAATATCAAGGCAATTAATTAAAAGAAACCCTAGGGAAAGTGGACTAGCTATGCCAGATCTTAATCTGTATTATACAGCAGCAGTCATCAAAACTGCTTGGTACTGGCATAGGTGTAGAGTAGTAGATCAATGGAATAGATTAGGCACAGGAGACCCAGCAGTTAATGAATATAGTAATCTATTGTTCGATAAACCCAAAGATCCCTGTTTTTGGGATAAGAATGGACTATTTGACAAAAACTGCTGGGAAAACTGGAATACAGTATGGCAGAAACTGGTCATAGATCTTTATCTAACACCATATACCAAAGTTAAGTCTAAATGGGTGCATGATCTAGGTGTAAAGAATGATACTGTAAGCAATTTGGGAAAGCAAAGAATAGTTTACCTGACAGATTTGTGGAGAGGGGAAGACTTTAGGACCAAACAAGAATTAAAGAGCATTATAAAATGCAAAATGGATAATTTTGATTACATTAAATTGAATAGCTTCAGTACAAACAAAGCCAATGTAACCAAGCTCAAAAGGGAGGTGGGAAATTGGGAAAGAATTTTTACAACCAATGTCTCTGATAAAGGAATCATTTCTAAAATATACAGAGAACTGAGTCAAATCTATATGAATACAAGACATTCCCCAATTGATAAATGGTCAAAGGATATGAACAGGCAGTTTTCAGAGAAAGAAATTAAGGATATCTATAAACATATGAAGAAATGTTGTAAATCACTATTGATTAGAGAAATGCAAATGAAAACAACTCTGAGATACCACATCTCTCCAGTCAGATTGGCTAAGATGACAAAACAAGAAAGTGACAAATGCTGGAGAGGATGTGGACAAATTGGAACGCTAATACATTGCTGGTGGAGTTGTGAACTTATCTAACCATTCTGGAGAGCAATCTGGAATTATTCCCAGAGGATTATAAATAATTTCATACTCTTTGACCCAACAATACCACTTCTAGGGTTATATCCCAAAGAGATCATAGAAGTGGGAGGAAGACCCATATGTACAAAAATATTTATAGCAGCCCTTTTTGTGGTTGCAAAGAATTGGATACTAAAGGGGTGCCCATCAATTGGGGAATGGCTAAACAAGTTGTGGTATATGAATGTAATGGAATATTATTGTGGTATAAGAAACGCGGAGTAGATGGTTTTCATATTTACCTGGAGAGGTTTATACAAACTGATGCTGAGTGAGAAGAGATGTACCAGGAGAAATTTGTATACAATTAAAGACACAACATATGTGTGATGACCAACTATGACAAACTGGACTCTTTTCAGCAATGCAGTGATATAAGTCAATCCCAAAAGACTCAAGAAAGAGAGAAATGTGCCATCCAGAGATATATCTAATAAGAACTGAGCCTGAATCCTGATGGAAGCAAACTAAATGATCTTTTTCTTTCATTGTTTGGTTTTATTTCTTCTTTGCCATCTTTCATCCCACCTAGTACAATACACCTTTGTATTTGGAATAATGTCTAATATGAATGTATTTGCAGATCCTATACTGGACTATATGCTGTTGTGGGGGGAGGGTGGAGGGAAGTAAAGGAAATTTCAAAATCAAGAACTATGGAATTGAATCTTGTTAACTGAAACTAAACTAATAAATTAATTTAAAAAAAGAATAGAATGACAACATATTATGCATTAATAGAATATTATTGAGCCATAAGAAACTGTGAGTATGAAAAAGTCAGATATAAAAAGAAGAATGATGAGATTAAGTGATTTAGAGTGAAGAAAGCAGAACCTGCCAAACAAGATACATAATTATAATGTCAGTGAAAATAACAATAAAATGAAATTTAGTAAGATGCAATTTTAATGACCATTGAGGACATGATAGAACAAATGAAGAAGTGAGATTCTCTCCTTTCCTTGTAAAAGTTAGAGACTTTAAATGTGAAATATGGCATGTCCCATCAGATTTTATAAATCTCTTGGTTGATTTTACTTAATTCTTTATTTCTTTGTTCCAAATATAAGCTCACAGTTTAGGACAAGGAAAAGAGTGATTTTCAGAAAGTATTCCAAAGAATAACAATACATATTTACATAGAACTATAAGAAAACACTTTATAGACACCAATAAAACATTAAAAAATATATAGGCGATGATCATTCAATAAATGGATTGTTGTTGCATCCTGCCCACTGTGAATAATAATATAATAATAACCTTCTGTACATCAAGTATGTTTTCAGGAGCAACAGGTCAGTTAAAGAGACATGATAAATTATACTAAATTCTGTCTTTGGAATTCAAGTGCGAAAAATAAATTAATTGTGAATATACTTGCCAAAAAAACAGTCTGAGAGAAAATTATTTCAGGAAATAGAATTAAAAATAATTTGAAGACCACAGTAGCAAAAAAGGATATATAGCTATCATATATGCAGTTAATTAGATTGGATCTGGAAAATCCTAGTCCAAAATCCAGGGGAAACTATGGAAGTTCTTCCTGGAATGGAGTCTCAGATCAGTTTTAAATAACAATGGCTAAAAAGTACTTTGAAGATAAAACAAGTATCTAGATATCTTCTCCCCTGTAGGTAGGCACTTTGAAAACTCTCAGAATGAATGTTTTTGAAACACTTTCTGTCCCAGGAAGGGGAAATGATACCTAAATCATTAAAAAAAAAAAAGTTTTCTGTCAGGGAAACCATTGGCAAGCTTCAAAAATTAGATTGTAGCTGGATATCTTCAAGTAGCTATTGAAACTGAGACAAAAACAAAGTGTCAAATAATAGGTGTTAAAAATAATTTATAAGATGCCAGATTCCAAAGGTTTTTCTTGTGTTGCTGTTGTTAACAGGCATCAACTACTACTTATAAAAGAAAATTCAATAAAGATATTTACTGCATTAACGTTTCTCTAAGTTGCCTACATCTTGAAACAGAGAAAGTATGTCATGCAAGTTAACTCTGCCAAATCTACTCAGATGCTATTTTGTGTCAAAAGAAATACTGCCCTAGCACTAAGACAGAGAGGGACAAGTCCTGGGGAAACAACTACAAGGAAAAGAATGAGAACAATAGATAATGTAGAACATTTGCTGCATGCAGCAAATACAAGTTTATTCATTTTATGATCAAACCGGTAAAATTGAATGAGAAAAGTAAATAAATAGAAAACAAGCCAATAAGTTGTGTGTGTTTGTTTGCGTGTATATATATATATATATATATATATATACGTATATATATATATATAATGCACATCTATATGTGTATATAAATGTCTGTATATATGTATATGTGTACATATATATATATATCAGAATCAATACAGACACACACACACACATATATATGTATATATATATATATATATATATATATATATATATATAAAATCAATAGTGAGTATTTTCACTTTTCCAAACAATCAACAATTTGTCATCAATTTACTGTCCAGAATATATTAATCAATGATAGCCCTCTTATTAGAGTATGCCCTGCTTATTCCCAATTTCTATGTAGGCTTGATAAGACTTTTTCTTTTCTTTTCCTTTGTTTTTGAATTAAATTTTTTGTTTATATTATTCATTTCCACAAGATTTTAAGTTGCAAAATTTCTCCCCATCTTTCCCCTACCCATCACCTCATAACAACGATCCCAATGAATACCCCTCCCACTATCTGCTCTCTCCTATATCCTCCCCCATCCCCTGCCTCTGACTTTCCAGTAGGGCAAAATGGATCTCTATACCCCAGGGTAGGTAAAGGAAAAAAATATATACAGATATATGTATATATATATATATATATATATATATATATATATATATATATATACATATATATATACACATATATATCTTTATATATATGTATATGTGAATGTGTGTATATATATGTATATATGTGTATGTGTGTGTGTGGGTATTAACATTTGGTTTTAAAACTTCGAATTCCAGATTCTTTACCTTCCTCCCTCATCACCCACCCTTACTGGCAAGATAAGCAATTTAGTATAGTTTGTATATGTGTAGCTATGCAAAACATTTCCATAGTGGATATATTGTGAAAGACTGACTATATTTCCCTGCATCCTATTCCACCCCCAAATTGGTCTCTTCTCTACTTTGACCCTGTCCCTTTTCAAAAGTGTGTACTTCCAACTGCCCTCCCTGCCAACCTGCCCTGCTGTGGGAAGCCAAGTCCATCCAGGGACCCCTGCCGTTCTGTGGCAGTGTCTGAGATAGTGGTAGAGAGGAGCCCTGCTGGCCAGCAACAGGCTGAGAAGGAAAAGTTAGGTGAAACGATAGATAAAAGAGTTATTACACAGAGGTAGACAATCATAAATGAGGTGGGACAATAGTATGGTGGAAAACTGAGTCAACTTTATTTAGCTAAGAGTCCAGTATATATAATGTAAAACTGCATAGGCATCATGAGCCACTACCTTTGGGATTACACTATTGCCTTAGTTCTCATTTGCCTCATATGTGTACTCTATCCTTGTTATCAGGTATGAGTACCAGGCAGGATGTTCCAAAACCTCCCTAAATCTCCTTAGAACAGAATGGAGTTGTCCCAAGGCTTCTTGTTAATACTACATTGCAAAATTATGCTAGTATCCCCTGGGAATGCTGTGAGCATCCTTGTTCGCAGGTTGGGATCATGTATCACGCTTCTCACAGGGATGTGAAGCCCATGCCTGTGAGGCTTCCTGTGGGATGGAGAACCCATCTGAGCCTGTTTGGCAGGGTCTTATGCTGAGATGGCTTATTCAGCCATCAGGGCCAGAGTCCCACTGGTCTTTGTTCTCAACATCTCCTCCTTTCTGTTGATGAAGGGGTAGGCAATGCAGTTCAGTGGCAACCTCACGCAGAGTGTGAGTTCACCACTGCCAACATAGGGAAACAATGCAAATCACAAAGAGACACAATATAACCAGGCGAAGAAGGGGTGAAAGACTTAACTCTTTAAACGGACCTCAAATTTGTCCTGCCAAATTGTCTACCTTAACTTCATCCAAGGAGGCCTCATTGATATGTGAAATCAATTTATCAAATTGTGCAAAATCCACTCCTATGGAGGTATTTCTAAAAATCCCTAACAAATGATTTTTAACTTTTTGACAATCATAAACAGACCTATTATATTTCATGAGAGTAACAAAATACGATGAAATATATAATCACACTTCAACAAAACTCAGTTTCTGCAAGCTTGTCTTTCACAAATTCTACTGTTTCCTTTAAAGCATCTAGTTTTTTGCAGAAAGTCTCTAACTTATTACCTAAATATAAAGACACAGTGGTTGAAATTATCAATGATAATAGACAAAATAATTATCAATGATAATAGATAAAATAATATTAGGACATAATAGTAAATGAAATAATAATACAAATCCCTAATAGATATACATTGAGCAAGAGTACAATGAATGCAAAGAGTATTCAATACACAGATGTGTCCATAAGTACATTGGAGAGGGAGAATAGAAAACACAGTTCCAATTAGTCCCATGATTAAAAGTCCAGAAATTGCTTTTGTGCAGGTTCCCCTGAAGTCTGAAATCAAAAGAGAGTGGTTCTACAAAACAGTATAATGACATCATAATCACTAATACATTGTTTGAGAGTACTGTTAAAGTAGGGTATATTCCAATAAAGTGTAGTATGGACTGATAGAAAGCAGAGTGATCACAGCAAGAAACACAAAGCCTGGGAAAACAGGTTTCAGTTATTTGGGAGGATATAAAAATGTTCGATTCGCCCCCATGGGGGCACAGATTTTTTTTTTTTTTGTAGTGGTTGCATTAGAAGACCTCTTCTTTATTCCTATGTTCTGTCTCTGTGAGTTCTTCTTCTGCTGAAGCTTTTTCATCTTTCTGGGTGATTCGGAGTACACACCCTGACATTTCTGTTCTGGCACCCTCATGGGTCATTCCCCAGCTTCTGGAAAATATATAAGCACAGCCTCACCCCCACAGTAATAAATCCCCACATTTCCTTCATTTTGGGGGAGTATGCACCTTTCATATTGTTTTACTGCTGGTGTATACTCATTTTTAGCCATGTTTTATTTAGCTAATGTATTTTGGGTGTATAAAGCAGTAGCTAATGTAGCAAATTTCTCCCCCCCTTTTTTATTTTAGCAGCTAGGTTGCAATATCTTAATTATATGGGGTATGCCTGTAATTAATATTATTTAAAAATGATCACAGAAACATTGAAATGAATTGTTAGTGTCAGGAACATTATCAGCATTCAATTGTGTCAGAATGCCCATTGAAGCAAAAAACTGTAACATATGGTTGAGCACATTTTTTTATGGCATAACCTATCTGAAGGGAAGCAAAAGTAAAAGAAGAAAAGTATCTATTATAATATGCATATATAATAATGTACAAAAGGAAGGATAGTGAGTTGCTTCCAATCCATGGGGGTCAATGATGAGTAGTGGAGGAGTAATAAAGGCCACACATTGAGTGCGGTTTTTAATGAACCTGTCTACCTTGTTCCCTAGTAACATGGAATTATTTACATAGAGTTTATGCATTTTGATAAAAATAAGGGTAAACTAATGTAGTACTAAGAATATTTGGGAGAAAATTTGGAAAGATTTGAACTTTTGATTAATAGCCGCATTATTTAGATAAAGAGGCCTAGGAAGTGAAAAATGAACTGCAATATAGATAGTGGCCTCTGTCTTGTAAGAGTTTGCAATTACTGAAAAAAAGTTAAAAAGATTTGTATTCCGAGTGTGTTTAAGTTTAACAGTATCGAATGTGTGGGCATATGTACACTGAATATTTGTTATTTGACTCAGTATTAAAAGGAAAAGAAAAAAATCATTTAACAGTAATATTATAGCTAAAAGCTTTGTATTATAAGCAGCAGTAAACTGAGTAATAATATCTTTATAATTAGAATCAATGTAGTAAGCTATATTCTACTGTTGATAGTAAATGAATCTGATCACAGTACTTTAAAAGCTATTGATATTAGAATCTTCTTGAGGTGAGTCTTAAGTAGCTAAAAAATTTCTTTCATCAAATCATGGCTCATAGCCAATAACAATTAATTTTTTTTTATCCCCATAGAGTTGTAATAAACAATAAAGATTTACTAGGTCCCTCATACTTAAGGGTATAATTTAACATTTAGGATTTAAACTTGCACTGGTGAAAAGGCCAAATTGTTAGAAATATTTTAAATATTTTGCAACTTTCTTAGCAGGTCACAATTAAAACAAGTTCCTTTCTAAGGCTGAATGACCTTGCCTCTACAGATAATTTCCATGGGCTTTTTGCAGTTTTACAACATAAGTAAGATTGATATGGATTCTAAGCGGGAGAGACAGGGGGCTTAATTTCCCTGCATTGCTAACTTTCATACATGGAGAAGGAACGTCTTGAATGGGCAAAATTAATCCAAAAAAAGTTTTTACCTAGTATCCTCCTATGCACATATATTAATCAATTAACAATTTTAAGTTGTTAGCATTAATACAATAAAATAACTCAATTAATAATCTCACAAGTTCCAAATAACTGATGATCAAATTGTTTTAGTTGTAACCTCCTCTCTAACTTTAGATAGAGGTGTAAATAAATACCTGATTTTCTATATGGCATATATAAACATTATAAGATGTAAGTGACATAACCATTTTTGAACAAGTTCTTTATCTTTTAGTTCCAACAAAATTCAAATGAAAAATTTGCTTATCTAACAGTATTTCTGGCTTACAATGATCCTCACATGACATTATGACATCAATTTTATTTCTAAATCATCACTTGCAAAAATGAACAATGAAAACTTGGGCTTATTGAGTGCAGAGGTTTTTCTCCTCTACTCACAGCTGCAGAGCCTGCTTGTGGACGTAGGAGTTTGAATTGGAGAATTCTATCTGCTTGCTTAAAGGTGTGGGCTTCAGGGTGCCTCAGAGCTGTTGCTAGTGGGGTGCTTGATAACTTTATTAAGTTTCATCCCTTTTTCCAGATTGGGGAGGGTAACAAGTTCCCAATTAAACTTCAGCACACGTTTTTAGCCTAATCTGGGATGAGAGGCTTTAATAAATTTTTGTAAAATGTTTTTTGCTGACAAAATTTTTACTCCATTTAACTGTTTTATGTGTACACTCCTTAAACACTTTTTTTGAAAGCAAGAACTTTGAGTCTTCCAGTAAAGAGGGTGTTGGAAATGGTACGATATCTCTTCTCCCCCATACTAGAGAGCTTAAAATGTGATATTACTTATCAAATTTTAGAAAATATCCCAATTTGCCTAAATGCCAAATAGTATAATAAATTCTGATTTTCTTTAGCATCAAATTAGGAGTGACACTTTTTACTTTTCACATGAATTTAATTGACCTACAGTTGTATTCCCAAATGTTCATCTGTTTGCCTCTTTTATCTGAAGGAAAAAAAAAATCCCTTATTATTTCTTATCTCCTTCTCCTCACTCCACTTGGCCAGAGTAAAATAAAGAGGAGGAGACTTTCAAACTTTTAAAAGTCATAACACTTTTACTCACATCTTCCATGCAAATAATTTATGCCTATCTTTAAAAAACTTTCTACCCATGTTCCTCTCATTGCTACATACTTAAACTGTCATGTTTTTCCTTCTGTCTTTTTTTTTTTGCTGGACTTTTATTAAAGCACTTTTTAAACCACACATACCTTAGTTCTTACTAATTCCAACCTAACACTGATCCTACACTCTTTAACTTACCATAACTATTTTATAAAATGTAAAATAATAAAATATTTTGTTCATTTTCTGGTGAGAAAAGAGGGAGAGATGGAGTGAATGAAATAACATTTCACAGAAAGTTCTGCAGTCCAGCTACATTTTAAATCTATAGAATAACAAATTACTCTCACTCATTCTAACAAAGACACATAAACAAAACAGAGAGATACAAAAAATAACAGAATGGATCACATAGAAATTGTAGGAGATCTCCTGAAAAGATTAAACAGTTGCTGGCTCTCCAGATATTAACAGAAGCCAAGTAAGACTTAACTGATAATATTAGGGACAGCTGCATCACACTGAAGTGTTCAAGCCACCACTGGCACTTTAATTTCTAATGTTAAATGTGTCATTAATATATTCCATAGAAAAAAGGTAGAAATGAGGAAATGCAGGAGTCCCTCTTTCATTAGTCCCTCTCTCCTGACTGGTTCCCAATTTACTGAATATGGACAACATTCCAAGAATTTGTGTAACTGAGTGTTAGCAATAAATATTCGTCTTTCTTTTTCTAATGTCTTAAGAGTCTTAAAGAATATTTTTTCTCCTGAAAATTTTGCTCAGACAAGGCTTATCTTCTTATTTGTTACTAAGTTCTCAACTGATCCCACTTTAACCTGGTGAATAATCTACTGATTAGCCTTTTGGAGAGGAGTGATCATACTGCACTCTCACTGCCTGACTACATCCCCATTAGGGATATGCATGCTCTGATAAGATGGGCACTGAAACAGTGAGGGGTGAGGTGGACAGCTGTTTAGAGCCCTCCACTCCAATCAGGGAAGAGCCCTTCTCTCCCAGTTTATTTTCTTGTTCTTGTTTTACTTCTTCCTCTTCCTCCTCCTGTGTTCCTGTATTGAACCTCTAAATCTCTCAGTAGTGCTCTGGCTTGACTAAGCACAATTTAAGAACATTATATAGTTGAAAGCACTGTATCGGGAACTTCTCTGGCCCTATTGTGGTGTAATATTCTGTCGGTTGTCCACCTACCACTTTCCATTGTGCAGGGTTTAATGTGCCTTCTTTGGGCAACCATGGAGAAGTGATGTCCAGTAGATCTGACAATTCCTGTATCTGCATCTTAGTAACAATGAGTCCTCTTTCCTTCATTAGATGTCTTGATCAATAGGATGGAGGGGAAGAGATAGATAAGTCATAATTACTGTGAATGTGAATGGGATGAACTCTCCCATAAAACAGAGGTGGTTAGCAGAATGGATTAGAAACCATAAACCTCCGATATGCTGTCTACAAGAAACACATTTGAAACAAAGGGATACCCACAGTGAAAAGGTAAAAGGCTGGAGTAAAATTTACTATGCCTCAGCTAAAGTAAAAAAGGCAGGGATAGCAATCCTTATCTCAGATAAAGCAAAAGCAAGAATATATCTAATTAAAAGAGATAATGAAGGAAACTTTATACTGCTTAAAGGCACCATCGAGAATGACGCAATATCATTTACTTAACATATATGCACCAAGTGATATAGCATACAAATTCCTAGAGGATAAGTTAAAGGAATTAGAGGAAGAAGTAGATAGCAAAACTATACTTATAGGGGACATTAATCTCCCCCTTTCTGAAATTGATAAATCTAACCTCAAAATGAACAAGAAAGAACTTAAGGAGGTGAATAGAATTTTAGAGAGACTAGATATGATAGATCTCCAGAGAAAACTGAATGGGGATAAAAAGGAATTTACTTTCTTTTGAGCAGTGCATGGTACATACTGAAAAAAAAATAGACCATGTACTAGTGCATAAAAATCTCACAATTCAGTTCATAAAGGCAGAATATTAAATGCATCATTCTCAAATAATGATGCAAATATATATATATATATATATATGCAATAGAGGGCAATGTAAAGATAGACTAAAAACTAATTGAAAGTTAAACAATTTAAGCCTAAAGAACGAGTGGCTCAGGGCGACTAGGTGGTGCAGTGAGTATAGCGACTGCCCTGGAGTCAGAAGGACCTGAGTTCGGATCCGGCCTCAGACACTTAACACACACACAAACAAAAACCTAGCTGTGTGACCTTGGGCAAGTTACTTAAACCCGATTTCCCTGCAAAAAAAAAAAAAAAAGAAGAAGAAGAAGAAGAAAAATGAGTGGCTCAAACAAGAAATTATAGAAACAATCAGTAATTTCATTCAAGAGAATGATAATAATGAGACAACATACCAAAACTTGTGGAATGCATTAAAGGCAGTTCTTAGGGGAATTTTTATATCCCTGAGTGCATACCTGAATAAATTATAGAAAAGAGAGGTCAATGAATTGGACATGCAATTGAAAAAACTAGAAAAAGAACAAATGAAAAATTCCCAAGTTAGTACTAAATTAGAAATATTGAAAACCAAAGGAGAGATTAATAAAAATGAAATTAAGAAAACTATTGAATTAATAAATAAAATTAAGAGCTGGTTTTACAAAAAAAAAATAAAATAAAATTGATTGACCCTTAGTCAATATGATAAAAAAGAAAGAATACCAAATCATAAGTATCAAAAATGAAAAGGGTGAATTTACCTCCAATGAAAAGGAAATCAAAACAATAATTAGGAATGATTTTTCCCCATTGTATGCACATAACTATTACAATCGTAGTGAAATGCATGAATATTTACAAAAATACAAGTTGCCCCGATTAACTGAAGAGGAAGTGAATTACCTAAATAACCCCATCTCAGAAAAAGAAATCAAACTGGCCATCAATGGACTCCCTAGGAAAAAATCTCCAGGGCCAGATGGGTTTACTAGGGAATTCTATCAAACATTTAAAGAACAATTAATTCCAATACTGTACAAACTATTTTGGAAAATTAGTAAAGAAGGAGTCCTACAAAAGGCTTTCTATGACACAAATATTGTATTGATTCCTAAATCAGGAAGAGATAAAACAGAGAAAGAAAATTATAGACCAATTTCCCTCATGAATTTATATTCAAAAATTTCAATAAAATATTAGCTAAAAGACTGCATCAACTTATCACAAGAGCAATACACTTTGATCAGGTAGGATTTATTCCAGGAATGCAAGGTTGGTTTAATATTAGGAAAACCATCAGTATAATTGATCATATCAACAATAAAACTAGCAGAAACCACATGATTATCTCAATAGATGCAGAAACAGCTTGTGACAAAGTACAACATCCATTCTTATAAAAAAACACTAGAAAGTATAGGAATTAATGGAGCCTTCCTTAAAATAGGTGACAGCATCTATTTACAACCATCAGCAAGTATTATATGCAATGGGGGATAAAGTAGAAGCATTTCCAATAAAATCAGGAGTGAAACTAGGGTGTCCACTATCACCCCTCTTATTCAATCTGGTACATAAATGTTAGCAGTAGCAATTAGAGAAGGAAAAGAAATCAAAGGAATCAAATTAGGCAAAGAAGAGACCAAGCTATCACTCTTTGCAGGTGATATGATCATATACTTAGAGAATCCTAGAGAATCAAGTAAAAAACTACTGGATGCAATAAATAAATTTGGCAAAGTTACAGGATATAAAATAAACGACGTAAATCCTAAGCATTCATGTATATCTTTAATGAAATTAAACAGCAAGAGATAGAAAGAGAAATCCCATTTAAAGTCACTGTAGACATTATAAAATATTTCGGAATCTACCTGCCAAAACAAACCCGGAATCTATATGATCACAACTACAAAACACTTCTCACACAAATAAAATCAGATCTAACAAATTGGAAAAAATATCAATTGCTCATGGCTTGGTTGAGCTAGCATAATAAAAATAACAATTTTACCGATACTAAACTATATATTTAGTGCCATACCAATCAATTTACCAAAAAAAAAAAAATACTTTTCAGAGTTAGACAAAATAATAACAAAATTTATTTGGAAAAACAAATGGTCCAGAATATCAAGGGAATTAATGAAAAGAAATGCTAGGGAAGGTGGACTAGCTATGCCAGATTTTAATCTGTATTATACAGCAGCAGTCATCAAAAATGCTTAGTACCGGCAGAGGTGTAGAGTAGTGGATCAATGGAATAGATTTGGTGCAGGAGACCCAGCAGTTAATGAATATAGTAATCTATAGTTCGATAAACCCAAAGACCCCTGTTTTTGGGATAAGAATGCACTATTTGACAAATACTGCTGGGAAAACTGGAATACAGTATGGCAGGAACTGGGCATAGATCATTATCTAACATCATATACCAAAGTCAAGTCTAAATGTGTGCATGATCTAGGTATAAAGGATGATACTGTAAGCAATCTGGGAAAGCAAGGAATAGCTTACTTGGCAGATTTGTGGAGAGGGGAAGACTTTAGGACCAAACAAGGATTAGAGAGCATTATAAAATGCAAAATGGATGATTTTGATTACATTAAATTGAAAAGCTTCTGTACAAACAAAGTCAATGTAACCAAGATCAAAAGGGAGGTGGGAAATTGGGAAAAAAATTTTACAACCAATGTCTCTGATAAAGGGCTCCTTTCTAAAATATACAGAGAATTGAGTCAAATCTATGTGAATACAAGTAATTCCCCAATTGATAAATGGTCAAAGGATATGAACAGGCAGTTTTCACAAAAAGAAATTAAAAAAAAAAAAAAAAAATATATATATATATATATATATATATATATATATAAAGAAATGCTCTGAATTACTATTGATTAGAGAGATGTCAATCAAAACAACTCTTAGGTACCACATTTCTCCAGTCAGATTGTCTAAGATGACAAAACAGGAAAATAACAAATGCTGGAGAGGATGTGGGCAAATTGGAACACTAATACATTGCTGGTGAAGTTTTGAACTTATCCAACCATTCTGGAGAGCAATCTTGAAGTATGCCCAAAGAGCTATAAATAATTTCATACTGTTTGACCTAGCAATACCACTTCAAGGGTTATATCACAAAGAGATCATAGAAATGGGAGGAAGACCCATATGTACAAAAATATT
Organism: Gymnobelideus leadbeateri; assembly: GCA_011680675.1. NCBI lineage: Eukaryota > Metazoa > Chordata > Mammalia > Diprotodontia > Petauridae > Gymnobelideus > Gymnobelideus leadbeateri. Next base: position 287,901 of record WOXC01004890.1, on the reverse strand, counting down.
TATAGCAGCTCTTTTCGTGGTTGCAAAGAATTGAAAATTAAAGGGGTGCCCATCAATTGGGGAATGGTTAAACAAGTTGTGTTATATGCATGTTATATAATACTATTGTGCTATAAGAAACGAGGAGTAGATGGTTTTCATATTTACCTGGAGAGGTTTATACAAACTGATGCTGAGTGAGAAGAGTAGTACCAGGAGAAATTTGTATACAATCACAGACACAACATATGTGTGATGACCCACTATGACAAACTGGACTCTTCTCAGCAATGCAGTGATATAAGTCAATCTCGAAAGACTCATGAAGAAAAGAGATGCCTACATCCGGAGAAATAACTAAAAAGAACTGAGCTTGAATGGTGATGGAAGAAAACTAATTGATCTTTTTCTTTTCATTTTTTTTGTTTTATTTCTTCTTAACTATTTTTCATCCCATCTAGTACAATCCACCTTTGTAACTTGACTAATGTCTAATGTGAAAGTATTTGCAGATTCTGTCCTGGACTATATGCCATTGTGGTGGGTGTGGGGAGAGAGGGAAGGGACATTTGAAACTCAAGAAACTATGGAATTGAATCTTGTAAACTAAAAGTAAACAAACAAACAAACAAACAAAAAAAGAATGCTTGAAAGTCCTCCATTGCGTTGAATCACCATATTTCCCCCTGAAATATGATACTCAGTTTTTGCTGGGTAGGTGATTCTTGGTTTTAATTCCATATTCTTTACCCTGTGGAATATCATATTCGAAGTCCGTTGATCCCTCAGTGTAGTAGCTGCCAGATCCTGTGTCATCCTGATTGTTTTTCCATAATATTGAAATTGTTTCTTTCTGGATGCTTTTAATATTTTCTCTTTGATCTGGGAAATCTGGAACCTGGCTATAATATTTTTAGTAGTTTTCTTTTTGGGATCTTTTTCAAGTGGTGATTGGGATTTTTTCAACCTCAATTTTGCCCTCTGGTTCTAAAACATCAGGGCAATTTTCCTTGAGAATTTCTTGAAGGATGATTTCTAGGTTCTTTTTTTAGACCATGGTTTTCAGGTAGTCCCATAATTTTCAAATGATCTCACCTGAATCTATTTTCCAGGTCAGTGGTCTTTCCAATGAGATATTTCACATTGCCTTCTATTTTTTCATTTGTTTGGATTTGTTGAATAGTATCTTGATTTCTCATAAAGTCACTAACTTCAATTTTCTCCAATCTAATTATGAAGGAATGATTCTCTTCAATGAGCTTTTGATATTCTTTTGCCACCAGGCAAATTCATTTTTTTTAAGGAATTCTTCTCCTCATTGGCTTTTGGAGCCTCTTTTGCCATTTGAGTTAGTCTATTTTTTAAAGTGCTACTTTCTTCAGTTGTTGACTCTCTTTTCATGATTTTCTTGCATCATTCTCTTTTCTCTTCCAAATTGTCCCTCTACTTCACTTATTTGGGTTTCAAAATCCTTCTTAAGCTTCTTTATGGCCTGTAACCAATGCATATTTTTCTTCTAAGCTTTTGGTGCAGGAGTTCTGACTTTTTTTTCTTCCTCCTGTTCCATGATTTGATTCTTTTTGTCCTCAAAATAGGAGTCTAAATTTGGATTTCATTGCTTGCTTTGCTTCCTTTGCTTGCTCTTGTTGCCACTCAATTACTTGAATTGTGAGCTTTCTGTCCCAGTAGAACTCTATTTCTAGAGAGGAAAGCTTTGTCCCAAATTGCTGGGGTTTTCTCAGCTGCCAGAGCTTTTAGTTGGCTGCCCTCCCTTAAGCCTCCATTGGCTCTGTCTCACTGGTTACACACCCCAGGATCTCCATCCAAGATGGCAGTCCAGATCCAAGCAGGGTAAGGCCAGAGAAACCCCCTCAGAGTGGTTACTTCATCCCCCTACAACATGCAGGCCAGGAGTGGCTTGGTGGTGGCTGTGGGAGTGGTGCCTCAGCAGCTTCTTCCTCCATGGGGCAGAGGCCAGAATGAACTCCCAGACTCCCTGTTCCCAAAGTCCACTGACTTCTCATTTTGTCCTTAGCATCTATTGGTTGATAATTCTGGAAACCACCACAGCTGCTGGTGATCCACTCTCCTGATGTCCCTCTAGCCAGAGCTGGTTTGGCTGCCCTGGAGTTAAAAAAAGTAGGCTAGGCTCTGCTCGCCAAGTGCTGCATTGATCACTTCCTGACAACCTCCTGAGCTCTCTTCATTGAGAGTCTAGTTTCTCTCTCTCACTTTGTGGGTTCTTTAGCTCTAAAGTTTGTTTAGAGTCATTTTTACATGTATTGGAGGAGGTGGAAGTGGGAGCTAAGTGGAAGTACTGTTTCTACTCAACCATCTTGGCTCCTGATAAATCTTTTTTCTTTCCCTCCACATTCTCCATAGTTCAGATAATTCACTAGTATCCCCTAGCTACAATCAGTATGACTATTGAATTATTAGTAAAGAGAAATATTTTAATTGGTTATTAAATTGAAATTGAATGTGTAACCAAAAGTTTCAAGGAGAAAATTTCTTACTCTTTTTCCTGAAAGCTTTAGATAAATAATCAATCTATCTATCATTTAATAAAAATTTATTAAGCACCTACTGTGTGCTAAAAAATAAGTGTATACATAAAAGGAATTGCATAGGCACTGAGGAGAACAAGAAATCTATCAAAGTAAGATGTGGTCTCACAAATGATTGGAGTGATACTAGCTATAGGAAATGTATCCAAAGAGGAGACTGTGTAACAGATCTGCTAAATTAACTCCTTAAATTGGATTAGCAACAACTTTGCCCAACTGAGTAAGTGAGTGATTCTTCCCCTGATTCCGATATATCCAGAAGTAGACTTGGTGGGGTCTCCTTGATAGGAAAATAAAAGACTTTCAGAGAATGTCCTCACTGCTCAGGTTGGGATGGGAAGGTGTTCTGTAGCAATCACCTTAAGTTTGAGTCCCCTCTTCCTAGTAACTTGGTAATATTTTAAAGGCAAGAACAATCCCCTATTTTGGAGGAATTTCTTGGACTTTTGTCCTTAAAATTCCCTGTCAGTAAATGCATCTTTATAAAGCTAACTGATATTAAGGAACAAATTGGATGGGGACATGTGTGAATGATAATATCAGAATGCATAACTCCTGAAGGTTATCCCTAAAAGCATAAGAAAAACAGTAGCTATCTGATTTCTGTGGACACAATCTGCTAGAGGCTAGTGCAGATGAGGTTGGGAAGAGTAAGTTCAGAACTTGACCTACATTAAAATGTACCAAAGTCAAGCAAAGAAATACCCCATGCCCTGAAGAAGCAGGTATTCTAATGAATGGAATACTATATATGTTATTATATAAAAGCTATATACAGAAAAATATTATACACCACTATTCAATAAACTCCTGTGACTTCTTGTTACCTTTAGGATCAAATAAAAAATGTTCTGTTAAAAACAGCCAAAGCCCCCCAACCTTTCCAATCTTCTTATACCTTAATCCCTGACATACATTCATTGATTCAGCAGCAATAACCTCTTTGCAGCTATACCAACAAAACAGTCTTTTTCTCAATTCCAGACTTTTATCTAAGTGTCCCCCATTCCTGGAATATTCCCTTTTCTGCTCTGACCACTGACTTCCCTGACTTTAAGTCCAAAATTTAAATCTGACCTTCTACAAGAAGTCTTCTTCAATGTCTCTTAATTTCCAGTGCCTTTCTTATGTTAATTATTTCCTATTTATCTTCTATATAGCTTGCTTTCAATATATTGTTTGCATGCTGTCTCCCCCATTAGACTGTAAGCTTCTTGAGGGCAGGGACTATATTTTGCCTATAAGAAACAATAAATATTGATTATTGGTGCCTTTGATGGTTAAAAAAAAATAAATCTCAGAAGTGGATCCATTTTCAGGCAAAAGATAATAGGTTTTATTTTTATTATCATGTAGAGTTTTAAATGATTATGGGACATACTATAATGCCAAGGAGAGGCAACTTCCAAGGTTCAGAATACAATCATAGTAACTCTCTATTTTATTCAGTGACACAGAGAAAATCAAAACACAGCATTCACCAAGTATGATTCAAAAATTTCCAAGTACTACTCCACCCCTGGGCAGTACATTCATTTAGTCAATCACAAAGTCTCTCTTCTCAAATTGAGATTAGTTTCCAATCATAAACAAAGTACATTCATTTGGTCAGTCACAGAGCACAAAAAAGTAAAAAGTTTCCCACCCCTGGATCACAAATGAATTAAAATCATCATCAGCTAACACCTGGCACCTTCTCAAAAGGGGCAGTGGAGAGCACAAAGGCCATCTACCCCTGAGCTACAACAAGGTTAAGATATCACCATAGCATTTAATACTCAAAGAGAGGTCATTTCTTCATCTTGAGCAGAGGCAAGTTCCCAGCAATCTCTGTTCCTGGGGAGACAAAGCTTAACAAAGCAACAACATACTTTGCCAGTGTCCTCTTCAATTCACTTTCTTCCTGCAGAACAGCCTCAGGACCCCTGAAAACATCAGCAAGACCCTCTTCCAGGATTTCTCTAAACATACAACAAAATACTCCTTCAGGGCTTTTGAACCAACAGCAAAATTCCAGAACCTCTGCAACAACAGCACTGTCCTTTACCAGAAGATGAATCTGGCAAAACAACATCAAAACAGATAGACAAAATACCAGCATTGCAGCCATCTCTCATGGCAGCTCTAGGTGTCAGCTCTCAAAAGACCTGGGCACCTCCAATTGGCCCTCAGCAATCCTCTCTCTATGCCTCCATGATGCTGCTCCTAAAAGTTCTTCTGCCTCTCTCTGCTTGGGCTTCTCTGTAAATTCACAGCACCAGCTACTCCCAGTTCAGCCCTTTCTCTTCAAGTCAACAAGTCCATCTCACAAGTGGGATTCACAAGTTCTGGGTCTCAACATTCAACCAAAGAAATCAAGCCAATACAGGGGGATCTTTAAATTCCATTACTATCATACAGACCATTTATGATAGTTAATTGGCAGTTAGTGATATAATTATAGCACTTAGTAGAGAGACTAAGCTCAACAATCATTCAATCAAATAAAAAATTAATCATTTCTCATGTGCCAGAAAGAATATCCTTAAATGGAATTAAGTAGGCAATTGATGGAACCAAGAAATTCATAAAAACCAGGTAAGGTCCAGCAGATGACATTTTACAGAAATAAAAGCAGACAAACAAGAAAAGAGATTTTAGTTGTGCAAGGTCAGGACATGCTACTATAGTACAAATGGCAATACCCTCCAATTCACTCATTTATTCATAGTTATACAAGCTTTGTAGTATGGTCTAAGTTTTAAGGGATCTCAGACTTCACTGGAGTTAAAACTACTTAGAATTTTTTCATTTGACCATAGCCTGGAAAGGGAGAGTAGATGGGGGTGGGGGGAAGGATCAGGGGAAGCCAAAAGTAAGGTGGAAAAGCAAAGAGGGAGGGAATAAAGACTGTATCTTGGTAGATTAGATTGGAGAATGGTAGGGGATAAAGCTAGCATAATATACCAGATTGAGTCTTTATTTTGAAATCTGATATTATTGATTTAACTAACCACCAGCACTGCTACTCAGAGTTAGAAGAGTTGCTGGATGAATGTAATGGAAATGCAGATTTAAAGATCTTCCCTGCCCCTGGGTTAAGTGTACCTGGAACCTGTGGTGGGAGGCTTCTTTTTCAGGAAAGCCCACACCTTGATACTTTGTGATTGGGCAGTGGGTCAGGAAGGTTGTTACATTCTCTGAGCCAGGAGAAAGTTATATAAACCCTGATGGGAGGCTTTGCTTTGGGGCTCAGTTTGAGAAGTGTGTGATTTGACCAGATGAGACTCTGGGCAGCCATTCAGAGCCCCAAGCCTTGAAAATCCAGATGTTGATGCTTCCCTCTCTGGTAACTGTGATTTTGGTATTGATAATGGTTAGACAGTTTGGAAGCCTGTCTGTTTCTGTTTTGAAACTACTGTCTGTATATTCTGAAGTTCGGGGTGCTGACCTTTTTCCCCTGATCTAGGTAAATGATATATGCTTAATTGATTAAAGTAAGCTTGTTAACCCATTCTGAGTTGCTTTCCTTTTGAAAAGCAGATCTAAGAAACTGTGTTGGTAGCCACCCTGGGGATATTAGGGTGCTTGCTGCTACAATGGGCTAATGAAATTCTGAAAATCAGGAATAAGGCTGTGATGCAGTTGCCTTCCATTCATTTTTCCTTTTGTACTTTCCCAGGATCCTGGAAGCTTTTGATCTCTTAGGTACAGGTTATGCCACTGTTTTCTTTATACAGTCCCTAATGGAGAACGGGATAAAGGGAAATGACCATTTTATTTGTTTGGATGATTAAAAAAAAAACAAACATAAAACTTTTCAAACGTGCTTGCATTAGCAACAAATTATGGTCACTTCTAAAATGTTTATATACGTGAAATGTATTGTTTTAAATATTTTTTCAGTATACAGTAAATCTAAGTCTATACAGTACATCTAAGTCAAGTCTGTTCCAATTATGTTTATACTTATATGAATGTTAGTAATGAGGAAACTAAGAGAAGACAAACTCTTGGTTAAAAAAGGGAGATTTAAAGTGTTGTGATTTACCTCCAAACAACACAACTTAATGTGGCCAGAGCAAGAATTTTTGCCTGAGTGATCATGGAGCTAAAGATTAAGTGGGATTATAAATTATTTTAGTCAGAGAGGTCACAGTCCTTGGGACTCTGAAATCCTAGTAAGTGCTCCCCCAATGATCATTGATGAAAGTGATGATAAATACATAAAATTAGGCATCAATTATCTCTTCCTTTCCCCTTTTTTTTTTTGCTTGAAAGCAATCTATGTAGAAAGAAATTGTGGGGTAAGACTGAATTGTTGGAAATATTCAGTTAGTAACTAGATCACTGATAACTACCAGAAAAGCCTGTGCTTACCAGTGCTATTTGTTGGATATATGAAGAAAGAAACAATTTACCACTATTAAGAGTATCTGCAGAGTTTGTAACTAGTGAAGAAGTAGAGAAAAAAGATTCAGGTGGTGGGAAAGAAAGGAATACATTATTTTCATAGTGAACAGAATATACTGGAAATGGTCACAGTTGGACATTAGAAACCAAAGAGAAAAGAGGTATTAAGGGGAAAGTGGAAATTAAATGTTAAGTGAGGAGTTACAAAAGATCAAAAGTATGTGTATTCTAATAAGGGCTAGTAATATTCACTTTAGGATCTTAAAAAAATATAACTAGCAATTAAAATAACCCAGAATTCTAGTTTCTATGAGAACTAGAGAGAAAGCAACTAGAGTATGTGAATACCAATCATTTATATGGTATTATGATGTCAATACAATTTTATTGTATTAGTTAACTTTAAGATTTCAAGCATTTATGTGCTATAAATGTAGCTGGTTTTTGTTTCTGTTTTTTTATCTTTTCTCAGGGATCAAGTGGTTCTTACATAGATATTATATGCATTGTGTAGAACACTTTGTTTTTGTCGAACACTTTTTAAAGGGGTCTTTCTCAGATCACACATATCTGGGTTGCATTAATATATTAATTAGTTAATATATTAAAATATTCAATTCACCAACAAAGATAAAAATAACACAAACATTTATTGAGATCCTGCTATAAGCAGGTACTGTTCTACAGACTGGAGATAGAATGACATAACCTCATCTCTCTTTGAGGGTCTTGTATTCTAAAGAAAAGATGCAACATAAATACAGATCAACATAATACAAGATAACTAGGGGACATATGCAAAAGAAAACTTATTTTCTTTCCTGCAAAATCTTTCCCCTTCCTACTTCCCCTATTATTATAGAGGACAACCCTACATTTCAGTCCCAAAGGCTCATAGCCTAAGTGTTACCCTTAACTCATCATTATTTTCACCCCTTACTCAAATACCCTTTCTTTTTTTTTTTTATTTTGATGGGAGAAGGCAGGATAATTGGGGTTAAGTGGCTTGCCCAAGGTCACACTGATAGTAAGTGTTAATAGGCTGGATTTGAACTTAGGACCTCCTGACTCCAGGGCCAGTGCTCTATTCACTCTTTCTCCTAGCTGCCCTCCCCATACCCTTTCAATATCAGTATTCCAATATTGTCAAGGCCTGTTGACTATCTCAGCAACGTATCTCAAATACGCCCATTTCTGTCATCTGATATTGCCATCATTCTAGTGAAGACCATTTTTAGCTCATATTTGGATAATTATAATAGTATGCTGAAGTGTTGTTCTGTTTCAAATATCTTCCCAGGCAAATCTGTCCCCAATTCAGCCACCAAAGTGGTTTTCCTAAGGCGTGTGTCCAACTATGTCATGCCCCTAACCAATATACTCCAATGGCTAACTATTGCCTAATGCTGGAATCAAATAGAAAATGTCATGTTTGGTATTCAAAATCCTTCATAACCTAGCCAATTCCTACCTTTGTAGTCTTACACCTTATTCCCTGACATGTTTTCTTCAATCCAGTGACACTGACCCTCTTGCTATTGTACTAAGATACTCCATCTCTTAGCTCTGGACACCTTCTCTGGTTTCCCCCATGTCTGAAATGTCCTCCCTCTTCAGCCCCACTCACTGATTTTCCTGGCTTACTTTAAGTCCTGATTAAAATTCTTCCTTCTGCAAGAAGCCTCTTTCAACCCCTCTAAATTTCAGAAACTTTCCTGTGTTACTTATTCCCTATTTTCTTGTAAATGAGATTGCTTTGTATATAGTGTTGACATGTTGTCTCTCCCATTAAAGTATAAGCTCTTTTGAGGGCAGGGACTGTCTTTTCCCTCTTTTAGCAGCATCAGTGCTTAGCACTCAGTTCCTAGTACATAATAGGCACTTAATAAATGTTTATTGATTGATTTTTTTTGGGTGAGGGTTAAAATAAAAATTTAAATTAAATTAAAATTAATATTCGTAAAATTCAAAATTAATCAATTAAATATAATTAATCAAATTAATTTTAATTAATTAATCAAACTTAATTAATTAAACTTAATTAAAATTAAAGGAAAATTTCAAATTAAAAAGTAAAATGGTTAAAATTCCTCAGATATGGTAAATGTGGACAGTATTATTAAGACACTGGTCACAAAGACGTAGGGGAAAATGTATCTGATAGTCTCAAATATTCTGTTTTTGAAATGAGTTGTTGTTCTGCAAAATAATGTACTGCATAGTCAAACACGACAGAGCAGGATTGAAGTCTAAATCTAAATAAAAAAAATAATGATAACTTTATATGTCTTTTCAGGATAGGTTTTTATCAAAAATAAAAACAATCAGAAACATCAATGGGCCAACTTATGCTCAAGACTAACAGGCATGAAGATAATAACAAGTGTCCCCTCCCCCTTGAAATTCCAGCTAAGCACTGACACAAGATTTGCAAAGATGGAATGAGAAGGTGATGAATACCAGGGACTGTAAACAACTTTCATGAATGCACAGAAACTTTCAGTTAAGAAAAATGGTTTTAATTATTAATTTGAAATGCCTATCCATACTGTGTTATATATATTTTAAAATTTTCATGTATTTGAACCTGGATAAAAGTCATTATTATTTTTTTAATAGAGAGGTAAGTATCTTACTCCACATGGCAAGAAGTCATCTCACCACTCTATTTATCCTTTTTCATCTTTAGAGAGTCAGGTAAATAAAGAAAGGATAAGTGGATTTTACCCAAAGTTCATTGTTGATGATTTAAAAATAGCATGATGATCTGCTATATTCAGTTTGAAAAAGAAAATAATTTTTTCTCAACATTTTTTCTCAAAATATGACAGAAAATATGATGCTTTCATAAATGAATTGTGATAATCCATATTTCAGCAATGAGAAAGAAAACATCGTGATCATTTCTTTTTACTAGTGAATCCCAGCACTTAGTAAATGGGAGAAGTAATAATTTCTGTGACATTAGAAGTTCATTTTCAGATCTTTCCACAATTATTTTTTTCAACGCTGTCTTTTTGTAACATATTTTCCAGTCCAGGCTGAAAAAAGAGAGACTCTAATGAAGTATAAAGTAGACTAGTTGTGTTAAGCTCTCCTTGGAACTGACTTCTACAAACATGGGGGGTTCTATTGAGGTATTAATGGTTGAATAGACAACTAATACTTGGAAAATAAAGTGTTCATATTCAATATTCTTATTATTGTATTTTGTTTGTTTGGTACAGCAGGATCACTGCACAGTGTTTTTATTTCTGTTACCTCATTATTTTCTCTGGAATGGGAATCGTTCACTCTTTAATTCACATTAAATATTGTTATGAGTTAAAACACTTCTTTGGGAAGTGTCCACTAAAAAGTGCTCTATCACCAGAACGATCTTAATACATACAACTTGAATCTGGTAGAAAAGTAGTCATAACCATCTATATTTTGGGGCAAGCTTCTCTATGCAGATGAATATTTTTTTTCCTACTTAGCTATGGTGTCATCTCAATGCCAATCAAATTTCTTTCCATTGGATTTTATAGGACAATAGATTAATAGCTGGAAGGATCCTTAAAAGCTAATATTCAAGCACCTCTCTGCAGAGTTGAGGAAACTAAAATTTGGAGTGGTCAAGTAACTTGTGCAGATTCACACCATTATTAAGTGTCAGTGGTTGGATTTTAATCCACTCTTCCTAATGGAACAACACTGATCCTGAGAACTTAATTTCTGTAGCATGTCTCATGTGGGAAAGGTATCTATTGTAATTGTAAATCCTGGAATATAACAGGATAGTGTTTCCTGCATGACCATTTTTGCATCAAATTATAGCATGCAGACAATGTAAAATCACTTATCAGGCTCACATTTATGTATAAATGATTCCACCATATGCCAGTCATGAATTAGCTTCAGTGTCTCCATTAAAACATTGTTCTCTTTTGATGATGGATTGCACAAATCATTTTGACTCAGGCTTTGCAAAGGAGAAATTTGGTCATACTTCCAGAATTCATTTTTTTTTCTCTCTTCAAATATAATTCTGATCATTATTCAGAAATTAGACATTTGGGCACATTAGAAATATAGGATTTATGCATGCAAAGGAATGCAGAGCTTTTCCTTTATAGATGTAGAATTGTTGTGACTTGTTCAAGATTACATAGGCTTGGGAGGGTGGAGCCAAGATGGCAGAGTAGAAACAGAAATTCCACACTGCTCCAGCTTCCACCTCCTCCAATACCTTTAAAAAATGACTTTAAACAAACTTTAGAGCTACAGAACCCACAAAGTGACAGAGAGAAACAAATATATCACTGAAGGAAGCCTGACAGGTCAGCAGGAAGGGTCCATCACAGCATGCTGGAGGCAGAGCACAGTACTGACTGAGATATAGTTTCCCCCAGGGTAGCCTTGATCAGCAGCTCTGGCTGGAACAAACTTCATGAGAGTAAATCACCAGGAGGTGTAATGGTTTCCAGATTTCTCAATCCACAAGTGCCAAAAACAAAGTAAAAGGTCACTGTGGAATTTTTTTGGGAATGGGGAGCACAATCTGGCTGCTGACCCTGGAAGGAGAAGCTGAGGAGGCACAGTGGTGGCAGCTGTTACCACAGGGCTGCTTCTGGTGCTTCTTGCCTGCAGATTGTAGGGGGACAAAGTGACCATTGAAAGAGTATTCTCAGGGGCGGCTAGGTGGCGCAGTGAGTAGAGTGCCGGCCCTGGAGTCAGAAGGACCTGAGTTCGGATCCGGCCTCAGACACTTAACGCACACACAAACAAAAACCTAGCCGTGTGACCTTGGGCAAGTTACTTAATCCCAATTGCCCTCCAAAAAGCAAAAAAAAAAAAAAAAAAAGAGTATTCTCTTTTGTTTTGACCTGCTTGGATACAGACCATGGTCTTGGGTGGTGGCCTTGGGGTGTGTGACCAGTGAGCCAGAGCATGTAGTGGCTGTAGAGAGGGCACTTATTTAATAGCTCCAGCAGCTGCAAAAACCCCAGTGATTTGGAACATACTTCTCTCCATTCTGGAAACAGAGTTCTACCATGTCAAAGAGATCAAAATCAAGTAATTGGCTGCCAATATGAGAAAGCAATGGAAGGACAAACAGACCATAGAATGCTTTTTTTGGGACAAAAAGGATCAAGGCATGGAGTGGGAAGAAGGCTTTGAAGTCAGAACTGCTGCATCAAAAGCCTCCAAGAAAAATATCAAATGGTTACAAATCATGGAGGAGCTCAAGAAGGATTTTGACCATCAAATAAGAATAGTGGAGGGAAACATGAGAAAACAAATGAGAAGGATACAAGAAAATCATGAAAAGAGAGTCAACATCAAGGTAAAGGAGACTCAAAAATACACTGAAGAGCAAGATGGCGGAGTAGAAACAGCACTTCCAAGGTGCACTTTCCCACACCACTTCAAAATCATGTAAAAGAACCACTTCTGAACCACTTCTGGAGCTCCAGCACCCACAGAATGACACAGAGAAGCTAACTTCCTGATGAGGACAGCCCAGCAGCCATCCAGGGAATAGCCAGTGCAGCACAGTGGGAGTGGCCAGCACAGAGCTCTGGGAGCCGACAGCACAGTGCTCTGGAAGCTGAGCTCAGGCCCATGTGAGCCCTGGTTTTAGTCCCAAGGTGGCCGGGCCAGCAGCCAGCTGGAGGGACCCCAGAACACCAGCAGCTGTGGAGATTCGAGAATTAACAACACAGACATGCCTAGGACAAAGTGAGAGGTTAGTGCCCTACAGACTTTGGGTCCAGTATTTGGGAAATGCATCGGCTTCTTCCCTTGGGGGCAAGAAGCAGCTGAGGAGACACAGCACAGAGGCTATTTTGCAGCTTCAGTTGCAGGGCCTGCAAACTGTAGGGGGATCCAGCAATAAGTCTGCAGGGTAATCGCTCTTGCTTTAACCTCCCTGGATACCTGCAAGAAGCAGCTGAGGAGACACAGCACAGAGGCCATTTTGCAGCTTCAGCTGCTGGCCTGCAAACTGTAGGGGGATCCAGCAATAAGTCTGCAGGGTAATCGCTCTTGCTTTAACCTCCCTGGATACGGATTGCTATCTGGGGTGGAGGTCTTGGGGTGGGTATCCAGCTTGCCAGAGTGTATGAAGGCTTCACAGAGGCCACTCAACTAATACCTCCAGAAGTTGTGAAGGCCCCACCATTTTGGGCAGAAGCTCCCCTGTATGGTGGCAGAGTCCCACTGTGGCAACAAGCCCAAAAGTCAAGTAATTAAGTGGCAATATGCCTCGGGAAAGGAAACAAAATAAACCAAAAAAGCGACATTAAGCTCCTATTTTGGGGGCAAAGAGGATCAAAGCATGGAACAGGAGGAGGACAGTGAGGTCAGAAATAATCCTTCAAGAAATTCTTAAGAAAAATTGCCCTGATGTTTTAGACCCAGAGGGGGAAATAGAGGTTGAAAGAATCCACCAATCACCTCCTGAAAAAGATCCCCCCAAAAAAACTCCTAGGAATATTATAGCCAGGTTCCATAATTCCCAGATAAAGGAGAAAATTCTACAAGCAGCCAGGAAGAAACAATTTCAATATAGTGGAAACACAATCATAATAGCACAGGACCTGGCTGCTTCTACACTGAGGGATCAAAGGGCATGGAATACAATATTCCAGAGGGCAAAGCATGTGGGATTAAAACCAATAATCACCTACCAAGCAAAACTGAGTATTTTGGTTCAGGGTAAAATATGGTCATTCAGTGGAAAAGAGGACTTTCAAGCATTCTTGAGAAAAAAAAAAAACAGAGTTGAATAGAAAATTTGACATTTCGAAACAAGAAGCAAGAGATACTTGAGAAGATAAACAGGGAAAAGAAATCAAAAGGAACTTATCAAAGTTGAACTATTTACATTGCTACATGGAAAAAACAATAACTGGGACTGATGAAATGTTTCTCAGTATGAAAATAGTTGAAGAAGTGTATATGGTCATATGAATACATATGTGAATATGTGTATATATGTTTACAGGTATATACCAATATAGGGCACAGGTGGAATTTGGTGGAAGGGATGATATTTAAGGGGTGAAGTTAAGAGGTGAGAGAGGAAAGTGGCAAGAGGAGATGGGGAGAGACAAGGTAGGGTAAACTATCTCATGCAGAAGAAGGAAGGGGAAGTGGTTGCAGGGGAGGGGAAAACAGGAAGGCAAAAAGGCAAAACCATATTCTCATTGAATCTGGCTCGGGGAGAGAATGACATAAATCTAAATGGGATATCTCACCCTGCAGGATAGTAGGGGGTAGGGGAATGATGGAGGGGAGATCATTCTGGGGGGGAGGGAAGGTTGGAAGTACCCACTTTTGAAGAGGGTCAGGATAGAAGTAGGGAATGGACCAGGTGGAGGATGGGATGGGTGGGAGGGAAATATAAACAGTCTTTTACAATATATCTACTATGGAAATGTTTTGCATAGCTATACATATACAACACATACTGAATTGCTTATCTCCCCGGAGGGAGTTAGTGACAAGGAAGGAAAGGAATGGATTGGAAATTCAGAGTTTTAAAATTAAATGTTTCAAATATATATAAATACTATCATTAATGCTATTTTTCATGTAATTGGGAGATAAGATGTGCGGGCATTGTGGCACAGAGATCCACCTTGCCCTAACATAAAGTCAAAGGGAGTATGGGAGAAGATATGGGAGAGAGCACATTGGATGAGAGGATATCTTGTGGGACTGCTATTCTGTGGTGGTGGGTAGGGGAAAAATGGGGGAAAATTTTAACTCAAAATCTGGTTGAAATGAATGATGTAAACCAGAAGTTAATAAGGCAATTGTTAAAGAAGATGCACTGAAGAAAATGAGACCTTAAAAATAGACTAACTCAAGTGACAAAAGAGGCCCAAAAAGCCAATGAGGAGAAGAATGCTTTAAAAATCCAATTTTGCTAGACGGAAAAAGAATTTCAAAAGTCACTGAAGAGAATAACTTTTTCAAAATTAGATTGGAGAGCTTGGAAGCTAATGACTTTATGAGAAATCAAAATACTATGAAATGGATGAAAATAAATAAAAAAAAATAGAAGGCAATGTGAAGTATCTCATTGGAAAAACTACTGACCTGGAAAATATATCTGGGAGAGATAATTTAAAAATTATTGTGCTTCCTGAAAGCCATGATCAAAAAGAAAAAAAATCTAAACACAGTCTTTCAAGATATTCTCCACCAAAATTTCCCTGATATTCTAGAACCAGAGGGCAAAATAGAAATTGAAAGAATTCACCTATCACCTCTTGATCCCAAAAAGAAAACTCCTTGGAATATTATAGCCAAATTCCAGAGTTCCCAGGCCAAGGACAAAATTTTACAAGCAGTTGGAAAGAAACTATTTGAGTACTGTGGAAACACAATCATGTTAACACAAGACATAGCAGCTTCTAAATCAAGGGACTGAAAGGCTTGAAATATGATATCATAGAGATCAAAGGAACCATGACTAAAACCAAGAATCATGTACCCAGCAAAATGGAGTATAATGGTACAGGGAAAAATTTGGTCATTAAATGAAAAAGAGGACATTCAAGCATTCTTTTTTGTTTTTGTTTTTGTTTTTTTTTGCTTTTTGGAAGGGGAAGGTGGGGCAATTGGGGTTAATTGACTTCCCCAAGGTCACATGGTGTGTGTGTGTGTGTGTGTGTGTGTGTGTGTGTGTGTGTTGTTTCTGAGTGAGGATTTGAACTCAGGTCCTCCTGACTCCAGGGCCAGTGTTTTATTCTCTGAGTCACCTAGCTACCCTGACTTTCAAGCATTCTCAATGAAAACACCCAAGCTGAACAAAAAATTTGACTTTCAAATAAAAGAAGCAAGAGAAGCATGAGAAGGTAAACAGGAAAAAGAAATCCTAAGGATCTTGTTAAAGTTCAACTATTTTCATTCCTACATGGAAAAATGATAATTGTATCTCATAAGACTTTTCTCAGTATAAATATAGCTGAGGAGAATATGTATGTATGTATGTGTGTGTGTGTGTGTGTGTGTGTGTGTGTGTGTGTGTGTGTGTATATATATATGCATATATATATATGTATATATATATATATATATATATATAAATGGAAACATGCATATGTATGTATAGGAGGATGTATATGTATATAAATGTATATGTGAGTGTGGACATTGGAATGCTCATGTATACATAGACAGAGGGAACATGATTAGTTGAATATGAAGGAATGATATCTAAAAAATAAAATTAAGAGGTAAGAGAGGATTTTATTGGGAGAAGAAGAAAGGGTGTGATAGATTAGGGTACATTATCTCATATAAAAGAGGTGAGAGAAAACTGTTACAATGGAGGAGAAAAGCTGGAAGGTGAAAGTGAATGGGACAAACTGATTCTAATCTAATTTGTCCTAAGGAGGGAATAACATACACACCAAATTTGTTATCTTTCTCTACAGGATAATAGGGGTGTAGGGGATACGAGTGGGGAGGAAAGAGGGGAGGGCTGATTGTGGGAGAAGGTAGCTAGAGGCAAGCATTTTTGAAGGGGTATGTGGTCGAGGGATAATGTGGACTGGTGTGGGCGCTATGGGATGGAGGCAAGTGTAGTTGGTCTTTCACAATATAACTACTATGGAGGTGATTTAGGTAACTACCTATGTACAATCTATAATAAACTGCTTGTTTTTCCAGTAGGCATGGGTGAGGAGGGAAGAAGGGGGAAAATGTGGAACTCAAAGTTAAAAAAAATATTTTAAAAAATTTAAATGCATTTTGGGAATAGGATATACAGGCACTGGGGTATAGAGTTCCATCTTGCCCTACTAGAAAATTAGGGGTTGAAGGGGGAGAATATAAGAAAACAGATTGGGGAAAGGGGTATTCAGCAGGCTTGCTGTTTTGGGGTGGGAGTACTGGAAAGATGGAGAGAGAAAAAATTGAACTCAAAATCTTGTGGAGATGAATGTTGAAAACTAAAAATAAATTGATTAAATTAAAAAAAAAAGATTATATAGGTTTCAAGATTACATAATAGTTGTGGATATTGCTTAGAACAAGATACATTCAAGTTTAATGAGTAAGCACTTACTGAGGGAAAATAAAGCATTTTAGCTCTGAGAACTAAAACTTAGTTTCAAATAATTTGTTAGGGACTTCATAAAATCACTGATATTCAAAGTGAGAAAGGGCTTCTAGTCAAATCTATATCTGCAAAAGAATTCTTTTGGCAATATATTCAAATTATTCATACCTTGAAAACCTCCAAAAAAGAAGAAATCACTACCTTCTGAGGAAGTACATTACACTTTTGGATAGTTTTAGTTGGCAGAAAGTTCCCCTACCCTATATTAATCCAAAATTTGCCTTGTTGCAACTTCTTCTCTGAGTCCAAAATGAATGTATCATTTTTTTACAAAACAGACCTTTAAATAATGAAAAATCACTATTATTATACCAAAAATACCACACTGTACTCTGGTCGTCTTCTTTCCATCCTTCCTTCTTTCCTTCTATTTCAGAAGCTACGTTACTCTTAATGCAGCACTTTTTTTTGTTGTTGTTGTTGTTTCCATTACATTATTGAATGATATTGAAGTGGCAATCTACTGATTTTTTTTTTTCTCAGAGAAGTTGCTAATCACATTTCTCCCATTGTGCACTAAAGAATTATTTTTTTTAACGTAAGTGTAAGGATTTTATTTTTTCTCTACTAAATTTTATTTACTATAAATCAATCCAACGTTATTTAAAATTTATTCTGGAGAAGAGTAAGATATTCTTAAATGTAAGAATTTCTATTGTTGATTCAGATTGGTATTTTCAGTGGTATATGTAATTTCCAATGAGAAAATACTCTTTCTCCTTACATTTCTATAACTTTCCTGTAATTTACCATCTTAGAGCATTGCCTAGGTCACTTGATGATGGTCTCTCAGCCAATGGACATTAGAGTTGGGACATGAAGTCATGTTCTCCTGACCCAGCTATCTATTTCCTAATCTATCTTATAACTCTAGAAGTATTTAAATTCCACAATATCAATTTAATTTATGTAATCTCTACATTTTACAACATACTTTACTTATAGCCCTGTGTATAATTATTCCCAGTGGAAGAAACAATAATACTATTTAATAGTCCTTTGAGCACTCCACCAACCTATTCTTTGGAAAAGGTATAATTTTGTTTATTTCTGTGTCTGTGGGTGTGGCTTTTTTCTTTTTTTAAAGGAACATGCTAATCATTACTTTCTAGATATTTGCTACTAAAATATACACCTTATTTCATTCTGAAGTTCTTTTGCAATTTAAAAGGACATTGACAGAATAGCAAAGTCACAGAATTATTACCAGGATAGTCAGTCATCCAGTCAATAAACATTTATGGAACACCTTCTATGTGTCAGGTATTATATAAATGATAGTGAACATAATTAATGGCAAAAGACAGTTTCTCTTCTCAAGGAGTTCACAGTCTAATGGGAAAGACAACATGTTAACTGCAAAATACAAAAATTGCTATATAGATACTGGAAATAATAAGGAGTCATTGAAGATTATTAAGCAGAAAGTGATATGGTCAGATCCACTGGATCTACTGGAGAAGGAAATGACAAACTGTAATTGTAATGTAATTTTGAATTTGAAGATCGCTTTATGTTGGCAAAAGTAGCAGGTACTTAGTACTTAGTAACTGATCAAGCCTCTTTTGGGGAAACAGAAGGTATGAAATCCTGTCTCCTGTTACTGATGTAACAGTAAGGGGTTGGCTGAAACAGGCTGTGTGTATATAAGGAAATGCCCCAGAGAGGCACAGGCAGAATTTCCTTTAGACTGAGATCTGGAGGCAGAACAGACACAGAAGAATGGAGAACTGAGTCCTGAAAACTTGTGGTGGTGGAGCTTCCTTTGAATAGGAGCCCAGAGCCTGGATCTAGGAGCCCAGGATCCCAGAGCCAGGAGGCCAGGAGCCAGGAGGCCAGAGCCAGGAGCTGGGGGCAGCAGCCAGGAGCCCAAGAGCCCACGAGCCCACAAGCCTAGAATCTGGAGCCAGGAAACCAGAGCCAGGGACCAGGGAACTCAGGAGCCCAGGTGACTGAAGCATGACTGGGATGCTGAGACTTTCTTTGTGGCTTGGTTGAGCCTTGAATTCTCTGGAGCAGAAATGGTGAAGAATCTGACCTGGACCAGACCCTGTGAACTTCAGTGTGGAGCAGGACCTGCCCAGAGAGCTGGTCAAGGAACCGGGAGCTGTTTGTCATTGAACCCAGGTGACAGTCTGGTGAATCCAGGTAGAATCTGGGACCATGGAAGGGGATCCAGGGAATCTGAGAACAGGCCCCAAGTCAAGATGAAGAAAAGCCCTCTCCTTGGGTACTGAGTAATTATGGAATTATAGTTTACTAGTGACCTTAGGGGTGGAGGGTTTTGTGTATGATACTTAGTAAGACTTTGCTGAACAAGTGACTAATTGTACCTTGAGTAATTTGAGATAATGTTACTGATAAGTGCCTGGTTGAGTTAATCAAGACTTTGCCCCAGGAGTGGAAGACTTTGACTATTGTACTTTGGGACTATTGATAAGCTACTGATTGAGTTAACTTAGTTGCCACATGAATGGAAGACTTTGACTGTGTACTTTGAGATAATGTTGTGAATATTATATTGTGATTTTCTGTGATAAGTTGTAATATTGTGAATGATATACCTTGATTCTCTGTGAAAGTTTTGCTTTGATTTGTTATGGAATAAATAGAATGATCACTATACTGTGTAATCAGAATCTTAAAAACTGTTCACAGTAGCATTCTTCTAGAAAGATTCTGTGCATGGCATTACACAAACCACTTAAATAATTTGCTAAAAAAAGCCTCATGGACAGTCTGTGCACGGTGGCATAAAGATTAAGACATGACAGATCAACTGAACGACAAAGTGGTCAGTTTTATACTTTAAGAAGATAATTTTGAATGCTAAGTAGAGGATGAAGCAAAGTGGTGAGAGACTTATGGAAGGAAGACTAATTAGTAGTTTAATTGTGAGGGGACAAGGGCCTTCAATGGAATGGTGGCAGGCACAGAGTAGAGACATGGCTGTAAAGGTTGAAAGGGTTGAAAGAGATGTTAAGAAAGAAAAAGCTGGCACATATACACATATAGTACTTATATCAGATTGCTTACTGTGTTGGTGGGGAAGAAGGTATAGAAACTTAAAACTTAAAAAAAAAACAACTTTAAAAAGTTAAATCTTAAAAATTTAATGTTAAAAAACCTTAAAACTTAAAAAATATTAAAATTGTTTTACATGTCATTGGAGAAAAATAAAATATTTTTAAATAAGGAAATATCTTGGAAACTGGGTGAAAATGAGGGATAAGAGAGTGGAAATCAAGGATGATGCCTACATTTCAGGGTCTTTGTGATTGATAGGAGAGTAGTACCTTTTTTAGTACTAAAGAAAGTTAGGAAGTGGTGAGGATTTGAAGGGAAAGATACTGAATTCAAACTTTGACACACTGAGTTTTACATTTCTATAGGATAGATAGCCAGTTCAAGATGTGCAATAAGTAGATGGAGATATGTGATTGGAGGCCAAAAGAATAATTAGGGCTGGAAAAACAGATTTTAGAATCATCAGTATGGAAATGCTAAATGAATCTATGGGAGCTGATTAGATAGCTGATTAAAATAGCTTAAAATGATAAAAGAGCATAGGACAGACTCCTGTAGGAAACCCACTGGTAATGGAAATTACCTGGATAAAGACCCCATAAAGGAAAATGAGAAAGAAAAAAAATAGGTAGGAGGAGAAAGGGAGAGTGAGAGCTTTGAAGACCATACCATAACAATTAGTAGGAGAATAAATTGTTGATGCTAATCCTAGAAAACAGAAGATATATGGAGAACTTATACCTGTATTTGTGTATTTCAATGGTTTTCATTCATTTTCTTTTTTAAGGATCTTAATTTTTTGTTTAATTCTGGAATAAATGAAAATAAAATGCTTATTTACATATGCAAAGAATAACAGAAAAAGAGAATCTTATATGAATGGCAACTTTCTCATACATATAACTGTTTTTCTCATATAAATATAATAAACTTAATATCTTGGTTTCAAAGCTTTTCTTCTTTTCTATTTCCTTCTGTTATCATGTATGTAGTTTTAAAATGATTCAGTGATGTTTTCTTTATTTTTTAAATTAAATTTATTTTATTTTTAATTGGTGGAATAAAACAAGATTTTCCATTATATACTACAACAAAAAATGATCATACATGAAACTGCAATTCCATTATATACAACTTGATATTCCATTTACATATGTAAAAAAATTTATCTTTATTTTCTTCACTTCCCCCCAGAGATGGCTACCATTATACACACACACACACACACACACACACACACACACACACCCAATATGTAAAATCACTCTCTCTCTATATATTGCTACTCATCAGTTATTTTCTGAATGCAGATAGTATCTTTGTATGTCCTTTCTAGTTAATTTGGATATTTTTTGGTTTTCTTTTTTTTGTTGTTGCTTTTTTTTTCTTTTTGGAGGGCAATTGGGGTTAAGTGACTTGCCTAAGGTTACATGGCTAGTTTTTGTGTTGTGTCTGAGGCTGGATTTGAACTCAGGTCATAATTTGAACTCTAGGCATAATCCCATATTGGTCTCCAAAATGGTTGTTATCAGTGCACAATTCCACGAATAATGAATTAGTGTCTCAATTGTTCAGAAAAATGACAAAACTTGCTCTACTTTGACCAAGTAGGAATAACTTAGAACAAATACATGTAGAATTAAGGAACATATTATAGCTGGATATAGAAGAAAATGGTTCAAAAGACAAATTGACAGATTGGAATAGGATACTTCAAGATGTAGTAGGTGGTATGCCACTGGGGTCTTTAAAGAGAAATTACTTGTCAGAGATGTTGTAGAGAGAATTCTTATACTCATACAGATACTGCTAGATGACCTCTGTTTTTTTCATCTAACTCTGAAATTTTGTGAATCTGCAATTCTGGAAACTCTACTAGAAAATTTCACTCTATAGCTTCTATAAACAACTGTGCATTATATGCTTTTCTAAAAGTATCTTTCTGCTAAAGATAATATAGTGATCACCTTTTATTTTTGTATTTTTTCTTAGAGTACAAGACATCATAGATGTAAAGCTCTATGATTTCTTTCTACCAATATGGAACTTGGCCTTAAATGTTTCTATGAACAGGTCAGCATCAAAATTTTTAAAAAATCTAGTGGGTACACAGGAAAATAGTTGCAAATATACTTCTAAACAGACTATGTGCAGAGCTATCTATTATGACATTATTTTCTTTATTAAAACTACAAAGGACCAGAAAAAGTGGATTCCCACTGCACTGGATTTTAATTATCCAGTATTATTTATTAAGGTAAAAGATAAGAGTAGCTTCAGATTCGAATAAAACAACATCCATAAGTCTACTGGGCTCGTATTATATGTACCAATTTTAAGTTATATTCAGGGAACTTTTTTTCATTTTTTCATATAGTTTAAATGTGATTTCAGAATTGAGAAAAACGCTCAACCCTCATTAAACCACAAGCAATTTTTCCCATACTTAGTCAAGCAAAGATTTGAGATGGTTTTGATGATGTCATAGTCCAGCATCTGTGATATCTGAACTGATTACTGTGGAGAAAAATCAAGATGAACATGACTATATCAACCAGAAAAAGGAGCCTGCTGATTATAAAAGGGAAAAATTCTATTTACATGCAAATATCTTGGTAATCAACAATGACAGGGAAAAGGAATACTAAAAATGCAAACCCAACAGCAGTTTGTAAGTATTACTTTCTCATCTAAGGCCACCTCTTGCAAATTAAGGCAGAGTATCAAGGCACAGAGCAGAGAATCCCAGAAGCCTTAGGTTTCACAAGTCATTAGAGGTCACTAGAGACTTCTCTGAAGTCAACTCTCCTCAGCTATATAGGGAAAACTATCTATAGAAAAAAAGAAACAAGGATGAAGAAAAGTAATTCATATGCCCAAGCACTCAATAACCCCATTAAACACAAAATATAAACAGTAATTTATCTACTAGGGATCTAGCCAAAGTAAGGAAAGCACCAGAGCCTGACTCATTGGTGCAACTAGATAACACAGTGGATGGGCTTTAAGTCAAAAGGACCTCAGGTCAAATTCTGTCTCAAACATTTAATAACTGTGTAAACATTGGCAAATTATATAACTTTTCTCTGTCTCAGTTTACTCATTTGTAAAAGTGAGATAATGATAGATCTATTCTCCCTCCACAAAACGTGTTGTAAGAATAAAATGAAATAATATTTGTAATACACTTTACAAACCTTAAAATGCTAGGTATCGGGGCACCTAGGTGGCACAGTGAATAGAGCACTGGACCTCAAGTCAGGAGGACTGGAGTACAAATCCAGCCTCAAACACTCAACACACTTATTAGCTATGTGAACTTGTGCCTTGCCTTTACCCTTCCAAAAAGAAAATACTAGTTATTATTGCTGCTACTATTTTCTTCTTCTTCTTCATCATCATCATCATCACCACCACCACCACCACCATCATTTTGCAAGACAGGTGCCAGAATAAAAATAAAGCCGAAAAAAGAGGATGTGACATTGGAATAAGGAAGACCAGGAGTAAACCTGACAGAGATAAAACAAAATCAAACTCAATGTAGGTAAGTGATATAAAAATGACATGAAAATATGAATAAGTGAATTTATTTAACACTAAGCAACTAAGGTCTGAGACCTGATTGCCCTGACAATGCAGAACCTTTCTTCAGATTAATGGTGATCCCTAGCCCTTATTATTATAACCCCTGGTTCTTTTAGAATTATCATGAACTCTTTTCTGATTATGTGGAGGCCAAAGAGGGAGAAGCATATCATAGAAAGAATTCTGTCTATATAATTAAAGGACCTGGGTTTAAATCCTATCTCTGAGTTTGGTTTCATTTTTTGTTTTTTTTTTTTTTGTTTGTTTGTTTTTGTTTTTGTTTTTATTTTTGTTTTTTTTTTTTTGCTTTTTGCTTTTTTTGGAGGGCAATCGAGGTTAAATGACTTGCCCAAGGTCACATGGCTAGTTTTTTTGTTTGTTTGTTTGTTTATGTGTGTTAAGTGTCTGAGGCCAGATTTGAACTCAAGAACACCTGACTCCAGAGCCGGTACTCTATTCAATGTACCACCTAAATGCCCCCCCCCCACCTTTCCCCAAAGCTGTTAAAAAAATGATGAGGAATCAATATGGTAAAAAAGGGAGTGATTTGCCTAAGTTCTTCCCCCAAAACTTCAAATTCTGGGACAAGAAAATCCATGAAAGAGTAGAGTGGAAATTTTTTTTCTAGCCAAACCCAAGTTAAAAGGTCATCAGGAAAGGACTGTTGCACCCAGGTGAGAATGAAGGATAGTGCAGTACAGACTGAACTGCAATAAAATAGCAGTAGGCCTTGGGGGCAACTGAATCAATGGCAGCAGTGTCAGTTTCTAGATGCTGCAAGTGACAGACCATAAAGGGTCTACGAATCACAAGGAGATTACAAAAGCTTCTTTGTTGGCACCAGGGGCATTTCCTCATAATTGGATCTAAATCACAGTCCTGGGACTCAGTTCCAGAGCAAGAAGGAGCACTAGCACACCAGAGCTTGTGGCCACAGGGAAACTGGAACCCAGTTCACAGTTCCAGGGTGGAAAAGTTCTTGTGGTCACTCACTGACCAGAGCACAAAGAAGGAGAGTAGCAAACACTCTTCTACCTAGATCATACCACCTTGGAATAATCGAAAAGTTGCAGGTTCCCAGAATTACCTTTGAAAATAGCTGCACAAAAAAAAAAAAAAATCTGAAGCTTGGGATAGTGTCCCCTCCACTACAGAAGCAGAGCCCCATGTTAGCATAGATTTTAAAGTCAAGAAAAAGCTGGAAAATAAGCAAATAGGAAGAAGAAATCTTGACTCTAGAATTTTACTATGGTGGCAAGAAAGATTAAAACACAAATTGGAAGAAGATAAAGTAAAAACTCCTATATCCAAATCCTCAATGAAAAAATACGAATTAATCTCAGTCCATGGAAGAATTCAAAAATGATTTTAAAAATTAGGTAAGAAAGATAGAAAAAAATTGGGAAGACAAATGAGAAGGATGTAAGAAAATCATGAAAAATAAGAGTCAA
Organism: Gymnobelideus leadbeateri; assembly: GCA_011680675.1. Classification (NCBI taxonomy): domain Eukaryota; kingdom Metazoa; phylum Chordata; class Mammalia; order Diprotodontia; family Petauridae; genus Gymnobelideus; species Gymnobelideus leadbeateri. The sequence goes on along the minus strand of WOXC01004890.1, from coordinate 262,777 downwards.
CAGCTTGGTAAAGGATACTCTCTCTTCTTTCTTTCTCTCTCTCTCTCCCTCTCTCTCTTTCTCTCTCTCTCTCTCTCTCTCTCTCTCTCTCTCTCTCTCTCTCTCTCTCTCTCTCTGTCTCTCTCTGTCTCTCTCTCTGTCTCTCTCTGAAGAAAATAATGCTTTAAAAAAAAATTGGCCAAATTGTAAAAGAGGTACAAAAATCCAGTGAAAGGAAGAGTGTCTTGAAAAGCTAAATTGGTGAAATGGGAAAAAAAGATATACAAAAATTCACTGAAGAAAAGAACTCCTTAAAAATGTAGAATTGGTCAAATGGAAAAACAAGTACAAAAGCTCACAGAACAAAAAAAAAATAATTGTTTAAAAGTTAAAATTGGGCAAGTGGAAGCTAACAACTCCATAAAATATCAAGAAACCATGAAACACAATAAAAAATGAAAGAAAATAGAAGAAAATGTGAAATTTATCATTAGAAAAACAACTGACCAGGAAAAATTCCAGGAGGAACAATTAAAAAATTATCAGGCTATCTGAAAACCACTGTAAAAAAGAAGAATCTAGACATCACCTTTCAAGAAATTATAAATTATCATTTATTCTGCCCTGATATTCTGTAAGTCAAGGGTAAAATAGAAATTGAAAGAATCTATTGATTGCCTCCTGAAAGAGATACAAAAATGAAAATTCTAAGGAACACTGTAGCCAAATTCCACAACTTCCACATGAACAAATATATTTCAAGCAAACCAAAAGGGATAATTTTAAAATCATGGAGCCATCATCAGAATCACACAATATAAGATATCTTTTAGGCCTCTTTTCTCCCATTCTACCATCCCATTCTACTTCTCCCTTTCCCCTTCTACCAGTGCATTCTTTTTTCTCAATCCTTAATTGTATTTTTTTAGATAATCATACCATTACATTCAACGCATACCTCTTCTTTCTATGTATACCTATTCTAAATGCTCTAATAATGAGAAAATCCCGAATTCACTTCCTTCCTCCCCTCTCCTCTCAATGAGAAGATAAGCAATTTGACACATGTTGTACATGTTCAGCCATGGAAAACATATCTCCACATGAGTCACATTGTGAAAGTAAAAAAAAATAATAATAATAAAAAAGTAAAAAAACCCGAAGAAAAATAATGTTTAACAAAGTATGCTTTGATCTGCATTCAGAGTATCTATTCAGAGTCTATCTGTCTTCTTGGGAGATGGATAGCATTTCTCATCATTGAATCCTTCAAAATTGTCTTGGATCAGTGTATTGCTGAGGATAGCTAAGTCATTCATAGTTTATCCACCATACAATATTGTAATAACTGCATACAATGTTCTCCTGGTTCTGTTCATTTCACTTGTCATCAGTTCATGGAAGTCTTTCCACATTTTTCTGAGAGCATGCTGTTTGTCATTTCTTATAATACAAGAATATACTATCACAATCTTATACAACTGCTTGTTGAGTCAATACCCTTGATTTCTAAATTTCTTGATTTCTATTAGTAGACCATAAAGGGTCTACCAATTAAAAGGAGATTACAAAGGCCTCTTTGCTGGCACCAGGGGCATTTCCTCATATTGGATCTAAATGACAGTCCTGGGACTCAGATTGATGGATATCCCCTTGATTTCTAATTCTTTTCCACTTGAAAAGAACTATTGTGAATATTTTGCATATATAGGTCTTTTGCATTTAAAAAATCTCTTTGAGGTATAGATGTAGTAGTAGTATTGCTTTGTCAAAGGGTCTGTGTGGTTTAGCCCTTTGGGCTTAGTCCCAAATTGCTCTACAGAATGGTTGGATCATTCATGACTCACCAACAAGTCATTAGTGTCTCAATTTCCCCAAATCCCCAGTTGTCATTTTCTTATCTGTAACATTAGACAACTTGGTAGATGCAGAATGGTAGCTCAGAGTTGTTTTAATTTGCATTTCTCCAAACAATAGTGATTTAGAACACTTTTTATATGATTATATATAATTTTGATGACTTCATCTGAAAAGACTAGAGCTGAATAGAACATATTTACTTTCAAATACAAGACTTAAGGGAAGCAGCAAAAGGTAAACAGGAAAATGAAATCATAAGGGATTCAATAAAGTTCAACTATCCATAGTCTTACATGGGAAAACAGCACTTCTAACTCCTATTTTTTCTCATTATTAGGGCTTTTAGAAGGAGCAGACGTAGGGCATGCATATGAGTTAAATATGGTGGGATGATTATATAAAAATTTATGTAAAATTTATATAAAATTATATTTAAAACCCCAATATTAAGGAATGAAAAAGAGGAAAGCATTGGGACAAGAGTAAAGGGAGACATATGATGGAATAAATTATCATACTTAAAAAGGTGTTTAAAGTGTTTTTATAGTGATGGAGAAGATAGAATAATTGGGGAGAAGCATGTGAAACTTATTCTCATCAGAACTGGCTCAAAGAGGGAATAACATGCAAACTTACTTGGGTGTAGAACTCTATCTTATCATAGAGGTAAGTAGGAAGGGGGGGATAAGAGAAGAGAGGGAAGAACTAATAGAAGGAATAGTATATTGGGGGAGGTAAAAGTCAGTATACTTTTAAGAATGGACATGATGAAAGGAGAGACAGTTGGAAAATAAAGAAACAGGAGGGAGGATACATTGTAATCCTAAGCACAGAAAAAAAATATAGCAAGATTCTCTGCTAAATACCTCATTTCTGAAATAAAGAACCGAGTCAAATTTAGAGAAATGAGAGACATTGCTCAACTGATATTACTACCCTGAAAAAATCATAGAGATTTGCACATAAATAAGGCTCATAGGAAACACATCAGGATAGAAGAATCTTGGTAATATGTGATTTAGTTATATCAGTACAAAATGATCCCAAGATATGTATATACACACATATATACACACATAGCTATATATGCATACATACATACACATATACATACATATATATGCATATATATCTATATCTATATCTATATCTATCTATCTATCTATCTATCTATCTATCTATCTATATATATATATATACACAATGCTGGTTTTCACTTATTAAAAAAATCTTATACGAATAGTTTTCCGCCTATGCTTAAATGCCTACGTCATAGGCTTAAAGAACCAACAAATGGAAGAAGAAACAAGAGGGTCAATTAGTATTGTCACATTCTTAATTCACCTGAGAGATGGTTAAAAATGGAATAGAAAGCTTCAAGCAACAGTAAAACTGTTTTTCAGAATGCTTTTGTGATGACTGAACCCAGGCATAGAAGTGTTCCATTGAATATAGCATAGAAAAGTAGATGAAGTAAAATAATTATTTTAACATTTTACTTTTCCCTTCATGGTGAATAATCAGAATTCCAGTGAGAGAATAGGTTTTCATTTTTCAGATATCTTTGTCTCCATAAAAGCTGCTATGTAATAATTAATGATAATGAGGTACTTTGAAAATGAAGGCATATTAAAGTTATCTTTTTTGATAAAAAATGTGGCTTGCTTATACACATATCAGAGAAAACATTTCAGGGACAATAACTTCAATTCACAAAAGAATGGTGCTTTCAGGAAAAACATCAAATAACTAACTTTAGTTTCCTAGAAAATGCTCAGTTTAGGAGGAATCTTAGAAACATACTTTTTCAGGAGAAAGTGAATCCCCAAAAGAAGATCCGTCCCAGTGTCCTCTCTAAATTGTTCTGTTTTATATAACATAATTAGGTTGTTCTGTCATGTATCACATAAGAAGCCTTACTGCACTTCAAAGTTACCAAGGTGTATAGCAGTGGAATATACATCAATTGAAATGGACAATGAAAATATAAAGAAATACAAAACTATATATATTTTTAAATATTTAGTTTATTCATTTAAAGAAGTTTCTTTTGAGTTCATTCATTCATCCACTCATCTATCCATGATCCATCCATTCCTTTATTGATTTCAATCAAAATATTGATTAAGTACCTTTTGCAGACAATGCATTATACCAAGTGTATGAAAAGCTCTAAAGATGGCACAGTGCAAAGAGTGTTTGACCTGGAATTAGAGGACCTGAATCCAAAGTTCAGCTCTGTCATTTACCTTTCTGCATAACAGAAAATTACTCTCCCAAATGGGTTTTCCATCTGCATGAATAATTAAAGGATTGAATTCCTTCTGATCCTAGTTAAACTAATGTGGCTTATAAATGAATGAATATAAAAATAAATGAATGAAAACTCATTTATAAAGTGCTTACTCTGTGCCAAGCATTCTGCTAATTACTGAACATAAAAATAGAAAAAAAAGAAAGTCCTACTAGTAAGTATTTCTCACTCTAATATCCAAGAAATCTTAGTTTCAGACTGAATGTGAAGGCATAGAATTACTAAAGATAGACTATAATGGCTAGTGGCAAAGATCAGTGCCCCGTAGGATGCATGAATAAGTCAAAGTGTAGTGTTTGGCAGTCTGAAGAGTCCAGAGGCAGTGCAGATGGTGTTCCTACATCTTACTTGAAAGAATAGAGTTGGTGACTCCTACGTCATTCAAATGGCTTGAATAAGCAAATGAGTTAGAATCTTCAGGACTCCTAAAAACTTAAGATAGTGGTCGTGTAAATGCTTTTCATATTCTCATCATTGAAATTATATATTTCATATTTTATAATTGCTTCGGTTCCCTGTTTGGTTAAGAATGCATAACTATGGATCTAGCCATTCTGGAGAGCAATTTCAAACTATGCCCAAAGAGATATACATATGTGCATGACCTATGACCAGGAATGCCATATTCTAGGGCTCTATCCCAAAGATATCATACAAATAGGAAAAGGACCCATGTGTACAAAAATACTTATTGCACTTGTTATTTATGTTGGCCAAGAACTTGGAATTGAGGAGATGCCCATCAATTTGGGAATGGCTGAACAAGTTATGGTATATGAAAGTAATTGAATACCAGTGTGCTATAATAAATGATGAACAGGCAGACTTCAGAAAAATCTGGTAAGACTTAATATGAACTTCTGCTGAATGAAGCAAGCAGAATCAGGAGAACATTATATACAATAACCGCCACAGTGTGTGATGACTAGTCTTGATAGACTTAGCCCACTTCAGCAATGCAAGGACTTAAAATAATAACAAAGGATTCACAATGGGAAATGCCATCTTCATCCAGAGAAAGAGCTCTGGTGGCTGAATGCAAAGCAAAACAGACTATTTTCTTTATTTTTGTTTTCTTGTTTTCCTTTCTCATGGTTCCTCCCATTTGTTATAATTCTTCTATACATGACTAATGTGAAAATGCTTAATAGCAATGTATATGTAGAGCCTATACCAGATTGCATGACATCTTGGGGAGAGAAGAGGAGAGAGAGGGGGAGGAAATTTAAAATTTGTGGAAGTGAATGTTGAAAACTAAAAATAACTTACGAAAGAATGTATACTATACTCATACATGTGACAGTTATCAGCTGCTGGTCTAATTGTTCTAGGATGCGACATTTATTAAGTCATATATCCCTTTTGCATTTTTTGAGGGAGAGGGTACACTATCTTCTCTAAGATATTGGTTTTAACCTAATTTTTATCAAACTGCTTACCAGTTTTCCTAGTATTTCTTTTTTTTTTGTTGGTGTTGTTTTTGTTTTTAATTATTAACGAATGCTTTATTAACTTCTGGTTTACATCATTCACTTCCATCAGATTTTGAGTTAACATTTTTTCCCCATTTTTCCCCTACCCAGCATGCCAGAATAGCAGTACCACAAGATATCACCTCACCCAATCTGCTCTCTCCCATATCTTCTCTCTTACACTCTTCAACTTTACCATTAGGGAAAGGTGAATCTCTGTGTCCCAATGCCTGCACATCTTATCTCCCAATTACATGCAAAATAACATTAATAATAATTTCGAATTTCAGATCCATTCCCTTCCTCCCTTGTCAACCACTCCCTCTGGGAAGATAAACAATTCAGTATGTGTTGGACATGTATAGCTCTGCAAAACATTGCCATAGTAGATATATAGATATATAGTAAAAGACTGCTTATATTTCCCTCCCACCCATAACACCCCCCCACCTGGTCCATTCCCTACTTTGATCCTGATCCTCTTTGAAAGTGGGTACTTCCAACCTCCCCTCACCCCAGAATGACCTCCACTCCATCATCCCCCCTCTCATCCCCCTTACCACTACTCTCCTGCAGGGTGAGATATATCATTTAGTATGTATGTCATTCTCTCCCTGAGCCAAATTCAATGAGAATATAGTTTTGCCTTTTTCCTTCCTGTTCCTCCCCTACCCTGAAACCACTTACCCTTGCTTCTTCTACATGAGATAGTTTACCCTACCTTGTCTCTCCCCATCTCCTCTTGCCACTTTCCTCTCTCACCTCTTAACTTCACCCCTTAAGTATCATGCTGTCCCACGAAATTCAACCTCTGCCCTATATCCATGTATACCTGTAAACATGTATACACACATTCACATATGTATTCATATGCCCATATACCCTTCTTCAATTATTTTCATATTTAGAAAGGTTTCATCAGTCACTGTTATTGTTTTTCCATGTAGGAATGTAAATAGTTCAACTTTGATAAGTTCCTTTTGATTTATTTTTCCTGATTACCTTAAGCATCTCTTGCTTCTTGGGTCTGAATGTCAAATTTTCTATTCAACTCTGGTTTTTACCTCAAGAATGCTTGAAAGTCCTCTATTCCACTGAATGACTATATTTTCCCCTGAAACAACATACTCAGTTTTGCTGGGTAGGTGTTTCTTGGTTTTAATCCCACGTCCTTTGCCTTTTGGAATATCATATTCCATGACCTTTGGTCCCTCAGTGTAGAAGCTACCAGGTCCTGTGCTATTATGATTGCATTTCCACAATATTGAATTTTTTTATTCTTGGCTGCTTGTAGCATTTTCTCCTTGATCTGGGAAATCTGGAACCTGGCTATAATATTCCTAGGAGTTATCTTTTGGGATCTTTTTCAGGAGGTGATCTGTGGATTCTTTCAACATATATTTCCCCCTCTGGGTCTAAAACATCAGGGCAATTTTCCTTGAGAATTTCTGGAAGGATGATTTCTGGGTTCTTTCCTTGATCTTGGCTTTCAGGAAGTCCAATAATTTTTAAATTATCTCTCCTGGATCTATTTTCCAGGTCAGTGGTTTTTCCATGAGATATTTCACATTGCCTTCTATTCTTTTATTTGTTTGGATCTGTTTAACAAGCACCTTGATTTCTCATAAAGTCACTAGCTTCCATTTGCTCCAGTCTAACTCTGAAGGAATGAATCTCCTCAGTGAGCTTTTGAGATTATTTTTCCATCTGGCAAATCTGGCTTTTTAAGGCATTCTTCTCCTCATTGCCCTTTTGACCCTCCTTTGACATTTGAGTTGCTCTATTTTTTAAGGTGTTATTTTCCCCAGTCTGGCTGTTGACTCTCATTTCATACTTTTCCACCATTCTTCTCATATCTCTAACCAATTTTTACTCCACTTCTCTTATTTGGTTTTCAAAATCCTTCTTAACATCCTCTATGGCCTGTAACCAGCTCGCATTTTCATTTGGGGCTTTTGGTGCAGGATTTCTGACCTCACAGTCCTACTCCTATTCCATGCTTCGATCCTCTTTGCCCCCAAAATAGGAGACTAATGTTGCACTTTTCTCTTTATTTCCTTCCCTTTGCCTAGGCATGTTGCCACTTAATTACTTGACTTTTGGCCTTGTTGCCACAGTAGGCCTCTGCTAACATACAGGGGAGCTTCAGTCCCAAATATTGGGGTCTTCACAACTTCTGGAGGTATTAGTTGGGTGGCCTTTGTGAAGCCTCCATAAACTCTGGCAAGCTGGAGACCCACCCCAAGACCTCCACCCTGTTACCACAATCCAGATCCAGGAAGGTTAACACAAGAGCAATTACCCTGCAGACTTATTGCTGGATCCCCATACAGTTTGCAGGCCAGGAGCTGAAGCTGCAACTGAAGCTGCAAATGGCATCTGTGCTGTGTCTCCTCAGCTGCTTCTTGCCCCCAGGGTAAGAAGCGGATGTGTTTCCCAAATACTGGTCCCAAAGTCTGTAGGTCACTAACCTCTCACTTTGTTCTAAGTATTACTGTTTTGATAATTCTGGAATCCCCACAGCTGCTGGTGTTCTGGGGTCCCTTCAGCTGCTGCCATGGGGCTAAAACCACGATTCAATGGGGCCTGGGCTCAGCTCCCCGAGAGCTGCGCTGTTAGTTCCCAGAAAGCTGTGCTGCCAGCTCTCAGAGCTCTCCGCTGGCAGGTCTGCCGGGCTGTCCTCAGCGGGAGGTTAGCTTCTCTGTGTCATTCTGTGTGTGCTGGAGCACCAGAATTTGTTCAGAATCCCCTTTTACATAGTTTGGAAGTGGTGTGGAGGAGAGCACCTTGGAAGTGCTGTTTCTCCTCCTCCATCTTGGCTCAGCCTCCTTTTCTAGTATTTCTTGACCTATAGTTATTTCCAAATTTTTTATTTCTGCTTTGTGACACATTTTATTTTTGAATCCAATCATTTATAAATTATCCTTGTTTAGTCTATTCTATTGATCTCCTTTCCTATTTTTTCCTTATCAGCTGTAAATGTTTGTTTTATTTTTTAAGCAATTGGGGTTAAGTAACTTGCTCAAGGTTACATGGCTAGTCATTATTTATGTGTGGGTGATCATTTTCTGAGGACGGATTCGATCTTGGGTCATCCCAACTCCAAGGCCGGCGCTCTTACTCACTGTACCACCTGGTTGCCCCTGTAAATTGTTTTCCTGAGTACTGTTTTAAAATATGGCTCAGTGTCTGGACATATTATCTCCCCATTCTTCCTTTCCCCCCAGTGTTTCCCTTGATAATCTAGAACTCTTGCTCCTCCAAGTGAATTTTAGTTATTATTTGGTCTAGTTTTACAAAGTATTGCTTTGGTAGTTTGATTAGTTCTACACTAAATATCTGTATTAGCTTCATCAATATAATCATTCTTTTTTATTTTACTTGCAGAGCCCAGCCAGTTTAGAATATTCCTGTTATTATTTAAGTTATTTTTTGTTTCCTTAGGAAATAATTATTTCTTTACGAGTATATTTTTTTGTGTTTTGCAGTACTGACTGTTCCTGTTTCTTATTAATTATATTTTATGAATTCTGTTGATCTTTTGCTCTGTCCTCAGTGTATAATATGAGTTAATTTAAAATATATTGAATGATTTGGGGGATAAATAGTCTTTCTATAACCTTTCTATAACCTTTAGTTCAATTGCTTTCATTTTGAGGAACCTCAGGACAACACCCCCTTTTCTGTTATTCTTTTATCTTGACCTATTAATTAATTAATATACCCCTTTGTCTCTTTCTTCGTGGATTCTACTATTTTAGTAGTATTTTCTACCTAATCTACCAACTGTTGAGGCTTTCATTCATCTGTCTTTTTAAAAAAAAACTCCATATCCACAGATCATATGATTTTATTTACTTACATTTTTTTTTTACTTCAGCTGTTCTGAAGTTTTTCAATTAACATTTTTTTCCTTTCTAGTGTTCACTCTACTTTCTCTCATTTTATTGTATGTATTAAATTTTCTTCGTTATGGGGGGTGTACTGTTAATGCTACTTGCAGCTGCTGTGGAGGTGTAATACTAATAACACCAGCACACAGAAGGGTTGCTAGCACTAGTTTTTTTATCTGCTTTTCTAAAGGAAAGACAGCTTCAAAGGCATCAACAACTTTATTTTAATTAAACAATGCAGACAGATAAATAGAAAGAAGTGAGTATCCAAGAAAGAATACAACAGACAGAGCTCCAACTATCTAAACAAAATAATAGATAATTACCAGACCAGAGAGCACCAACTTCTGCGTTCACAAAGCAAGGGCCTCCTTAACAATGGCTACCCAGAATTTTGTCTGGCCAAATCACAAAGAAACATTCTCCCTATGTGTGAGTCCCAAAGTAAAATGGCAACTCCCCAGTGTATGGTTTTCAACTAATAGGCTCAGAGCCAGAAGGCATCACCACCCAAATGACTCAGTGCCTAATTGACTCTGTACTAAAAGGTGTGAAAGCCTTCCTGATAGCAAGCCTTCCCAGAAGTAAACTTTCCCCTATGCAAACTCCTTCCCTGAGGCAAATCTCCCTGAATATGTGCTCTATGTGACTCAGGATGTGTCATAGCTGTGAACTGGGCTGGAACTCAAAACAGCAAGACATCTGAGCTTGAAATACCTGTGTACCTTTAGACCTGGGAATAAGGCCCCTCTTTCAAAGGGTGGGGGAAGCAACACATGTGGTCACATAGGCCTATGAATAGATGGGAAAGATCTTCTATTCCATTAATACGACAGGGGGTTATTTTTTCAACATCCCTAAGGAATTGACTATTTCAGAATTAACGTAGGAGAGCTAGACAGAACAATAATCAAAAACAGCTATTCATTCAGTTACCTTTCTCTTTTTTTTAATAATACTCACTTTTGTTGGGAGACAACATTCTCCAAAAGACTGGCAAATTTCATTATACTTTCCTTTCTAAAACAGTCCACAGTTGTATGGTTCTTTCAACCAGTACCTTCTTGGACACAAACTCTCTTCTGTGGCCTTCCTTGTTGACTTTGGTAGGTCTATTTGAGCAACTCAAGTTCAGGCTTCATAGTTTCTTCCTTTGAACAACCTCTCTTTGGAATGAATTTTCTTTTCATTTCCTATAATTATGAAAAATAGTGTTGCATAGTGGGAGCAGTCACCTTTAAATATCTCCAAACAATATATAACACCTAAAACCAATAAGCTTTGCAAGGAGTTGTTTTTTTTTCTTCTCTTTAACTATCTGAACTTTTTTTCATAGAGTCAGTTTCTTATGTAGTAAATATTGGTTCCCATTTGACAGTACACAAAACTTGCTGCATATCCTTCTTCAAGAAATTTTAGTCTTTTTTATAAAAAAATAATGATGATACTAGTTACACTTGTGGTTTTAGTAAATAGTCAAAAATCTGGTGTTGCACTCATGTGCTTCTTCAACATTTTTATAGAAAACACTTTTTAAAAGAACATATTATCAATGTAATTAAAAAAAAATTCCAGTTATTTCTGATTGGTTGCTCTACACTACTTAGCTTTTTCTCATAACACATAAGGAGAATACATATGAAGCAAAAAAAAAAAAGAAAAAACATGGCTGACAGCTTATGGAACATTTTGGGTCATTTTCCATTATGTCACTAAGGAAAGGATGAAAGTATATTTGGAAGATTGATTTTTTTCTTTCGAATATATGGAAATCCTTATACGTTTTTTCATTGAATAATTCCTAGAGAAAAGTCTCATCATGAAGAGTGACATATTTTCATGGAATTAGTTAACAGAAAACTTTGAAACAAAATATTTTTAAGCCTTCAAGGTAGTACTCACCATCACTATATTTATTGTGATGTGATATTTTACCATATAGTTGTTCTCCATTGTTTTATTATATTTAATATTTTAAAACATGCATTTTCAAATTATTTTTATAGCATCCTTTTCCTCAACTTCCTAAGTATTTTTGTTTTTAAGCAAAATTATATTTCTATTCCCAGTCTTATCTCTTTCCCTTCTATTTACGGGGGTTAGGCTATATCAACTCTTTTTCTCCTGTTTCCTCAGAGAAGAAATGCTTTTTTATAGAAAGTTCCTCTCGATGCTATATTAGGTACATTTTTATCAAGGCTTTTCAAGGCATAAACTATGAAACATATCTTGAACTTTAAAGGAAACCTTTAAACTATATGAAAATTCACATATTTTAAAGTATTTAAACATAGACTCTATTGGTGAGGGAGAAATCTGCAGACAATTTCAATGGGAGAAAAAGTTATTTACATGTAAATATCTTGGAAACCATCAATGAAAGAGATAGAAATGCATACAACTACCCAAATATAATTTATAATTATATCTTTTTTTCCCCAGGATCCTCTACTATATCGTATGAATGTTTGCATGTGACCACCATAAATAGTCTTTTTATTGAATTGAATTTTCCCCACCACTAGATTGACTACTTTGTGGTTTTGGTACTAAATTTGCATAAATTTAATGTTCTTTCCTAATAGAAAGTTCAAAAATCATAAAATTAATTTGTGAGAAATAAACAGATTAAATTTAATAAAAATGTAATTGAAAGGAAAGTCCAATTTTTTATGCTTGTTGCATTTAGTTAGTGGAACATTGATAATATGTCGGACCTAAAGTCAGAAGATAAAGACTCATAGTGACTTAAAACTGGTCTAAGAAACTTGCTCTCTATATTATCCTGGCCAAATTCCTTAATTCTATTTTTCTAAGTTTTCTCATCTGTAAAATGAGCTGGAGAAGGAAATGGAAAACCACTCCACTATTTTTGCCAAGAACTTAACAAAATGTGCTAGTAAAGTAAACATGACTGAAATTCCTCAACAACAACAACCATTTATTTGATCACACCCCAAAATACACTCAATAAGTCAGATTATGAGTCTTTTTCATCAATCCCATTCATGTTTCCCCAATTTATTTTTTTCTTTAAGATGTTCAAGCAAAACTAAGTTTCTATTAAGGTGTTTGGGAATGATTTTGATTCAATATTGTACTAGAAATGTTAGCTTTAGCAAAAAGAGAAGAAAAAGAAATTTCAGAAATTAGAAAAGGTAATAAAGAAACAAAGCTATCACTATTTGCAGATGGTATGATTTAATCCTTAGAGAATCCTAGAGAATTAACTAAAAAGTGACTTGAAATAGATAACAACTTCAGCAGAGTTAAAGGATGTAAAATAAACAAACATAAATCAGCTGCATTTCTAGGTATTACTAACAAAGTGTAGCTCCTAGATAGAAAGAGAAATTCCATTTAAAGTCACTGTAGACAAATTAAAATACTTGGGAGACTACCTGCCAAGAGAAACCCAAGAATTATATGAAGACAATTACAAAGCACTTTTTGTATTAAATCAGAACTAAATAATTGGGAAAATATCATTTGCTCATAGGTAGGCTGAACTAACAAAATTAAAATAAAAATTTTACCTAAAATAATTTACTTATTCAGCACCATAACAATCAAACTACCAAAAATATTTTATATGGATAGAAAAAAAAATAAGAAAATTAATCTGGAAGAACAGAAGTTCAAGAATATCCAGGGAATTAATTAAAAGTAATGCAAAGAAAGGTGTCCTATCCATACCAGATCTAAAACAGCAATTATAAAAACTATTTGGTAGTGGCTAAGAAATAGAATGATGAATCAGTCAAAAAGGTTAGATACACAAGACATAATAGTCAATGATTATCATAAACTACTGTTTGATAAATCCAAAAACTTCAGCCTCTGAAATAAGAACTCGACATTTGACAAAAACTGCTAGGAGTACCGGAAAACAGTATGACAGAAACTAGGCTTAGACCAGTATTCCACACTGTATACCAAGAAAGGGTCAAAATGTGTACACAATTTAGGGTTATAGTAAAAGCAAATTAAAATAGCAAGGAATAGGCTACTTGTCAAATCTATGTAGAATGGAATAATTTATGACCAAACATGAGATAGAGAACATTATGACCTGCAAATAATTTTGAATACATTAAATAAAAAAGTTCTTGCTCCATTGTCAATGCAACCAAGACTAGAAGGAAAACAGAAAGCTCGGAAACAATTTTTACAGTTGGGTCTCTTGAAAAGGCCTAATTTCTAAAATATAGATAGAACTGAGTCAAATTGACAAGAATACAAGTCATTCCCCAACTGATAAATGGTCAAAGAACATGAACAGGAAGTTTTCAGAGGAAGAAATGAAAGTTATGCATAGACATATAAAAAACAAAAAGGTTCAACATCACTATTGATTAGAGAAATGCAATTTGAAACAAATCTAATGTACCATAAGGTACCTATCAGATTGCTTAATGTGATAACAAAGTAAAATAATAAATGCTGAAGAAGATGGGGGTAATTGTGACATTAATGCATGGTTTATGGAGTTGTGAACTGATCCAATAATTATAGAGAGTAATTTGGAACTATGCCCAAAGGGCTACAAAACTGTCCATATCCTCTGACCCAGCAATACCACTACTAGGCCTGTATCTCAGAGATCATAAAACGGACACCCATATACAAAAATATTTATAACAGCTTTTATTGTGGTGGCAAATAATTAAAATTGAGGGGATGTGCATCATTTGGGAAATGGCTGAACAAGTTGCAGTATATGATGTAACAGAAAAATAAGAAATGAGTAGGTGGATTTCAGAAAAACCTGGAAAGAATTACATGAACTGACATCGAGTGGTCAGCAGAAACAAGGGGAATATCGTACATAAGAACAGTAACATTGTGCTATGACCAACTTCGATAATCTTGCTTCTTCTCACTAATACAATAATCTGAGACAATTCCAAAAGACTCTTGGTGAAAAATACTATCCACATTCAGAGAAAGAAATAGGGAATCTGAGTTCAGATTGAAACAAACTATTTTCTCTTCATTTTTCTTTTGTTTTTTTTTCTTTCTCCTAGTTTTTCCTTTTTGTTATGATTCTTCTTTCACAATATGACTAATGTGGAAATACGTTTAATATGATTATACATGTATAGTCTATATCAGATTGAATGCCATCTTGGGAAGGGGAAATTGAAGGATGGGAGAAGAATTAGAACTCAAAGTCATATAAAAGTCAGTGTTGAAAACCAAAAAGTAATAAATGAAAAAGAACAACAAAAAAAAAAAAGAATGAGCTTAGAAGGAGAGAAATGAAAAAAAGATTTTTAAAAAATGATCTATAAAATTTCTATTAAAATTTATTAGCAGAGAAAACAGAACCCATAAATTTGGACTTTAATTCATTGTCCAGAATTCCTATATGAGGAAATAGGGATGGCACTGAAAAAAAAATGACAAAAAGTCATCAGATTAGTTGTTCAGTTGCTTTAGTCCTTTTGACTCTTTTTGACCCCATGTGTGGAATTGTTTGTTTGTTTTGGCAAACATATTGGAATTTTTGTTTCGTTTTGTTTTATTTTGTTTTGTTTTTTGCCATTTCCTTCTCCAGCTCATTTTTCAGATGAGAAACTAAGAAAAAAAGGCTAAATGGTTTGCCCAGGGTGACATGGTTAGCAAACCAGATTTGAACTCAAAAAAGATGAATCTTCCTCTATCAACCATGCCACCTGGATGCCACTAGACTAGACTGAGTAAACATTGAAGAGGATTTTTTTTTGTTTGTTTTCTCCCCTCTGGAAAAATGTCTTAAGGACATTTTTGAACCAATGTTCAGGGTATAATAGATAGATAGATAGATAGATAGATAGATAGATAGATAGATAGATAGATATCCAAATGAATACTGTGACTTTGCTAAAGTGGGTAATTTTTTTCAGGTAGTTTTTAGTTGATTATCTAAGTATACCATCATAGCATCTGCAAACGGTGATAGTTTTCCTTCCTCATTGCCTATTCTAATTAATTCCTTTTTTTTCTCTTATTGCTAAGAGTAATATTTCAAGCACATTTTTAATAATGGGGGGAGGGGTTATGAGCATCCTTTACCACCCTTGATCTTACTGAGAATACTTCTACCTTATTCCCATTACTTATAATATTTCCTGATGGTTTTACGTAGATTTTGCTTATCATTTTAAGGAAAATTCCAGTTATTCCTATATTCTCTACTGCTTTTAATAGGAATGAGTGCTGTATTTTGTCAAAAGTTTTTTTTTTTTGTATCTATTGAGATAATCATATAATTTCTGTTCGTTTTATTATTGGTATGGTCAATTATGTTGATAATCTCCCTAATATTGAACCAGCCCTGCATTACTGGTATAAATACCACCTGGTCATAGTGCATTAGTGCATTATCGTCATGGTAAACTGCAGTAATATCTTTGCAAATATTTTATTTAACTTTTTGCATCAATATTCATTAAGGACATTGTTCTATAATTTTCTTTCTCTGTTTTGGCTCTTCCTGGTTTAGGTATCATTACCATATTTGTGTCATAAAAGGAAATTTGTAGGAATCCACCTATTTATATAATATTAGAATTAATTGTTCATTATATGTTTGCTATAATTCAGTGTAAATCCATCTGCCTGGCCCTGGAGATTTTTTCCTTACGTAGTTCATTGATGGATTTTTCAATTTATTTTTCGGAAATGGGGTTATCTATTTTATTTTATTTTCCATTAATCTGGACAATTTATATTTTTGTTAAGATTTATATATTTCACTTACATTGTCAGATTTATTGGCATATGATTGGACAAAATAGTTCCTAATTATTGCTTTAATCTCCACTTCATTGATAAAGAAATCCTTTTTTTTTTTGATAGTTAATTTGGCTTTCTTCTTTCATATTTTTTAATCAATTAACTAGAGGTTTACCTATTTTACTGTTTTTTTCCATAAAACCAGCTCCTAGTTTTATTTAATAGTTCAATAGTTTTCTTACTTTCAATTTTATTAATCTCTCCTTTGAATTTTCAGAATCTCTAATTAGATATTTAATTAGGTATTTTAATTCATTCTTTCTCTAACTTTTTATTTTCACATCTAGTTAATTTATTTCCTCTTTCTCTACTTTGTTTATGTAAGCATTCAGAGATAAAAAACTTCCTTGAAGAACTGCTTTGGTTGTATCCCATAAGTTTTGGTATGTTGTCTCATTACTGTAATTCTCTCTGATTAAATTATTGATCATTCTATGATTTGTTGTTTGACAGACATTCTATTTTTTTAATTTCTCAATTGAAGGTAAAATAATTTTAATATGGTTTTTTTTTGTTGTTTTTAGCTCCAAATTTCTTCCTTGACAAGGCAAGTAGTTTGACGGAGTTTATATCTTTGTCATCATGCAAAATATATCTATTCTAGCTATGTTGTAAAAGAAAATAGAAACAAAAAACCTTGAATAATGCGGAAAATTTTAAAAGTATGCTTTGATCTGCACTGAGTCCATCAGTTCTTTCTGTGGGTATAGATATTCCTTAGGAATCATCTTGTATCACTGTATTGCTCACAATAGCTAAGAAATTCAGTTGATTGTTACACGCCATTATTATCTTTGTTTCATCTCACTTCACTTTCAATAAGTTCCTGTAAATCTGTTTCTGTAATCGTCTTCATTATTTCTTATAGTATAAGAGTATTCCATCATAATCTTATATCACAAGTAGTTTAGTTACTCTCCAATTATTGCACATCTCAATTTCCAATTCTTTGCCATCACAAAAAGAGCAAATAAATAAATAAATAAAGAGTTTTTGTTCTTCTACGTCTTTCTTTTCTTTAATCTCTTTGAGATACCAACAGTGGTATTGCTGGCTGGTTCTAAGGGTATAAACAAAGGAGATGCCCTTTCAGCATTGTTTCAAATTACACTCGATAAAGGTTGGATCAGTTAACTACTACACCAATAATGCATTAGTGCCTTTATTTTCCCAACATTTTTTCTCCAACATTTACCATTTTCTTTTTCTGCCATATTTGTGGAATAAGACATATACTGTCTGAATAAATAAAAGTGTAAATTATATTTGTTAAACTCTCTCTTTTTATTCTTTGTCAATATATGATTCTTTGTATAGGGAAGGGGAAAATAAGTTTGGGCAGAGGAAGGCAATGTAAAAACAAACATATCAACAACATTTGAAATACAACCTAGAATTTTTTTTTTCTCATGGAGCCTATGAGAGGAGTTAGATGGCACAGTTCATAGAGTGGAGTCAGCAGGACTGAGTTCAAATTGGACCTTAAACACTTAATAGCTTTGTGATCCAGACCAAGTCATTTAACCCTGTTTAATCCTAAGTTTCCCCACCTCTAAAATGAACCAGAGAAGGAAATGGTAAACAATTCTAGCATCTTTGCCAAGAAAACTCCAAATGGGTCAGGGAGAATTGAATAGGGCTGTACAACAGTGCACCTGTAATTTCCTGATTCTGTTTTTTATGTTTTTTGAAAATTTGGACATTTCTGTTTCTCCTGTTGTTTCTCTACTGTTATTCATTTCATCATTTAGCAAGTATCACAGTCGATGAGTCAGCAATCATATTTGTCAGTTCTTTCAATATTAAGGAAGAAAAGAGGGGTAGGTAGGTGGTGCAGCCTTCCTTCTGTTAGAGGAACAATGACATGAGAAGGGTGATGTCTCCCCTTACAAGTGAACTGACTTTAAGTGAGGTAGGGCTGTACAAAGTCATCAGTCTCCCTGTCTCCAGATTCACATGGAAAGATATTGGTCAGGACAGCTGGCTCCTGATGCAGTGGGAAGCCTTGGACTTTATAAGCTAAGGTCCTTTCCAGGTCTCAGTTTGTCTGAGGCAAGACACATTTGTTATTAAATGTAATTAAAAACTAGGTTTTTAATTACTAAGAGTAATTAAATCACTAAAAATAATTAAAAACTAGGTAAGAATTAAGGGAAAAGATGGGCTAGTTGCTTTCACAATAGAATCAGTCAGGGAGGGGAAGACGTCAGGGTTTCTCTATGCAGTGGATAGAGTTCTGGGTGTGGAATCTGGAAGACCCAAGTTTAAATCCAAGTTCAGGCACTCCCTTGCTGTGTGACCCTGGGCAAGTCACTTCACCCTAGATTCCACATCTGTAAAATGGGGGCTAGGATAGCGTCTGCTTCCCCAGGTTGTTGTGAGAGCCAGATGAGGCAGTCACCATAAGTACTTAAGAGGGCCTGGAAGGCAGGTAGCTCCAGGTCAATGCTGACTCTTAATTTTATTTAGTTCCTCTACCAAGTGACTGCCGTTTTCCAAGCACAGCTGAACGGCCTCACTAAGTCCTGGTTTCCCTCGGTCCCTCTCCTTGTAGGACAGGCACAGAGTGCACACAACCTGGCTCCACTTTCAGCCCTTGTAACTGATCCTCTTCCAGCGGGCCTCCTATGGGGCCCCGCCATTCTCAGACCCTCGGCTTTTTACCGACATTGCTTCCCCAAAGCACAGCCCAGGGCACATCAATGCCTTCTGTGGTCCCCGGGTCCCAGCGGGTGACTCTCCTGCTGTCCCAGACCCTCTGGGTCCCGCTCCTCAGGCCTGGAAATGTCCAGGGTTGAGCGAGAGCCCATCCCTCGAGGTTTTCTTCCTTGGAGCTACGGCTTCCCTCCATGGACACTTCACTTTCCCGAAAGATGGCGGCCAACAAGAAGTGCTTCTTAGAGCTGCTTTTGCGACTCCCTGCTGATCAGGAGAGAGCAGGGGAGGAACCAAAGGGCCCCACCAGGCCTGGTATCCGACCCCTGCTGACTGCCCCAGGCCCTGGGCTGAGAAGACCAAGCAGGAGGTAAGGAGGAGGAGGGGGAGGACACAGCTCACACCCTCTTTCTTTAGGATTTAATTGTCTGATTTCCATTTGATGTTTAGTAACATGACCTTTCTTTACATTTCATTGTTGTATCATCATCTGAAAAGGATGTATTTAATATTTCTGCCCCTCTGCATTTGATGGTGAGGTTTATGTGCATGGTCCCACTGAGATAAAGGCCTATTTCTTTCTTTTTTTTTAAATTTTTTAAGTTTTTATTTTTTTCCCCAGTTACATATTAAGGAAAATTTTTAGCATTCATTTTTACAAGACCTTGAGTTCCAAATTTTTATCCCTCCCTCTCTCTCCCTTTTCTCTTCCCCTTTTCTGAAAATGGTAGGCAGTTTGATATAGTTTGTACATGTGCTATCACGTAAAACATATTTCCATATACATCACAGTTTTGGAAGAACAGAACAAAAGGAAATAAAACCATGAGTAAGAATAAAGTAAGTGAAAAAAAATATGCTTCAATCTGCATTCTGACTCTGTCAGTTCTTTATCTGGATATGGATAGCTTCTTGGATCCTTGTGCCACTCTAATTTTTTTTTTTAATATTAGTATTTATATATTTTAAACATTTGATTTTAAAACATCAAATTCCAGATTCATGCCCTTCCTCCCTTGTCACCCACCTGTACTGGGAAGATAAACAATTCAGTATATGTCGTACATGTGTAGCTAAGCAAAACATTACAATAGTAGATATAGTCTAAAAGACTGACTATATTTCGCTCCCTCCTATCCCACCTCCCAATTGGTCTATTCCCTACTTTGTTCCTGTCCCTTTTCAAAAGTGGGTGCTCCCAACTTCCCTCCCCCTCTTCCCGCCCACCTTCCCTTCCATCATCCCCCATCTCATCCCCTAAGCCCCTACTCTCCTGTAGGGTGAGATATCCTATTTGGTATTTATATCATTCTCTCCCTGATCCAAATTCAATGTGAATAAGATTTTGCTTTTTTGCTTTCCTGTCCTTCCACTCCCTTGTAACCATTTTCCCTTGCCTCTTCTATATGAGATAATTTACCTCATTCTGTCTCTCTCCATCTCCTCTTGTTATATTCCTCTCTTACCTCTTAATTTCACCTTTTAAGTATCATCCCTTCCTATTATATATATATGTATATTATATATATGTATATATATATATATATATATACACACACACATTCACATATGTATTCATATGCCCATATACCCTTCTTCAACTGTTTTCATACTGAGAAAAGTTTCATCAGTTACATTTATCATTTTTCCATGTAGGAATGTAAATAGGTCAACTTTGATAAGTTCATTATGATTTCTTTTCCCTGTTAACCTTCTCAAGCATCTCTTGCTTCTTGTATCTGAATGTCAAAGTTTCTATTCAACTCTGGTTTTTTCATCAAGAATGCTTGAAAGCCCAGGGTGGCTAGGTGGCGCAGTGAGTAGAGTGCTGGTCCTGGAGTCAGAAGGACCTGAGCTCGGATCCGGCCTCAGACACTTAATGCACATACAAACAAAATCCTAGCTGTGTGACCTTGGGCAAGTTACTTAACCCTAATTGCCCTCCAAAAAGAAAAAAAAAAGAATGCTTGAAAGCCCTCTATTTCACTGAATGACCATATTTTCCCCTGAAACATAATACTCAGTTTTGCTGGGTAGGTGATTCTTGGTTTTAATCCCAGCTCCTTTGCCCTCCAGAATATCATATTCCAAGCTCTTACATGCCTCAGTGTAGAAGCTACCAGATCCTGTGTTATCCTGATTGTGGTTCCACAGTATTCAAATTGTTTCTTCCTGCCTACTTGTAGTGTTTTCTCCTTTATTTGGGAATTCTGGAATCTGTCTATAATATTACTAGGAATTTTCTTTTTGGGATCTTTTTCAGGAGGTGATCTGTGGATTCTTTCAACCTCTGTTTTGCCCTCTGGGTCTAAAACATCAGGGCAATTTTTATTGAAAATTTCTTAAAGGATGGTTTCTAGGTTCTTTTTTTGATCATGGCTTTCAGTTAGTCCAATAATTTTTAAATTATCTCCCCTGGATTTATATTCCAGTTCAGTGGTTTTTTCCATGAGATATTTCACATTGCCTTCTTTCATTTGTTTGCATCTGCTTAACAGCATCTTGATTTCTTATAAAGTCATTAGCTTCCATTTGCTCCAGTCTAACTCTGAAGGAATGAATCTCCTCAGGGAGCTTTTGAGATTCTTTTTTCCATCTGGCAAATTCTGCTTTTTAAGGCATTCTTCTCCTCATTGCCTTTTTGAGCCTCTTTTGCCATTTGAGTGTGTCTATTTTTTAAGGTGTTATTTTCCTCAGTCAGGCTGTTGAATCTCATTGAAAGAGATTTTTTTGCATCTTTTCTTGCATCTTTCTCTTTTCTCTTCCTAATTTTTCCTCCACTTCTCTTATCTGCTTCTTATGGTCCTCTATGGCCTGTAACCAGGTCATATTTTCATTTGGGACTTTTGGTGCAGGAGTTCTGACCTCCCAGTCCTCCTTCTATTCCATGCTTCGATCCTCTTTGCCCCCAAAATAGAAATCTAATGTTGAATTTTTCTGTTTATTTTGTTTCCTTTGTCTAGGCATGTTGCCCCTCAATTACTTGACTTTTGGTCTTGTTGCCACAGTAGGACTCTGCCACCAGCCAGGGGAGCTTCTGTCCCAAGTGCTGGGGTTTTCTCAGCTGCCAGAGTTATTAATTGGATGCCCTATCTGAAGCCTCTGCATGCTCTGGCAAGCTGGTCACACACCCCAAGACCTCCACCCCAGACTGCTGTCCAGATTCAAGAAAGTTATAGCAAGAGCGATTACCAACCCCCTACCCAGACTGGTCACCAGGTCCCCCTATACTCTGCAGGACAGGAACTGAAGCTGCAACATGGCGGCTGCACAGCCACTACTCAGTGGCTTCTTGCCCCCAGGGAAAGAGGCTGATGTGCTCCTAAGTACTAGTCCCACAGTCCATAGGGCACTGACCTCTCACTTTATCCTTGGCATCTGGCATATTTCTTTCTATCACCATTCCATTTTCTCTAGAGGTCAATCATATCAAATTTTTCTAAAATTCACTTCACCTCCTTAACTTCCTGGTTATTTTGTCATTGAATTTATTTCTGAGAGGGGAAGTTTGAAGTCCCACATTAGAATAGTTTTGCCATCTATTTCTTCCTGTAATTCCCTTAATTTCATCACTAAGAATGTGGATGCTTTATCATTTGGTTTGTATATGTTTAGTATTCATATTATTTCATCCTCAGTTGTGCCTTTTAGCAAGATGTGGTTTACTTCCTCATCTGTTTTAATTATATCTGTTATTGATTTTGCTTTGTCTGAGAGCAGAATTGCTTCCCCCTCCCCTTCATTTTTACTTCAACTGAAGTATAATACATTCTGCTTCAGCCTTTTTAACCTTTATTCTTTGTGTATTGTTATAAGAATTTAAATTTAATATCTTTCCTACCCCTAGGCCCTTTGATAGCCTTAAGTGCACCTGGAGCCTGTGGTAGGAGGCTTGTTTTTCAGGAGATACTTTGTGATTGGGCAGTGGGTCAAGAGAGTGGTTACATTCTCTGAGCCAGGAGAAGGCTATATAAGCTCTGATGTAAGCTCTTGTTTTGGGGCTGTCTTTGAGAAGTGTTGTGTGACTTGACCAGACTAGACCCTGGGCAGCCATTTCAAACCCCAGCTTTGAAAACCCAGATGATGATGCTTCTCTCTCTGGTAACTGTGATTATGTATGGAGGGACAGTTTGGAAGCCTGTCTGCTGAAATGTTTTCTCTGTCAT
Organism: Gymnobelideus leadbeateri; assembly: GCA_011680675.1. Taxonomy (NCBI): domain Eukaryota; kingdom Metazoa; phylum Chordata; class Mammalia; order Diprotodontia; family Petauridae; genus Gymnobelideus; species Gymnobelideus leadbeateri. The sequence continues at coordinate 239,658 of WOXC01004890.1, read as the reverse complement.
GTTACTTCTGCTTGTAACCTCTGTATAATTTGAATTTTGGGGTGCTAACCTTTTCCCACTGAACTGGGTAAAAGGTTCATGTTTGATTGATTAAAGCAAGATTGTTAACCCATTTTGAGTGCTTTCCTTTAGAAAAACATATCTAAGAATCTGTGTTGGTAGCCACCTTGGGTATGCTAGGGTGCTTGCTGCTACATGCATCTTTCTGCTTCAGATATGTTTCTTATAAATAACATATTGTAGGATCCTAGTTTTTAATTCACTCTACTTCTGACTTAGATTTTATGGGAGAATTCATCCAATTTACATTCTCAATTATGATTACTAACCTGTATTTCCTGCATCCTATTTACCTGTTTGTACATTTCTCTCTCTTTTTACCCTGTCCCTACTTAATAGTATTTTTTTTTTAAAGCAATCGGGGTTAAGTAACTTGCTCAAGGTTACACGGCTAGTAATTATTTATGTGTGGGTGCTCATTTTCTGAGGCCGGATTTGATCTCGGGTCATCCCAACTCCGAGGCCGGCGCTCTTACTCACTGCGCCACCTAGCCACCCCTTTAGGGCAATTGGGGTTAAGTAACTTGCCCAAGGTTACATGGCTAGGCTTTTTGTTTGTGTGGATTAAGTGTCTGAGGCCAGCTCTGAACTCAGGTCCTTCTGACTCCAGGGCCGGCGCTCTATTCACTGCGCCACCTAGCCACCCCTAGTGTTTTGTTTTTGACCATCACCCCTTTCAATTTGCCTTCCCTTCTACAAGCTCCCTTTTATTTTCTCTTTCCCCTTCTTCTGCCCTCCCTTCTGCATTCCTTATCACCCCTCCTTTTGCCTTTTTCTCACCTTTTCACTCTTAACTATAGGATAAGATAAATTTTTATACTCAACCAAGTGCACATTTTTTCCTCTTTAATTGGAATCCTTTTTGAATAAGGTACAAACAATGCTCAGCCCCTCCCTTCTTTCCCATACTCTAATAATTTTTTTGTCCCTCTTCATGTGATGTAATTTCCCCTATTCTGCCTCCACCTTTCTTCTTGTCTCAGTGCAATCCTTCTTTTTACTTAATTTTTATCACATCAGAGTCAATTTATACACATGCCTTCTCTCTCTCTCTCCCCCCTCTCTATTTTATATGTGTGTATGTGTGTGTACATATATATGTATATATATATATATATATATATATATATACACACACATATATATGTGTACACATATACATGTACACACATATACACATTCTTTTTAACTGTCCTAATAATGAGAACATTCTTTTGAATTACAAGTATCTTTTTCCCATGTAGCAATATAAACAGTTCAACCGTATTTAGGCTCTTATAATTTCCCTTTCCTGTTTACAGTTTTATGCTTCTCTTGAGTTTTCTATCTGATGATCAGATTTTCTATTAAGCCTTGGTATTTTTGTCAAGAAACTATGAAAGTCCACTATTTCATTGAATGCCCATCTTTTCCTCTGAATGTTTATGCTAAGTTTTTTTGGGTAGTTGATTCTTGGTTGTAATCCAAGCTCCTTTGCCTTCCAGAATATCATATTCCCAGTCCTCCTATCCTTTAAGAAGCTGCTAAATTCTATGTAATTCTGACTGTTTTGCCTTGATATTTGAATTGTTTCTTTCTGGCTGTTTTTAGTGTTTTCTCCTTTACCAGATAATTATGGAATTTGGCTACAATATTCCTTGGCATTTTCATTTTGTGATCTCTTAAAGGAGGTGATTGGTAGATTCTTTTGATGAGTATTTTGCCCTTTGATTCTAGGACATCAGACAGTTTTCCTTGGTAATTTCTAGAAAGATGAGTATAGTCTCTCTCTCTCTCTCTCTCTCTCTCTCTCTCTCTCTCTCTCTCTCTCTTTCAGTCCAATAATTCTTAAATTAACTCTTATGAATCAATTTTCCAGGTCAGTTGTTTTTCCAATGATATATTTTACATTTTCTTATTTTTTTCATTCTTTTTATTTTGTTTGATTTTTTTTTTAAACAATTGGGCTTAAGTAACTTGCTCAAGGTTACACAGCCAGTCATTATTTTTGTGTGGGTGATCATTTTCTGAGGCCAGATCCGATCTCGGGTCATCCCAACTCCAAGGCCAGCCCTCTTACTCACTGTGCCACCTAGCCGCCCCAATTTTGTTTGATTGACTTTTGATATTTTATAGAATCATTAGCTTCCACTTGCTTATTTCTAATTTTTAAGGAATCATTTTCTCCACTTACCTTTTATATCTTCTTTTCAATTTGGCCAATTCTACCTTTAAGGGAATTGTTTTCTTCAGTGGATTTTTTTCTCATTTGGCCAATTAAAAAAATTTTTTTTGCTTTTTGGAGGGTACTTGGAGTTAAGTGACTTGCCCAAGGTCACATGGCTAGTTTTTTCGCTAAGTGTCTGAGGCTGTTTCTGAGCCTAGGTCCTCCAGGTCTCCAGGGCTGGTGTTCTATTCACTGTGACACCTACCTGCACCACCAATTCCATTTTTAAGGAGTTGTTTTCTTCAGTCATTTTTTGGGGAGTTGTACTTCCTTTTCCAAGCTGCTGACTTTTTTTTTTTTAATATTCTCCTATATAGCTTCTCATTTCTTTTCCCAAATTTTTTATACCTCTCTTACTTGGTATTTAAAATCCCTTTTGAGCTCTTCAAAAAAAAAAAAAAACTTTTTGGGCTTGACACCAATTCATATTTCCCTTTGAAGCTTCACAGGTAGGCAGTGTTGTTGTTTTCCTCTTTGGTGTTTGTGTTTTGATTTTCCCTGTAGCCATAATAGCTTTTAATACTCAGGGCTCTTTCTGTTTTGTTTTGTTTTTTGTTCAAATTAAGCTGTGCTTCTGGCATACAGGGGGTTCTGCCCCAAGCTTTTTGTTTTGGGTGCTAGGGTCCTGGTCACTGACCTGTATGTCAGGTGCTGGTGGCTTGCCCACTGCATTGTGGGGCCAGGCCTAGTTGTGCCTCTTTTGCCTGAGTTCAGGATATGGCAATTTGCCTTCTGTGATGGTATTGGATGCTTCACAGCTGGCCTGCTCTGCCACTAGCTTGCTCAGCTTGGGCCTCCAGGCCTTGGTGGCTGATCTGTGCTGTGGTTAAAAGTGTCCCCACCGTCTTGTCCAGACCCTGCCTGTGAAGAGCTGCACTGCCCTTTTGCCCAAGTGAGACAGATCTTTTCTGAAGTCCTTTTAAGTTATCTTAAGCTGCAGAATTGTTTCACTCCATCTTTTTGTGGGTTCTCTTCTCGTCCTATGGAAACTGGGAAGAGCTCTGGCAACTTCCTGGCTTCTGTCTTCTATCTTGGCTCTGTCCCCTGAATTCATTCCCCCTACCCCTTCCCGCCAAGGGTTTTGACAATATCAAGGAGGGTCTCTGATGGTACATCCAAATCAAATGAATATTATATACATTCAAAGGAACATGTGTATAGTGTGCTGTTACACCCTGTTGGTCTGCTGCATACTTCTCTGGACAGGAAGGGTGAATCACTATTAAAGGTCATCTGCATTATTTGCTAAGGCACTTGACACATCTATCATATGTTTAGATTTTGAGGCCTGAAACTTCTCATGATTGTGGATGAATTTCTGTTGTTATGATCAAACTGTGGTATGGGCTTCATAGTCACTCAAAACAGTTTGGTTCATTATTCACAGTGGCAAAATTGAGTGGATGATAAAATTTATATTGAATAGATGGCATTATTCTGTTGGATGAACAATCTATAGACCTAATTTTTCAATAAATGTGTCTTGATCATGACAGTGATACATACCCAGTATTGAACAAGACTTAGATTGTCTTTCGGAAATTTTATATTATATTAAAGTCACAGATATTTCCATACTTAAAGCATCATCATATTGGACAGTAAGATAATTTAAATAATATTATATCAATGAGTCATGGAATTCTACCATTTCAGAAGAATTGAAGGTAATTAATATAATAAAGAGTCACATGGTAAATGTGTGCACATGCATTACTAATTAGGAATTATGTAGAAGTAATTTAAAGGTTGTTATTAGTGATATGTGTGACAGGAATTACACAGTGTTTTGGTGAGAGTTGAGTGAAGAATAATTTATTGTAGGTTTTTCTTATTCATTGGAAATTGTGTGATATTAAGAGAAAAAGCTGCTTAACATACAGTGTGAAACCCTGGAAGTGGATTTTTTGGAAGGAGTGGTCAAATATAATATATAATGGTTAGGTATCATAATTAGGATGCAATTTGCATTGTTAGAAAGTTCTCACCCCACTCAGATCACTTATCCACAGAAGTAGCCAAGTTCTGCTCAGATGCTGGTTTTCTGTCATTTCTTCATAAAAAAATACAGGAATGATAATAGAAATAAGTAGATGAGAGAACTGCTTGTGGAATTCATTGGTTTATATTTTAAATTAAATATTTATATTATCCATGTCCTTTTAATAATTCAGGAAATGGAATATTCAGAATATAGATACATCTTTTAAAATTTTGTTATAGATTAAAGTGGTTCCTACTCATTACTTGTTCATTCCTTGTGATATCAAACAGATGAAATCATCACATGTTTTTTCATTTAATTGTCCTAGTGGAAGACTTTTAATGGAAATGGTTTTATATTTTCATGAACACTCCAAAGATTGCAGTTGACATTTTTCACACCTGTAGACTTTTGTACAAAGTATACAAAGATTAATTTTAAAAATGCTATACTGGAATCAATAGTTGGCTTCAAAGTCAGAGTGAGGTTGGTTAAAGTAGGCTCTGACATATGATGCATTAGACTTCTTACCCTAAGCAAGTTAAAATTATCTTACAGTGTCCTGTGCAACTAAGACCATATGTTGCAGATCCATTGCTTATGTGCAATAATAGAGAGAGTTGCCTTACTGGAAGTTCCTTAAACCAATGAAATTACAAGTCCAGTTTTAAAAAAAAAGTGCAGCTGCTATAGATTTGTTACAAAACTGTCCAGTCCCTGATGGATAATGAACTGTTCTCCACCAGTTAGACTTCCTGTTTACAATACTCAATTAATACATCTGGCTGACTTTAATTGCATTAGCTTTGTCGCACCAGAGGTGGCATAACTTTCATGTGAGATAATTAGGTTTGCTCAATTTAAACAGACACATTAATGCAGCTCAGCAAGGCTCAATTAAATCTGTTTTCAAAGCAAAATCACAGTGTGAAGCATTATGGGTAATGCTATGCAAATAGCCATATTGGCAGAGGAACTGAGTGGGGTTATAGCAATGCCTATTGGCAGAGAGTAAACTACTCCATTTGGGTTGCCAAGGCTAAAACAGCAAGACCTGTATTGTGATTTCTCTTTTTTAGGGCTTATCAAAGTGGGACAGCTGTTATACTAGTCAAATAAATTGATTTATGCCTTCATTCTTTTCAAATAATGATTTCTTTCAAATTTCATTTTTATCTGTGTCTATTGTCTCACCCTCTAAACTCAGTTTGTTTTTTTTTTTATTTCTCAGATGATAGCCAAACTCAGTGATTCTTCTAAAGGCTCTCCTGTCCCAAATAGGTATTTCCATTTGAAGTGAGGTAGACCAGATGCTACTATCATGTTCAAATTCGTTGTCACCATTTTTATTTCTAAACTGGTTAGCAGTTAATGATATCTTGTACAATAATATGGCACTATACAGTTGAGATATGCTTATGAAAAGGCCAATTTTATTTTTTTCATAAACTATATGAATTTCATTGAAAGTTCCTGCCGTATGCCATTGCCAGGAGAGGAAATATTTTGAAATTAACCTCATTAACCTCATGGTTTCCATTTAAGTTTACATCACAACATGCTGACACTATATAGAACTTTGAGAAACATTACTACCCAAGGTAAGATTAAGTTTAATTTATCCTGAAGTTATATTCTATTTTAGAATAAAGAATTCCAAAAACCATTACAGGTACTAAATATCCTTTATGTGTCTGAAATATAGATGTCTATAGACATTAGTACACCAAACCCATGGTGTAATAATCATGGTAGAAAGTTTATTTCAGTCAGAAATTACCTTCTTCAAGGAGAAGTTGAGAATGGCAACTGTTACTCCTTTTAAGCCTACTGAATAAGCGACTTCTCTTGTGTCAGTGGCTCACCCCTGTGGCAAAACCAACTCATGTGCAATCACCTCTCTTTGACTAAGGGACCAACTATGAGTCAGTAGTTGCATATATGTCCTTAATAAGAGGCCATTTCAAGTGTCAGTTGCCAGATGTCATTAGTTAATGCTGAAACCTATCACTCACTTTACATATGTTCGTATTTCGAAAGAGACAGAAAAACAGAGACAGTGATAGAGACAGAGACAGAGAGACAGAGAAATAGAAAGACAGAAAAACAGAGATATGACAAAGAGAGATTTAGAGACAGAGATGGAGAGATAAAGACAGACAGAAGGGACAGAGAGACAGTAACAGTTATAGAAAGACATAAAGAAATACCACTTCTAGGACTGTATTCCAAAGAGATCATAAAAATGGGAAATTGACTCAAATGTACAAAAATATTTATAATGGCTCTCTTTGTGGTGACCAAGAACTGTAAATTGATGGGGTGCCCATCAATTGGGGAATGGCTGGAAAAATTGTGATATGTGTATGTAATGGAATACTGTTGTGCTATAAGAAATGATGAACAGGCGGACTTCAGAAAAAACCTGATTTATATGAACTGATGCTGAGTGTAGTGAGCAAAACCAGGAGAACAATGTACACAATAACAGCCACAGTGTGCCATGACTCATTTGGATAGACTAAGTTTTTCTCAGAAATGCAAGCACCTAATACAGTTCCAGAGGAACCATGATGGAAAATGCCATTCACATTCAGAGAAAGAAATATGGAGTCTGCATGTGGAGCAAAGCAGACTATTTTCTTTTTTTGTTTTGTTTTTTTCTTTCACATGGTTTCTCCCATTTGTTATGATTCTTCTATACAACATGACAACCATGAAAATGTGTATGTACAGCCTATATCAGATTGCAGGCTGTCTTAGGGAGGGAAGAAGAAGAGAGTGGGGGAAAAATAACATGGAAATGAATGGATAAAACTAATAATAAATAAATTAACTAAAAAAAAGAAAAAGAGAGACAAAGAAACAGAAATGAAAATGGAGAGATGGAGACAGAGAAACTATGTTATATACATGTGGTTTTGGCAGATCAAATTATATTTCTATGTGCTCCTGTGGATCTAGCAGGATATAATATATTTCTATACATAAACAATTATACTATAAGATGTATTATATTTCTGTATATAAAGTATTTTTAAAATATTTTATTGATGCTTTTCTTCTTTGCATCAGTCATTCATGGGGTGAAAGTGAGAATATTTCTTCTCTTCCAAACTGAACCCTTAGGATATTTTTAAATTCAATATTATCAACTTTTTCAAATGCTTCCCAATTTTTACCTTTTCTCTTGTTACAATGAATTATTGTCATTCATTGACAAAGTCTGCCTACTAGCAATATTTTCAAAGGTTCATCTAATTTTAAAATTAGGTGAGCAATTTCAGTGTTAGTGTAAATGAGTAAATGTGCTACATGTTTCGTTCAACCAAAATTACAGCCAGGAAGGAAAAGGATCAATAGAATAAACAGTAATGATTATGTCCAAATAAAAACATGTGATTGATGAGCTATTGGGTACTTTCTATTTATATTGCTATAAAAACCAGTACAGATTAGAAAGCAACTTGGAAGAAAATAACCTTGAAGAATATAGGGTAGTTTGGGTTATTATATTAGCACATGATTTCAAATGTATTTAGCAACTTCCAGTTTAATATGACCTTATTTTAGATATTAAGAGTGGTGTAGCTGAAATTTGGCTGTAATGCTTATTAATATTATAAATAATATGCAAAATGGTTTCACAGAATTAGAAAAGTCAACTAGTGCAGCACCCAGGAGGACAGTTTTTAAGATGATAAAATTCAATAATGCTAATGATAATGACCTTTTTATCTAGGAGAATTGCAAAGGGCTGCTAGTCATGCTTGGCAGAGACTTCCTAGGGATTATCTACTACTAGTGAGCTCTAGTAACTTCTATAGTTAACATCAAATCCTTTCTAGAGAACAAAGCCATTTTTCTTTCCTTTTGAATATACATTCCCAAAAAATAATTTGAGTAAGGAGGGACTTGTCTATGTGTTCAAAATAATTTTTTAAATACTTGTTTGAATTGAAGAGGAAATTTTGCTTCTTACTAATTCTGGAAATTGGAGCTCTTGTTTTGATTCCCATTGAATTCATGACACTTTCAAGATGAATAATTAATTTCAGTTGAGAATATTGATCAAATTTGAAGAAATATTACAGTAATGAAATATTTATTTGTTCTCTTTTGGAAATGAAGGGTTCTGTATAAATGAATGTTGGTGGGATCAAGCTTACAATTTGAAAATAGTCATTTCAGCAGTTTATAAAAGGAAAATCTTTCAGAAGTGTATTAAAGATTTCCATGCTTTATTTACAGTTTTAACTATATTTTAACCTTTGTTTATGACCCAGAATTATTAATTCAGTGTCATGAAGTAGTGGAAATAATCTTAGATTCAGATTCAGAACTAGCAGCAAATCTTGGATATCCCCCATACAACATATTATTGTTAGTTTCTCTGGTTTTTAATTTCCTCACCTCTAAAATAAACAATTTGTATTAGATGACCTTTAAGGTATTTTTTATAATCCTATGACCTGTCCAGAGATTGTTGTAAAAGACATTTAACTAATGTCTTTTTGGATGTTGTGTGCATTTGTATGTGTGTGTTTGTTCTCCACTTTGGGTGATGCAATAAGGAATGTTGAAGCAAATTATTTGCTGTGACAATTAAATATAATCAGAATCACAAATGAAGAAAATGGAAAAGAACTAAGTAAGGGAAAGAGGCTTTTGTGTAGATAAGTTGTGTTGCTTGACATCATGACTGCACTAACATTTTTTTAAAAGCATTAAATGCTATGCTATTCATTTCACTTCCTACTTTATCCAGAATAACTCTTTGCAGGTCAGATGTGTAAGAGAATTTACTTACACATCTGGATTTTTTTTCCTTTCTCTTCTCTCTATACAAATAGCTGTCATTTTTCTAACTCATGCTGTCTGCCTAACCAAGTATCTTATCTTTTGAGTTCGTCACTTCTAATCTGCTACAGATTTGGAAACAAAATAGTGTAATAAAGTGAAAAGAGAACTGACTCCGGGGTCAGTGTATCTGAGTTTAACTTCTGCTATTGATGAGTATTAACTCTTATCAAGGGAATGCCACATCCACCCAGGGCTGCAATTTCTTCACCTTTAATATCAGAGAGTTAAAATAAATGGTCTCTGAAGTCTCTTCTAGAATTAGATCTATGCTTTTATAATGTCATATGCTAAACAAGAGTCAATAAGGCTCCATGAGAATGTCAAAGATGTGAAATGTATTGGTTTATTAGAGATTTTATGACAGATATTACAACACATACAAAAATGTTTTCTTGCCAACTTTGACTGAATCCAGCACGAGTCTATGAAAACTCAAGTCACTGACCTTTTAGCTCAGGTTGAAGTCAGTTCCTCTCTAGCTAAATTTCCAACTGAAGAAGAGATTTTAAATGCCATTAGGCTCCTCTCCTATGGCAAAGCACCTGGTGCTGATTCTATTCCATTGCTCATAGAAAGCTGTCTGAAATTTTCTGGGTTATATGGAAAGAGGAGGGTATACCCCAACAGTTCAAGGATACCTTTATTGTCTATCTCTATAAATCTAAAGGAAACAGATTGTCCTGTGACAATCATGGGGGTCCCTCTATTAGTCATTGCTGGCAAGATTCTTTCCATACTCTCTTTAATGGACTCCCCCTTGATAGGCTGACCTGGAAGATGGTCATCTACCTGAGAGCCAGTGTGGTTTCAGAAAGGGCCAATGGATGGGATAGGGTGTTTGCTGCTCAACAACTCCAGGAGAAATAGCAAGACCAGAACAGAGATTTGTACCCAACATTCATTAATCTGACCAAGGCCTTTGGTACTATTGCTCAAGAGGGCTTATGGAAAATTTTGTCAAAATGTGGCTGTCCAGAGAAGTTCATCATTATCGTATGTCTATTTCATGATAGCATGCTTGCCTTGGTTCTGAACAATGGATGATGCTCTTATACTTTCCCCATCACCGCTGATGTATAACAAGGTTATATGCTTGCCCCCATGCTTTATAGCATGATATTTTCAACAGTGTTGTCAGTCACCTTCAATGAGGACAAACACAACATCAAGGTAAGCTACTGCACCAACTGTAAATTATTTAACTTGAAAAGGCTACAAACCAAGGCTAAAATAGATGGAGAGTTGGTTCGTGTCTTTTGTTCACAGATGATTATGCACTCAATATAGCCTCTGAAGCTGAGGTACAACAAAGTATGTATTGATCTCCTGCTGCTTGTGCTAATTTTGGCCTAACAATTAACAGCAAGAAAACACAGGTACTTCACCAGCCAGCACCACGTCTTCCATATGTGGACCATCAATTACAGCAAATGAAGAATTTTTGAGTACTTTGAATAAGTTCACTTACTTTGGCAATATACTTTCCAGGAATGTACACATTGATAATAATGTTGATGCATGTATAGACAGAGCTATCTCAGTGTTTGGGAGGGTCCCAAAGAAATTGTGAGAGAGAAGGGGGTATTAGACTACCAAACGGAAGGTCGCTGAGTCATTTTGCTGACCTTATTGTTGTATGCCTGTGAAACCTGGAGAGCATAACAGCATCACATAAGGAAACGGAATCACTTCCATTTGAATTGTCTGAAGATTCTGAAGATCATTTGGCAAGAGAAGGTATAGGTCATTGAAGTCCTTTCTTGAAGTAAACCACCAGGCATTAAAACTCTGCTGTAGAGATTACAACTCCAAGTGGCTGATCATGTTGTTTGGATGCCAAATGTATACCTAACTAAAATACTATTTTACAGAGAACTCACACAAGGCAAGTGCTCATTCCACAATTTATGGACATCCCTTAAATTTCCAAATTTTTGGCACCAGTAAAATGGGTGCAATAAATAGTTATGTACATACATATCATTTGCCTATTTGTGTTGCATCTTTTTTGGGATACAAAGTTAGTAGTGATTGTGCTTAGTCAAAGAGTATGCATGTTTTCATAGTCCTTTGGGCATAGTTCCAGATTGTTCTATACAAAAGTTGAATCAGTATATAACTTAACCAACAAAGCTTTAGTGTCTTAATTCTCCCCCATTCCCTCTAACATCTGTCATTTTCCTTTTCTGTGATGTTAGACAGTCTGATAGGTGTAGGGTGGTAGCTCAGTGTTCTTTTAATTTGCATTTCTCTACTCAATAGTGATTTAGAACATTTTTTTCATATGACTATTGATAGCTTTGATTACTTCATTTGAACACTTCCTTTTCATATCCTTTAACTGTCAGTTTGTCAAATGAGGAATAACTCTTAATTTTAGAAACTTGACACAGTTCTCTATATATTTGAAAAATGAGGTCTTTATCAGAGAAACTTGCTGCATTTTTTTCATTTATGATTACCAATTACAATGATTACCCATTAGACTCCTTCCTGCTTACCTCAGGAAGGGTCCAACTGTGTTCTTACCTTTTCCCGGTACTTCGGACGTCTTCGGCCCCCACTTCCCAGTCAGGGAGCTCCCCCACAGAACACCCTGCACACACACAGCTGCTTGTTACACCTTTATTGTTTGATCTCACATGGCTCTGCAATCTATGCATACAATCTCCAACTACTAATCCCTAATACCTATTCTCTAATGTGTACTACATAATTCCTAATACCTACTCCTAATGCCTACTGCCTACTACTAAAAGCCCACTACTAATGCCCTCCTTAGAGGTGTGGCAATACCTCTTATAGTTCACTCATAGACCCTCCCATTCCATAAGCCAGAGCACACAAGTCCAGGAAGTTACTGCCAAGGGTGAGTAGGCCTCTTCTCATTGGTGAGGTATACTCAATGCATTTGACATCCCATAATAGGCTGTCAGCAGAATACGCCTCCAAGCGCCTCGAGGCCTAGCCCCTTTTACTCTTCCCTTACAGTCCTACCCAGCACCTATGCCTCAAGTGCTTATGATCCCAACGATTACCAGTTTCTCTCCATGTCTTTTTTTTTTACGTGTTTATCCTACTGTCTTCTTTCCTTTACCCTGTCCATTCTCAAAAGTGTTTTGCTTCTGACTTTTACCTTCTCTAATATCACCTCTGTTTTATCAGCCATCTTTTCCCTCAGGCCTTTCTGTATACTGATAGATTTCTATCCCCAAGTATGTATATATGTTATTCCCCCTTTGGGTCAGTTCTGATTACAGCAAGGTTCACATGCTACCCAAGTTATCTCTCTCCCTTTCTCGCAGTGCATTCTTCTTTCTCATCCCTTATATTTATTTTTTTAGACAGTCATCCCATCATATTTAACACATACCCTTTCCCTCTATCTATGTATGTTCCTTCTAATTGCCCTAATAATTATAAAGTGTTTTAGGAGTTACAAGCATCATTTTCCCATTTATGAATGTAAACAGTTTAAACTTATTGAATTCCCAATGATTTTATTTTCCTCTTTACCTTTTTATGCTTCTTTTGAGTATTGTTTTTCAAAGTCAAATTTTTTTTTTAATTCAGCTCTGGTCTTTTCATCAAGAATACTGAAAAGTCCTCAATTTTATTGAATATCCTTATTTTTCCCCTGAAGAATTATTCTCAGTTTTTTTTCCATATATCTCTCTTGCCCTCCAGAATATTATATTCCACCGCTCAGATGCTTTAACATAGAAACTGCTAAAATGTGTATTATCATGTATGTGACTCCATGACATTTGGGTTATTTATTTTTGGCTGCTTGAAATATTTTTCCTTGACCTGGGAGCTCTGGAATTTGGTTATTATCCTGGGAATTTTCATTTTGAGATCTCTTTCCAGGAGGTGATCGATGTATTCTTTCCATTTCTATCTTATGCTCTTGTTCTAGAATTCAAGGAAGTTTTCATTGAATATTTCTTGAAAGATGGAGTTAATGTTCTTTTCTTGATCATGGCTTTCAGGTAGTCCAGTAGTTCTTAAACTGTCTCTCCTGCATCTATTTTCTAGTTTAGTTGTTTTTCCAATGAGATATTGAATATTTTCTTATAATTATTCAGTCCTTTGATTTTGTTTGAGTCTTTCTTGATGTCTTATAAAGTCACTGGATTCTACTTTCCCACTTCTAGTTTTTAAGGAATTACTTTCTTCAGTGAGCTTTTGTACTCCTTTTTCTATTTGGCTATGCTTTTTTAAGGAGTTCTTTTCTTCAGTAATTTTTGTATACTTTGTTTTGTTTTGTTTTGTTTTGTTTTTCCATTTGGCCAATTCTGCTTTTCAGGGTATTCTTCTTTTCTTTGGAGTTTTTGTACCTATTTTACTATTTGGTCTTTTCTGTTTTTGATTTTTGTTGTTGTTGTTGTTGTTTTGAGAGCAATTGGGTTTGTGAAATACCCAAAGTCACACGGCTAGTAATTGTGTCAAGTGTGTGAGACCGGATTTGAACTCAGGTCCTCTTGACTCCAGGGATGGTGCTCTATTCACTGTGCAACCTAGCCCCTTTTCTATTTTCTAAGTCATTTTTTTCTTCAGTATATTTTGTGCTTCCTTTACTCAGCTATTGACGCTTTTGTTTCATAACTTTCTTGCATTACTCTCATTTCTCATCCCAATTTTTCTTGATTTTTAAAATTATTTTGATTTCGTCCATGGTCTGGGGCCTATTCCTATTTTTCTTTGAGGTTTTAGACTTTGTTATCTTCTTCCAAATTTTCATTTTGATCTTCACTGTCACCATAGTCAGGATCTATAGTCAGGATCAATTTTTCCCCAGAATTTATTTATTTTTTAGTTGTCAAAATTTATTTCCATGATATTTTGAGTTCCAGATTTTCTCCCCATCTCTCCCCTATCCCCACCCCAAGATGGTAAGCATACTGATTTCCATTTTCCCCAGTCTGCCCTCTGTAGTCAAGATCTTTTTCTGTTGTTTCCTCATTTTCCATTCTGTTTTTTGACTTTTAATTCTATGCTAAAAGTGGCGTTCTGATTCTGGAGTGTACAGGGCATCCTCCCAAGCTTCAGGTTTTTTGTGCAGTTGTTTCTAGAGTTAATTCTGGGGACTTCTGAGTTTTTTGGTTCTTCCAAGGGGGTATGATCTAAGGAGTGGTGTGTTCATTACTCTTCTCGAATGCTCTCTGGTTTGGGAGTGACCACAATCACTCTTTTCCACTCAGGAACTGTGACAAGGGTCCCCATTCCCTAGCCACTTACAGCTCTGGTGTGTTAGTTCTCCTCTTATAATTTGGACAGAGACCCAGTACTACCATCCAGATCCAACTATGGTCAATGTAACAGAGTACTCCTGGTGCCAGAAAAGGGTCTCCTAGTCCTTCTGACCAATTGTCTGAATCCCTTACCAATTGTAGACTGAGAGTCCAGAAACTGCCTCTTCTCCCAATGAGGCTGTGGGAGTCTGCATGTGGTGTGGCCCAGTCTGCATTGGTGTGGCCTCTACTGGACTTTGCTCTCCTCTAATCCTGGTACAATAGACCTTTCATTTTGACCTTCTAAGTTGTTTTGGGCTAGGCAGTTGTTTTTACCCACCCCCCTTTTATGGGTTATGACTTTGTTTCCGGTCATTATTTAAAGGTGTTTTGAGAGGTTTAGAGGAGAATTCTGGTGAGTTCCTGATTTTTACCTCCCGTCTTGGCTCCACCTCTCCAATATCTTAAACTTTTGAAATTCTTTTTGTTGTTAAGAACTCATGTGGCCCATACTGTAGGAATACTGTCAGCATTCTACATGGGGGTAAAAAAATGTATCTATGTATATCTCTCTATCTCTCTACCTATCTATCTATCTCTCTATCTATCTACCAATCCATCCTCAAATTTCCATGGCAATTTGTTGAAACTCTCCTTTTTATTTTATACAATTTCCACCTCTTCACAGCTATTTGTATACATATCTAATTCCATATCACATTCTTGACACAGTGAGGGATGTGTCTTCATTTTAGTCTTCTCATTATCACCAGTAGTATACATCTAGTGTACATAGTAGACACTTTATAAATGCTTTTAGCATTTAATTCCCTCCTACATAAGAGCATTTTTCTACATGCTACATCATGCCACGTTAGTAAAAATGGAATTATTATTATTATTATTATTATTTTATATTTTCATACATGGAACACATAAGGGCAGTTAGGTGGTACAGTGGATAGAATGATGACTCTGCAGTCAGGAGGACCTGAGTTCAAATTTGACCTCCAACAAGTACTAGCTGTGTGAGCCTAAGCAAGTCATTTAACCCAGTTTCCCTCAGTCCCTCATCTGTAAAATGAGCTGGAAAAGGAAACACCAGACCACTTTAGTATCTTTATCAAGAAAGTCCCAAATTGGTTCACAGAAAGTTAGACATGACTGAAATGATTCAACAACAAAATTGATTTGATATAATTTCACAATTATGCATATGTGTAATACTGGAACAGGCAAGCATCATGTATGAAAATGAGCATTTCATGGGGCACATTTTGCCAATGCTATCACTATCACCTTTAGGATCATAACATGATCCTGCATACTTGCTGTCTATACATTATAGTTTTAGAAGTGATTTCCCATATTTTTCTAACAAAAATGTATTTTCAAACCATTCTTTTATGCATATGCACACACATATATACACATGCAGCTTTTCAAGTGATTTTCCATTTTTTCATTTAAACACTTAATACTTTGTAACCATACTTTTGTGTGTGCGCGCACACACACACACATATGAGATTTTGAAATGTATTAATCTGAATAATAGTACAGAGCATCATTTCTGTTAGCTGAATGCAAATTTGATCTCAGCTTGGACCATTTTATGTCCATTTACCAAGAGTGCTTCAATTTCTAAATTTCAGTGAAAAATATATCCTAGTGGAAGGAGTCATTCTTTGAGGATTTATTATTGCAATGACTCACTCTGGTTGGGTTTAGAGGCAAGAGACATGCACAAGCCAATGTACGATGCGTCTCTACTGTCACATATTCACATAATGGTGCCTAAAAATCACATTAATAGCTCCAAGGTAATTTGCCATGTATATAATTACACAAAAGCACTTTCATCTGCGCTGATGTTCTCTGAAAAATAGATTAGAATGGTTAAATTTTATGCAGCTTAAGGCATTGTATTTAGTATTAATCTGGAATCTCTTATTTATTTATGATAAAGCAACTGTATCCTAACCTTTCGCTGACCTAAGTGATTTTTTAAAAAATCATTCCACTAGAACAAAGGGAAATAGAAATTTAAAATAATATAATTCTTATAAATGAGTTTTTCAGTTTGATTATAATAAATTACAATGGAATATTGTAATTTTGCCAACTCTCATGAAAAAATGTATAATTACTAAAGTAATTCTTTGTGTTGGGCAAGAGAAGTGTTTTTAGATGATATGAAAAATATATCTTAGTTATATTCTCTGTCTTGTAACTACATGATTTTCCATTAAAACAAGAAAGAGGGAACACAGATACCCAATAAAGGCTAGCTTCTCTAGTCTGATATCCTCACTTAACTGTAATACCTCTTTTAATTAACATACTAAAGCAGCGAATATTAAATTTTTTGTACTAATTAAAATATTCATTAGTTCTCCTTCTGATGAAACATGATGGAAATTAACCCATGAGGAAAATATGGGAGGAAAAGAGATATTATTACACAAAAGTTAACATATTTTGCCTAAAAATTGAAAAGACGTGTTACTGAAAATAGGAATCGCATTTTCATTATGAAGAATTACTTATGTGAATTTTTGCCTATGGGTATTAGAAGTGTACTACTTTCCATATATCTATGCACACATATAAATACTTGTCTATATTTTATATGACTTCTTTATAAAATCAGGATTTTGTCAGGATAGTTCATTTAAAAACAGATATCAGATGTCAATTAATGTATATATTCAAGTTTACAGTGTTGATAGAATCATATATAGCAGATTTGGTGTGTTAAGTCAATTTAGTCAAAAAATCTAGTTAATCTGATGATAAGTTCACACACATTTGATTAGAACTGACTGGTAGTTTGAGAAATCATCAGCCAATTAAAAAATCATTCAACTGATAACCTCCATTTGGATGTATGTGTTTGTGTGTGTGTGTGTGTGTGTGTGTGTGTGTGTGTGTATGTTTGTGTCTGAGAAAAGAAGCCAAAATAATGGCTAACATATAAACTCAAGGACACATCTCTCATAGATCATTTCTTTGGAGTAACATATTGCTCTAACACATTTAAATGAAATTACATGTCTATTATTTAGATACCTGCTATAATCTGATTTGTTCTTAAAATTCTTGTGAATTACCTTCTCCCTCACAAATTGACCTGTTCAATAGGCCCAAACATGTGCCTGGATAGATGTGCCTGGAGTGTGGGTAGATAATAATCCCCCCTCTATGTACATCTTTTTCCCCAGCTCAAGTATGACACATTTTTAGTATATTATGACTTTCTCCTCTACTCCTCGTATCTTTGCATTAAGTCCATCCTATTCATCTTATGCAATGTATCTCAGTTTTCCCACACCCCCATTTCTATTGATACAAGCCTGGAGAAGCAAAAGGGAAGCCATGATAACTTTATGTACCTTGAATTTCCATTGTGTCCTACTCAGTCCCTACTCAGAACTTGTACCCCAAGCTCTGTGGAAAATGTGTGATACTAACTACATAACTGGTCAGCCCTCATTCCTGAAATGTTCTCCCTCCTCATCTAAGACTCACGGTGTCTTTTACTTTCTTCAAAACACTGTATTTTAGGGATAGCTAGGTGGCACAGTGAATAGAGCATTGGCCCTGGAGTCAGGAGGACCTGATTTCAAATCTGGCCTCAGATGCTTAACACTAACTAGCCAGGTGACTTTGGGCAAGTCACTTAACCCCAATTGACCCTCCAAAAAGCAAAAACAACAACAACAAAAAAAAAAAAACCCACACTATTTAATATGAAATTTTTATTGACTGACCCTCCTTCAAATTGCTAGGATCCTCCCTCCCTAACTACATTGCATTTATTTTGTAATATATATCTGAATTATTTGTAATATATGCACGAGATATGTATGGACACCTAGGTATATACATACACACTGTCTGTTCTTATACATGTATCTGTGTTCTCTTAAGTGTAGGTTTGGTTTCAATTCTGATTTTTGTATCCATGCCACCTGGCTCAGAATCTGGCAAGTTGTGAACCTTCAATAAATGCTTGTTGCTTGATGTTTTGCTCACCATGCAATCACCTGACTCTTAAAAATTCATGTATAAAGGCTTCTGCGTGAGTCAGTGTGATAAAGTGGAAAATGAACCATCTATGGAGTCAGAGTATTTGGATTCAAATCTTGTCTTTTACATTTTCTTATCTATAAGATGAGGGAGTTGGGCTCTATGGCCTCTGAAATTCCTTCAAGTTCTAGATCTGTGAACTGAGTCTTTGAGTTTCTGTGAATAGTGAAACTGAAAAAGAACTAAATTCCACTTGAGCACAGTGAGAATGTTCAGAATAATAGAGCAATAGACCAAGTAGTCTTGTGCGACAATGAATCCCCTCCTGCTTCACACATTCTCATCGTGATAAATAATCAAAGACAGACAGACCTGTTTCAATTTGAATGAACTTTAGTCACTTTCATTAAGTGACCACTGCATTTGAAGCATTTGTCTTAACAAAAGATAAACATGTAAACTGCCCTCCAGGAGTTTGTATGCTATAAGTTTTATATCACATAGAGACAGCAAGATGGAATAAATCATGTTTAGGAACCGGAGTCCATGAATCTGGGTTCAAATCCTGCTTCTATCACTTATTGCCTAGGTGATCTTAAGACAAACATTTAACTATCAAGCCTTCATTTTTTTGCAACCTTAATTTTTTCTTTTCCAAATGGAAATCCATGATCCTTAGGAAAATATAAGGAAAATAGAGGAGAGACAGAACATTAAAAACTGGGGAGTTAGGAAAATAATGAAAAGATTAAAGAGGAGTTAACATCTGAGCAGAGCCTTGATAGGGGCTTGATGGGAGTTCAGACAAGTCATTTACACAGAGATGAGGAAAAAGTTTATTCTGAGCATGTGTGTGATTTACTCAGATAAAGGTAGAAGGAGATGAGTTTTCAATTTCAGAGAATAATTAGTATTCCAGATAGTCTGGAAAATAGAGTTCATAGAAGATATGATATAAGACTGGAGAGGTAGGTAGAAAATAACCTGTGGAACATTTTAAGTAGATACTAAGGAGTTGGAAATACTACAATGAAAGTTTTTCATCTGGGAGGTGATTTGGTCAATTTTATTGTTTAGGAAGAATATTTTAGTAGTTTTAAGTAGAGTAGATTAGTGAGGAAAGAGCCTGGAAGAAAGTGGGGGTAGCAGTTAGGAAGGAGTTCATTGCATTGTAATGGATGAGATGTGATGAGGAGCTGAACTAAGGTGGTAACTATGTAAACGTAAGAAAGTGGAGAATGTGTGAAATGTTGTATAGGCAGGACTGATAAAATGTGGTAAATGGATAAATATTAGAGGTGAGAGAGCATTAAGGGTTGGGGATTTCTCAGATATTGAGTTTAATTGGCTGTGAAGATCACGGTGACCTCAAAATAAATAGAGAAAATGGAAGCATAGCTAGATTTAAGGGGTGAGATAATTAGTTCTCTGGTGGGCATATTGATTTTGAGATGTCTAAGAGATAGCAAGAAGGAGTTATATAGAAGTTGGTTGTCAATCAATTGTTAGAATCAAGAGTAGAGGTTAGGGCTGAATATATGGATTTGGGAATCATCTGAATGAGATGATGTTTCAATTCACAGGAGCTAATGATTTCACCAGAGGAAATGTATATATATATATATATATATAATCAGAGAAGAGACTGAGACCCAGCACTGAGTCCTTGGGAATATACATGCTAAATGAGAGCAGGTGATATATAATGATACAACAAAAGAAACAAAAAAAAGAAGAGTTAGACTCGGAGGAAGAGAACCAGTAGGCAGAAGCAATAAAGAAAACCAAGAGAGCTGAGAGTACCTAGGAGGAGGAAGTGTTCTCAATATTATCAAAATTTGGATCAAATTGAAGAGAATGCATGTATGTTTGTATGGATATTTTAATTTATGCAATATTGCTCTGATCTTTGCCTTAGGGAAAAATACTAAACTATGTGTTCAAACATATGATTTATACATATATGTGTGTATTCATGTATACATGTATACAAACATATATGCCCATGTGTGCATATGGATATGCATAATGTATACAGACATGTTCACATGTACACAATACAAATAGAAATATGAATGTACATGTGTATTTGTGTGTATTTATGCACATATGCATGCACTGTATGTATAGATATGGATAGATATTGGGGAGTTATACAGGTATGGGGATAGAGCCTGAGATTTTATTGATATAGGGAACCACAGATAAGGAAATCCCCTTTGCACCTCTCTGTGCTACTTATAATCCAAAAGAATTGCTTAGAGTATTGAAAATGGGATTATCTTTCTTAGGTCTAATAGCCATTATGCCAGGTTAGAACACAGGTCATTGTTGTTCTCAAACCCACAACTTGACAGAACCTAAAACTGATTTCATTGCTGTTAAGGCATCCCCAGTGAGTAAACTATATGGGATCAGCCTATCTAGAGAGGACCTATGACTTTGTGAATTCATTTGTGGAAGGAATTTGCATTGAAAAACTCTATCAATGGAAATTTAAGTTCTCTGAAATTTAGCATTTTAAAGGATTACATGGGACCATAAAAGCATCACAGAGTTAAGTATATATCATAGGTGGAATTTAAAC
Source organism: Gymnobelideus leadbeateri (assembly GCA_011680675.1). Taxonomy (NCBI): domain Eukaryota; kingdom Metazoa; phylum Chordata; class Mammalia; order Diprotodontia; family Petauridae; genus Gymnobelideus; species Gymnobelideus leadbeateri. The sequence goes on along the minus strand of WOXC01004890.1, from coordinate 218,692 downwards.
TGGGTATTTGTGACTCTGAGGAAATATATACACAAATATACACAAGTATACATATACTTACATACATCAATTAATATGTGTATTATATTGAGGCATTCTTAGGACCATGCTGTTCTTTGGTCATTTCAGTAGTGTCAAGCTCTTTGTGATCCCATTTAGGATTTTCATGACAAAGATACTGGATTGGTTTGTCATTTCCTTCTCTAATTCATTTTATAGATGAGGAACTGAGGCAAACTGGGTTAAGTGACTTATCTAGTGTCATATAGCTAGTAAGAGGCCAGATATAAATTCAGGAAGATGTGTTTTTATGACTGCAGACCAACACTCTATCCACCATACTACCTAGCTGTCATCATAGTACCATACCTAGATGGTACCTTGAAAATGATCTTGTCCAACTATTTTATTTATTTATTTTCCAGTCTTTTTGGTCTTCTTTCAAATTGCAGAAACACACACACACACACACACACACACACACACACACAGATTGTTAAGGATATAACTACAAGATTCCAGCTCTGACTTTAGGGAAAAAAAGAAAATTTGATGAAATCATTGATATTTTCAATTAGCATAAACCTTGTAAATGTAATTAAAATACAGTATCTCACATTTCTTGTAAATCCTAATTTTGTGTACTTTAATGGATGTAGAATATTATAGTTTTAAATATTTATTAGTTTATGCATAATAAATATAAATAATACATTTAATTTAAGATAACTGTCATTTTATAGTTATATGAAACTATGTATATCCCCAAATGGTTTGCAGCATAATCACATTAAAAGTTATCAAAGGCAAAAACATTACTGTTTAAATTATATGCTCCAGTTAATTGGAGCTCTCCAGGATAAACAAATGATCCACTATCATATTTCTACATAAAAAAGTCTTTTTAGACAGACCATATATCATATAGTACCTTAACTGGTTCTTCACCACACACAAAAACATGAATGTGCTCATGAGTCCATGGTGTTTCCATCAAGGTTTGTGTACTTCCTATGTTACTAACACAGAAATATATATATATATATATATATATATATATATACATATATATATGTATATATATATATATATATTTAGTCTTGAAATATTAGGATTGCTTACCAGAACCACGAGAAGGCTTTCTTTTATATACTAATGCCTCAGCTTGAACAAACATCTTGTACCATTTTTAACCTGACTGCAAAGTGTTTTATAAGCTTCTCTATAGCTGATGAAAGTTATTGAGGTTAATGGTCAATGGGATCACCATTTCTTATGCAATAAACTACTTTATTTTTGTCAGTGAGTTCTCAAAGGAGTAGCACATGCACAAAGGGTATATTCAGCATATATAAAATATAACCCTATTAGAGTGGCCAACTAAATTACAGAATCTCTGAAGCAGAAAAACTGCCAACTTTGGGAAATGATGGGCTCTGTATTCTTGAATGAAATAAAATGATAAGGCTGCTGGTTTCAATAAAAGAAGTTGAACCAGAAATCCACAGCCCTACAAAATGAAGCTAATAAAATGGAAATAGTGATACACACAGTTTCCCGGGTGATTGTATCAAGGAGGGGAGGAAAGCAGGGGGAAGGAGGATTGAAATGGTTTCTAAGCCACTAGCTTCTTCTGGAGAAAAAATAAACTACAGAGTGGAGGAGGGGTGAGATGAGCAGTTTCCCTGTAATAAAGATTACCACCCAGTATGACCTCCGAAATGACCACTTAAATGGTGTGGCCTTTTAAGTTCTCATGGCTCTCCAGGTAGTCAACATTTCTAACCAATTCTACCAGATTTACTGACAACACTAGACAACACAAAGAGATACTATTTGCCTAATTCCACTGTGGAATGAATGCCACATTGAATCTTACTTTTTGACTGAGATTGGGGATATTTTCATTTTAGTTGTTGAAGGTTTTTAGATGTGAACTTATTCCTAGGCTTTTTCTGAATAAATATATAACAGATAATTTGTCTTTTCTTTCTCAACATGCCACATTCTATTATTTTTTCTTTCCATGAATATAAGCCATAAATATAGCCAGAACAGTAGTTAAGTTTGGACAACAGAGGTTTTGCTGTGGAGTGCCAAAATTTAGAAAATATATACATTACCATTTCAGGGCATACTTCCTCTTTCCACTCCCAGCAGCCATTCTTTAGGTGAGATCCTTTACTATGACCACCATGCTCACATATCAGGCATCAACCTAGGGTCTGCTTCTCTCTTCAGTGACCTATCATCATCCTCTTGCTCCTCAAATATTCTTTCCCCTAAACAAAAATTATTCGAGGTAGAGCTCAATCTCTTTCTCTCTACACAGACACAGACACAGACACAGACACACACACACACAGACACACACACACAGACACACACACACACACACACACACAAAACCTCTGCACTTAGTCTCCATCTAAAAGCTAATATTTAAGCCCTAGAAAATTGTAAATAGCCAGGAAAAGTAGATTTGGGACATAAAGGAGATGAAAGATAACATGTTATTTTTGTTGTTTTCCCATGAAACCATTCCCCACTTCTTATGTGTAAGGAAAGTAAACAAAATAAAACCACACACACAATCTCACCAACTAGGAGTTTTGCTGCAACTTGATCCATGTACTTATGTATATTTTCTATGTGAAAGTAGAAAATACAATATTTTAAAGTGCATACAAGAAACCCTAAGGGATATCTAAGTCTCAAGAAAGGGTCAGAGAAGGCATTGGGAAGAAAATTATATTTGAGCTAGGTTATGAAAAATTTCAATAGCTAGATATAGGAAACTATAAAAGTTTTCCCATATCTCATTCATTCACTCAAAAATTACTCAAATGATTAAGTTGTAAATTGAGCTGTAAAATATTTTAGAAAAAATGTTGAAAATATATGTATCAGCTAATAACTTGTCTTTAATGGAAAAGGCTTAGCACTGGGGTATTTTTAAAGTTAAACAAAGGATCTAGTCTGCTGTGCAATTTACATCTTCCCTTCCCTAGATATTCAAGCCTTCACTGCTTGTAGCTTTACATTAGGAGGTAATGTGTCTGGCACAGTGAAGAAAACATCTGGAAAGAAATAAACAAATGTACCAATCAGTTTATTAACTAAAGAGAGACACTTTACATCAAAGCAGCACATTTAAAACCTGTTACATTCGCTAGAAATCATCTGCTAACTCCCATTCTTATTATATAATTTAGTTTTATATGTTGTTAAGTTGAAATAACCTATAAACAACTTGTAAAATATTGTGAAATAAAAAAAAAACTTTACTATATGCAGGATGCATAAAGGGAAGTCATTGGAGCTATGACTGGCAGGGCTCTTAGAGATTAATCATTCCAGTCTTCTCAAGCCGAACATGAGGAAACTGAGGTTCAGGAAGCTGATATGACTTACGTTATGTTCTATGAGCCAGAACTTGAATGCATATATTGGAACTCCAGTGCTTTAGATCATATCATTTTACTTTCACCTCTTCAACATAAACTACTTTAAACTTAGTTGCCACAAACCCCCTGTTCTTTCCATTTTCAAAATGGATCTGTGTAGTTAAGGCAAAGAGGAAAAATGAGGCAATTTACCAGGAAGTGTGGACACACACATATAGCAACCCCTCTCATACACCCCCAGCCCTTTCAGAATTACTCAGATAAGTGCTTGTGCCTTTAACTGTGGAGACATAGCCTGAAATGACTCCCGTAGTAGGAAATTGAAAGATATCAAGAAATGTGATTAAAGGTAAAATGAGTTCAGTTGGCTTGAGGCCAGTTGCTTTTGGGTCACAAAGGCATTGCTATGTTCCAGATCTATATGGCTGAAATGTTTTCATCTATACCATGGGCTCTTCATGTTTTGGTTTTCTTTATGTGAAATAATTTACAGTTAAGAAGTCTACTTGAGGGGGTGGGGGTCTAGGTGGCGCAGTGAGTAAAGTGCCAGTCTGCAGTCAGGAGGACCTGAGTTCAGATGCAGCTTCAGACACTTAAAAAAAAAAAAAAACCTAGCCGTGTGACCTTGGGCAAGTTACTTAATCCCAATTGCCCTCCAAAAGACAAAAAAAAAAAAAAGAAGTCTACTTGAAATACAACCAATGGAAAATAAAAAGATAGATTCAGAATACTTCTCATAAGCTTCAAAGAGTTTATACCCTAAAGAATTTTGGGGAGTCATATGAAACAGATCAATACGATCTTTCTAGTAAGGAGGTAATAGTTTTCTCATTTTTAGAGGTATTAACTCTCCTTTTTGAATCTGATTAACAGCCCTATAGTCTGTGATTGGAAAGTTACCTATTTAATGTGCCCATTTGACTGGTTCTTCTGTCCATAAGGACAAGAATATTCTTAGTTTATAAAAAGTGCTTTGAAATAAGCTGAGGTATGCAAATTAAAGACCCAAGAGCTTAACAAAATGTTTTGGAACCATTAATTCCCTATAACATTAGGCATATAAAATGTACAGTATACTATAGTGAGAGTGGTATGAGTTGCAGATATGGATCAGAGGTCGGTTTCATAGAGTTTATGCTCCCATAGAAGATTTAATCTAGATTCCAACTGTAATTTTATCTGGGCATAGTAATCCCAGAAAGCAAACTCATTCTCCTAATTCAGATCTCCATTAATTCTGCAATATATAGCATTAGGAAGGTGCCTGAGTTATTGAGATATTAAATGACTTACTTGGGTCATATAACCAGTGGAAGTCAGAAGGAACTTCTTAGGTCTTCCTAACTCTGGTGCTCTTTTCCATGATGGGGTGGGTAGTATATGAATATAGGACATAAAATACCTAAAATGAAGAATACATTGTTTTAAAGTGGATAAGGGAAGAATTAAGGGATTTCTAAGTCTCATGAAGGAGAGATGGTTTCCAATTATTTGGATCAGAGAAGGCATTGGGAAGAAAATTTTATTTGAGCTATATTATGAAGGATTTTAGCAACTAGATATAGGAAATTATGAAAGGAAAGACATTGGTAAGAGCAGGGAGACAGAAAGAGGAAGACAGATACAGAGACAAAAATACAGAGATTTAGTAAGTGCTGAATACTAAACACTGAGGTTCAATTAAAACAAGGCAGTCTTTATTCTAAAAGAGATTATATTGCAATAGGAGGAGAAAAAATAAATGGGAATTGTAAAAGGGGGGGGTCAGTGAGAGTACTCATGGAGGGGGAGTATGATGGTAAGAGGGTACAGCAAGGTAGAGAATGAATTGCATTGATCAAAGAGTGAAGGGAGAGCCTCTAACACCCTTTATGAAATGATGAGGCCAACCTGGGACTCACCAATCAGGAAGGCAAAGAGTGAAGAGGAAGAAGAATTAGAGTTTTATACAAAGGATGGGGGCTACTAGCTGTGTAATTTTGGGCAATAGTCACTACGGTTTCCAGGAATTCCTTTTCCTCAACAATATTATGGGGTAGTTGTATAAGGTGACCTTTAAAATGTCTTCAGGCTCTTTTATTTTATAATTACTTCAGTTTACCTGAAGCATAGAGTGCATGAGGGTCATATGAAATGAGACTGGCAAGGTGGGATGGTTCCTGGACTGTGTAGAACTTTGAATGCCAAATTATAGTGTTTGGATTAAGTGTGATAGATGACAGCAAGCTCTGAATGTCAGGATGCTCTGTGTGGATTTTGTTCCCTAGGAAAAATGGAGCTTTTTGAAAGTTTTGTTACATAGTATTGTGCTTTTGGAAATGATATAGTAGGCCTGTCCTTTAACCAGAATAATCTAGCAGCAGTATGAAGTAGAAACTGAAGAGTATGGAGAATAAAATTTGAAAGAAGTAATCAAATGTAAGTTAAAATACTGTAACCTGTAATTGGACTTGTATTAGATTAGTAGCAGTAGAAAAATAAAGGGAGAATATTCAAAAAGAGATTATAAAAATATGGCTTACTGAATTGACATATTAATATAAAGAAACATTACTATAATGTAATGAATATAATAAGAAAAGGTAATCAAAATGAACATAGGAAGACTTGTATGGATTAACAGAATAAAGTGAGAAGAATCAGAACATGTTATATGGTAAAAGCAACAATTAGAAAAGTATTAAGCAATCTGATAAGATGACCAGTGATGATTTCAGAGGACAGATGATCAAACCCATTGCCTATGTTTTGGCAGAGAGATGATAGATTCAGGGTGAAGACTGAAGATATGAATATATCCTTATACATCTATATCTATATATGCATATGAATGTATGTATATATATATATAGATATACACATGCATGTATAGATTTTTGTCATATGTGACATGTCCAATACATTTCTTTTACTTGACTACGCTATCTATTAAGAGAGTTTTGAGGGAAGAGAAAAAAATGAATTTTGTTATTTAAACATTAATTTAATTTTAAGGTTATATTTGAATACCAGTTAATTTTTTTAAATAAATGTACCTTATCTGAGGGAACAAGAAAAGTGTGGGATATCAGTACCCAAAGAAGATAGTCAGGAAGGAGGGGATGATTAATTGGATCAGGTGCTACAAAGAGGGACTGATGTCGAATGGTACTGAGGAAAATTATAGGTATATGTGGCTATAAATACATATGTGAGTGTGTGTATATATGTGTACAGGTATACATAGACAAAGGGCACAGGATCAATTGAGTAGGAAGGGATGATATTTAAAAAGTGAAATTGAGAGGTGAGAGAGGAATATAATGAGAGGAGATGGGGAGAGACAGAATGGGGTAAATTATCTCATATAGAAGAGGCAAGGGATAACTGTTGCAGTGGAGGGAAGAACAGGAAGGCAAAAGGGAATGGGTCAACCTTATTCTCATTGAATTTGGCTTAGGGAAGGAATAACATACACACTAAATTGGGTATCTTGCCCTACAGGAGAGTAGGGGGTAGGGGGATGAGAGGGGAGATGATAGACGGGAGGGCAGGTTGGAGGGGAGGGTAGTTAGAAGCACACCCTTTTGAAAAAAAGGGTCAAAGTGGAGAATAGAACAAGTGGGGGGTGGGACAGGATGAAGGGAAATATAGCCAGTCCTTCACAATATATCCACTATGGAAATGTTTTGCATAACTGCACAAGTACCATCTATAATGAATTGCTTATTTTCCCTGTAAGGGTGGGTGACATAGGAGGAAGGGAAAGAATCTGGACTTTAAAGTTGTAAAATCAAATGTTTAACAAATGTTATTATAATTATTTACATGCAACTGGGAAATAAGATATACAGGCAAGATCCATCTTGCCCTACTGGAAAGTTGGAGGGGGAATGGGGGAGGATATAGGAGAGAGCCGATTGGGGGAGAGGGTATACAGTGGGATTGCTCTTTTGGGGAGGTAGATAGGGGAAAGATGGGGAGAAATTTGTAACTCAAAATTTTGTGGAAATAAATTATGTAAATTAAAAATAAAATTTAATTTAAAAACTTTTAAAAAGAGGGAAAAATATTCCCTAAAAGAAACATTTTTGTTTTTCTATAGGTGTTTTTAGGATTTTAGAATTTTAGGACTTGTAGTCAGTTCATTGGAGATTGAATCCCAGCTTCATCATTTCCTGGCAGTGTGACTTCAGAGAAGTTAATGAGCTATTTGGGACTTTAGTTTTCTCATCTCTAAAATGATACAGTTGGAGTAGACAAACACTAAGATCCCTTTCAGTATTAAATCCATAAGTTGCAAATAAAGGGAGGGGAGAGGGAGAGAAAGGGAGGGAGGGAGAGAGACACAGAAAGAGAGGTGGGGGAAAGAGAGAGAATAAAATAGCAAGATCCTAGATGTAGGAGGAGATGGCATCTAGGCACAGGTAATGAGATTTATGTTTGTAAGGACTAGAGAGTTATCTTCTACAATGTTAAAAGAAGATAATGAAAGATGAAATAACTAGAAAGGTTTAAGACCACATCATAAATATAGAAGGCATCTTACAACCTATTTAGTTAATTAAGTTGGGGGCTTCTTAGTGAAATAGAATTTGGGATACGACTTTATGAGAGTGTGGAGTGGGGTTTAGGAAACAAATCTGAATACAGGAGATTATGCTGATAATCTATGTTGCATAAATGAAAATTTAAAAACTGTATTTGTTCCTTTGAAGGAAAGATATAACAAACATGTACTGCATATTAAAAAGCAGAGCATCACTTTGCTAGCAATGTTCTACATAATCAAAACTATGGTGGTAGGTTGTTGTTGTTGTTGTTTTTGTTTTTGTTTTTTTTTCCCCAGTATCAATGCATGGCTATCAGAGTTGGATTGTAAGGAAAACTGAGCACTGAAGAATTGATACTTTCAAATTTTGGTGCTCCAAAATATTTTTGAGACTCCCATGTCCAGTAAGGTGATAAAATCAGTTAATAATTTAAGAAATTAACTCAGGGTTAATGAATTTTAATTTTAATTTATTTTAATTTTATACTTTTAAATTGTATTAAATTGAAATTAAACATATATTTATTTATATTTACTTATATTTATGTTGAATTTAAATTACATATATATTTAAAAGTAAAAAATTTTAATTTAAATTAACTCAGAAGTACTGAAGCTGAAGCTTAAATATGTTGGCCACATAATAAAAAGACAGGACTCATTAGGAAAAGCAAACAAAACAAACAAAAAAATCAAACCCTGATGTTCAGAAAGATTGAAGGCAAAAGCAAATGGGGACAGCAGAGAATGAGATTATAGGTAGTGGGATGGAAGCAATGATAATGAGCTTGACCAGACATTGGAAAGTAGTGCATGGGAGAAGCATCTGGTGTGCTATGGCCCATAGGGTCATGACTGAACAACTGACCAACAATGATGACAAAAAATATTTAGAACACTGAGAGCTCTTCAGTGAATACAACATGAATTGTTCCAAATTAGAACATATTATCAGACATTGATACTGAATCAGAGATTTATTTTCACAATCCATTGTTTCATCTGTGAGTCTGAAAACCTATAAGTAACATTTTAATATGAAGTACTAGTAGTTATAAGTCTTTAGCAAATTTAAGCTTCAGTTTGAGTTCAGGAACATTTTTAGATCATTTTATTGTTGTATTTTAACACTTGTAGTCCTAAAAAGTGTATAAGCCTAGGTATGTTGGGAGGAGTGTGGTAAACTTTGATTTAGTTCAAATTGGTAAAATGATTATTCTGTGGAGAATCCCTACCAGCCTTTAAGTATGTTATATTGTCAACTCTTTAATTCTAAAGTCCATCATTTCTAAGCTGAAATAGCTTTAACAAATGTCTAATTCCACTTGACTTTTATTCTCCCACTGGCCATTGTTTTAACCTAAGTATTATAATCTAGCAACTTTTCACAAGAGAATGGGACGTGGTGTGAACACACATAATAAGAATGAGTTAGAGGAACCCCAGAACACCAGTACCTGTGGCGACTCCAGAATTATCAACATAGACATGCCTAGGACAAAGTAAGAGGTTAGTGTCCTATGGACTTTGGAACCTGTATTTGGGGAATGCGTCAGCTCCCTCCCCTGAGGGCTAGAAGCCGCTGAGGAGACAATCCATTTTGTAGTTTTCAGAGGTAGCTCCAGCTCCTGGCCTGCGAATTTGTAGGGAGATGCAGCGATCAGTCTTAGGGGGTCATCGCTCTTGCTTTAACCTCCCTGGATTTGGATTGTGATCTAGGGTGGAAGTTGTGGGTGGGTTTACAGCTTGCCAGAAACGGAAGTTGCCCCCCACACGTTCGGGACGAAAATTCCTCTAGCTGGCCTTAAAGCCATAGTGTGGCAACAAGCCCAAAAGTCAAGCAAATAAGTGGCAACATGCCAAGGCAAAGGAAAGAGAAAAATGCAACCCTAGACTCCTATTTTGGGGGCATAGAGTGGGAAAAGGACTGTGAGATCAGAAGTCCTGCTCCAAAAGCCCCAGGGGAAAACATAAGCAGGTTGCAGGCCATAGAGGACCTTAAGAAGGACTTTAAAAATAAAATAAGAGAAGTGGAGGAAAACTTGGAAAGAGAAATGAGAAGGATGCAGGAAAACTATGAAATGAGGGTCAACAGCCTGACTGAGGAAAACAACACCTTAAAAAATAGACTAACTCAAATGGCAAAGGAGGCCCAAAAGGGCAATGAGGAGAAGAATGCCTAAAAAGTCGAATTTGCCCTATGGAAAAAGAATCTAAAAAGTTCACTAAGGAGATTCATTCCTTCAGAGTTAGACTGGAGCAAATGGAAGCTAATGACTTTATGAGAAATCAAGATGCTGTTAAGCAGATACAAACAAATGAAAGATTAGAAGGCAATGTGAAATATCTCATGGGAAAAACCACTGACCTGGAAAATAGATCCAGGAGAGACAATTTAAAAATTATTGGACTACATGAAATCCATTATCAAAGAAAGAACCTAGAAACCACCCTTCAAGAAATTCTCAAGGGAAATTGCCCTAATGTTTTAGATCCAGAGGGCAAAATAGAGGTTGAAAGAATCCACTGATCATCTCCTCAAAAAGATCCCAAAAAGAAAACTCCCAGGAATATTATAGCCAGGTTCCACAATCCCCAGATCAAGGAGAAAATACTACAAGAAGCCAGGAAGAAACAATTTCAGTATTGTGGAAACACAATCAGAATAGCCCAGGACCTGGCAGCTTCTACACTGAGGGATAGAAGGGCATGGAATATAATATTCCAGAGGGCAAAAGAACTGGGAATGAACCCAAGGGTCACCTACCCAGCAAAACTGAGTATTTTGTTACAGGGGAAAATATGGTCATTCAGTGGAATAGAGGACTTTCAAGCATTCTTGAGGAAAAAACCAGAATTGAATAGAAAATTTGACATCCAGACACAAGAAGCAAGAGATGCCTGAGAAGGTAATCAGGGAAAAGAAATCAAAAGGAACTTATCAAAGTTGAATTATTTACATTCCTATATGGAAAAGCAATAACTGTGACTGATGATATCTTTCTCACTAGGAAAATAATGGAAGAAGGTTGTGTGGTCATATGAGTACATATGTGAACGTGTGTGTAGATGGTTACAGTTATATATGGATAGAGGGAATAGGTTGAATTTGTTGGAAAGGGAGAATACTCAAGGGATGAAATTATGAGGTGAGAGAGGAAAGTGGCAAGAGGAGATGGGGATAGACAGGGTAGGGTAAACCATCTTATGTAGAAGAAGCAAGGGGAAGTGGTTGTAAGGGGGGGAAGAATAGGAAGGAAAAAAAGGCAAAACCACATTCTCATTGAATTTGGTTCAGGGAGATAATGACATACAGACTAAATGGGATATTTCAGCCTGCAGCAGAATAGGGGGAAAGGGGATGAGAGGAGGGAAGATGGACGGGAGGGTATCCTTGGGGGGAGGGGTGGTTGGAAGTACCCACTATAGAAGAGGGACAGGATCATGTGGGGAATGGACCAGGTGGGGGGTGGGATGAGTGGCAGGGAATTGTAAGCAGCCTTGTACAATATATCTACTATGATAATGTTTTGCATAGCTAGACATGTACAGCATATACTGAATTACTTATCTCCCCAGAGGGAATGGGTGACAAGGGAAGAAGGAAATGGATGTGAAAGTCGAGGTCTTAACATTAAATGGTTCAAATATATATAAATACTATTATTAATACTCTTTTGCTTATAATTGGGAGATAAGATGTGCAGGCATTGGGACAAAAAGATTCACCTTCCTCTAATGGAAAAGTCGAAGGGGGTAGGGAAGAAAGTATGGGAGAGAACAGATTGGAGGAAGCGATATCTTGTGGGACTGCTATTCTGGGAGGTTCGGTAGGGGAATAACGGGGGGAAAATGATTGTAACTCAAAATCTGGAGGAAATGAATTATGTAAAACAGAAGTTAATAATGCATTTGTTTAATAAAAAAAAAAGAAGTATGAATCAAGAAGAACACTACATAATTTCCTCCAGGCAAATAGAGTCCATTTGACTTCTTGTGACCATTTCTAGTCTAAATTCCTGTTCAACTGCAGTATCTCTCTATGATTTTTTGCAATGGTAAATGAGTTCTATGGATATCCAATCAAAAGGTGAATTTCCTGGAAAATAGGGAATTCATAATTTCTATTAATTGAGACATGGCTATACAAAAAATCTATTCCATTGATCAATGGACAGCAAAAACACTAAGCTAGAAAGGTGGAGGCTGCACAGTATAGTGGAAACAGTACTAAATTTGGAGTCCATAAACTTGAGTTCAAGCTAAGAGCTTCCATATACTAGTTATATAATGGAGAGCAAGTTAGTTAAGATATCCAAGTCTAAGCTTGATCTTTTACAAAATGTGCAAAATTTTTGCTCTACCTACATCCTAGGGGGGTTGTGAGAAAAGTAGTTTGTACTTACATACTTATAAAAAGATGTTGCTACTAGCACTATCACCAATATCATTGGCACTTTTTCATTAAGGGAATCAAGACTAGACGAGGATAAATATATATGCTGTATAGTTCTATCACTATCACTGTCATAACATCCTGCTGAGCATTTCTGTGTGTGATTCAGTCTGCGTTCATCAAAGTTGACCTGTCTGCCTTTCCATTGCTTTGTAAGCATTTTATAATGTGTTCTTAAAAATAAGTCTTAAGAAAGCCAAATAAATTCATACCTACATATATACACATTATTATAATAATAATGATAATGTTCAAATGATAATAACTGGCATTTCTATTTCTCTGAAACATTTCCCAGCATTTCATTTACATGTACACTGTATAAAAACCTTAAATTTCAGTTTTTAAAAACCCATGCTCTCTTCTATAAACTGATTTATACTTTCTTTGAAATTCAATAAGAAATTTAGGTAGTTATACATTTCATGCCATATCTGTTAAAATTTTATTTTATAAATATTTTCTACTAAATAATATTTTTTCTAATTACATTTTAAAATAGTTCTCAACATTCACTTTAATAAGACTTTGAGTTGCCTATTTTTTCTCCTTCCCTGTTCCCTCAAGCAAGATATAAAGCAATCTGATACAGCCTATACGTGAACAATCATATTAAATATATTTCCACATTACTCATGTTGTGAATGAAAAATCAGAATAAAGGGAAAAGCATGAGAAGAAAAACAAAAAAAAGAGTGATAAAGAAAGAGAAAGAGAGGGACAGGGAGAGAGAGAGTTCTGGATATGAATAGAGTTTTCCATCATGAGTATTGTTATTGTCTTAGATCATTGTATTGCTGAGAAGAGCCAAGTCTATCAAAGTTGGTCAATCACCCAATGTTTCACTCCCTGTGTGCAGTGTTCACCTGGTTCTGCTCCCTTCACTCAGTATCAGTTAATGTAAGTCTTTGTTTTTTTTTTGTTTGTTTGTTTTTCTGAAATCTGTCATTCATCCCAATAGTACTCCATTACATTCATATACTACATCTTCTTCAGCCATTCCCCAACTGACGGGCAATGCAAGGAGCTGCTATAAATGGTTTTTGTACATGTAAGTTCTTTTCCCCTTTTTATGCTCTCTTTGGGATACACAGCTAATAGTGGTATTGCCTGACCAAAAGGTATGTACAGTATTGCAGCCCTTTGGGCAGAGTTCTAAACTATTTTCTAGACTGGCTGAATTCACATGGCTGCGTTCACATCTCCAATAATGCATTAGTGTTGCAATTTTTCTACATCTTACCCAAATATATTTAATATGATTCTTCATGTATAGGCTGTATCAGATTGCTTTATATCTTGCTTGAGGGGAGAGGTTTCATTTCATTTCACTTTTGTGTCATATAAGCTAATCTGATAGGAGTGAGGTGGTACCATAGAGTTGTTTTAATTTTCATATTTCTAATACAAAGTGATTTAGAACATTTTTCATATGACTGTAAGTAGTTTTAATTTCTTCAAATGAAAATTGCCTATTCATAACCTTTGACCAATTATCAATTGGGGAATGGCTTGTATTCCTATACATTTGACTCAGTTCTCTATACAGTTTAGAAATGAGGCTTTTATCAAAGACACTAGAAGAAAAAATGTTTCCCAGCTTTCTGTTTTGCTTCTAATCTTGGTTGCATTGATTTTGTTTATGCAAAATGTTTAATTTAATGTGATCAAAATTATCCATTTTGCATTTTGTAACATTCTCTATCTCTTTTATTTGGTCATAGATCTTCCCTTCTCCATAGATCTAACAGGTAAACAATTCCTTGCTCTCCTAATCTGCTTATAGTAATACCCTTTACATATAAATTATGTGCTCATATTGACTTTATCTTGGTATAGTGGGTAAGATGTTGGTATATGCCTAGTTTCTGCCATATTATTATCCAGCTTTCCCAAAAAGTCTTTGTCAAATAATGAGATCTTATCCCAGAAGTTGGAATCTTCCAGTAGATTACAATAGTAATAGTTTATGATAGTAAACAGTAGATTATGATACTCACTGACTACTGTGTCTTGAGTACCTAACATATTTCACTGACCCACCACTCTATTTCTTAGCCAGTACCAAATAGTTTTGGTGATTGATAGTTTATAATATAGTTTTAGATCTTCCCTGAGCCACCTTCCCTTGCAATTCTTTTCATTAATTCTCTTGATAGTCTTGACCTTTTGTTCTTCCAGATGACTTTTATTATTATCTTTTCTAATTCTTTTTTTGTTTTTTTTTGATGGGTATGGCATTGAAAAAGTAAATCAATTATGCATAATTGTCATTATAAAGCTTAGCCTATCCAAAATCAACTGATATTTTCAGTTTTTTTAAGATCTGACTTTATGTGTGTGAAAAGTGTTTTGTAATTGTGTTCATATAGTTCCTGGCTTTATCTTGGGAGGTAGACTCCCAAATTTTGTATACTTTCAACAGTAATTTTAATTGGAATTTTTTCTTTCTGTCTCTTTCTACTGGGTTTTGTTAGTAATATATATATAAATGCCAATGATTTATGTGAGTTTATTTTATACCTTGCAACTTTGTGAAAGTTGTTAAATATTTCAAGTAAGTTTTTTTTTTTTAGTTTATTCTTTAGGATTCTCTAGAATACTATCATATCATCTACAATGGTGATAGTCTAATTCCTTCATTTTCATTTTGCTTCTTTTATTGCTGAAGTTAACATTTCTAGTACAATATTGAATAACAATGGATATAATTGGACATCCTTGTTTCACCCCTGATCTCATTGGGGATGCTTTTAGGTAATCCCCATTACATATAATGCTTACTGATTGTTTTAGATATATGCTTCTTCTTCTTTTTTTTTGCCTTTTTGGAGGGCAATTGGGGTTAAGTAACTTGCCCAAGGTCACACGGCTAAGTTTTTGTTTGTGTGTGCGTTAAGTGTCTGAGGCCGGATCCGAACTCAGGTCCTTCTGACTCCAGGGCCGAGCTCTACTCACTGCACCACCTAGCTGCCCCTAGATACATGCTTCTTATCATTTTAAGGAAAATTCAATTTATTCCTATGGTCTCTAGTGTTTAATAGGAATGGGTGATGTATTTTGTCAAGATCTTTCTGCATCTATTGAGATAATCATACCATTTCTGTTAATTTTGTTATTGATGTGCTCAATTATGATTATAGTTTCCCTAATATTGAACTTACACTAAATTCCTAGTATAAACTCCACCTTGTCTCATCACAATATCATCATAATTAGCTGTTGTAAGCTCTTTGGTTACATTTTATTTAAATTTTTTCCCACAATATTTATTAGGGAAATTGTTCTAAAATTTCATTTCTCTGTTTTGACTCTTCCTGGTTTAGGTATCACCAACATATCTATATCATAAAAAGAATGAATATAGTAGGATTCCTTTTTCACCAATTTTTCCATATAGTTCATATAGTATTGTAGTTAATTGTTCCTTAAAAGTTTGAAAAAATTCACTTATAAATCCACTTGGACCTGGAGATTTTTTTCCTTAGAGAGTTCATTGATAGCTTGTTCAACTTCTTTTTTTCTGAAATGGGGTTAAGTATTTTTTTCTTTTCTGTTAATCTGGGCAATGTACATATATATGTATGCATGTGTGTATCTGTATCTATATATGTGTATATATATATATATATATATATGTACATATATCCATCAAATTTACTTAGATGATCAGATTTATTGGTTTATATTTGGACACAATAGTTCCTATTAATTACTTACATTTTCTCTTCATTGGTGGTGAATTCACCCTTTTATTTGACTGGTGATTTAAATTTCTTCTTTCTTTTTTAATCAAATTAACCAAAGTATCATCTACTTTGTGTATGAAAAAAAGACCAGCTCTTTGTCTAATTTATTAGCTCAATAGCTTTTTTTTATTATTATTTCAACTTTATTAATATATCCTGTGATTTTTAGAATTTTTAATTTGGTCTTTAATGAGATTTTTAATTTGCTCTCTTTCCAGCTGTTGTTTTTGTTTGTTTAGTGCTGAATTCATTCATATGCTCTTTCTCTATTTTTTTCATCTAATCACGAAGACATATAAAATTTCCTCTAAGAACAGTTTTATCTATATCCCACAAGTTTTGGTATGTTATCTCATTATTGTCATCCTACTGGATTAAGTTATTGATTGTTTCTGTGCTTTGTTGTTTGACCCATTCATTTTTAAGATTATGTAGTTTCTAATTAATTTTTAGTATGTCTTTCCATTTCTCCTCTAAGAATTTGGATGTTTATCACTGGGTGAATATATGTTTAGTATTGATATTACTTCACTGTATTACCTTTCAGCAAGGTGTAGTTTCCTTCCTTATCTCTTTTAATTATATTTATTTATATTTTTGATTTCGATAAGATATGGAGTAGTATCCCAGATTTTTTTTTTTTTTACTTCAGCTGAAGCATATTCATCTCCAGCCTTTTACCTTTACTATGTGTGTATTTCTACTTCAAATGTGTTTCTTATGGGGGAGGCTAGGTGGCACAGTGAATAAAGCACCAGCCCTGGAGTCAGGAGGACCTGAGTTCAAATCTGATCTCAGACAGTTAGCACTTAGTAGCTATATGCCCTCGAGGAAGACACTTAACCCTATCTGCCCTTCCTTTCCGCTCCAAAAAAGCAAAAGAAAAAAAAAGTGTTTCTCATAAGCAATGTGTTATAGAATTATGGTTTTTAATCTACTCTACTATTCACTTCCGTTTTATGGGAGAGTTCATACCATTCACTCACACTTATGATTATTGCCTCTCTTTCTTTTCTGTTTCCCATCCTTGTCTACACTTTGCTGTCTCTTTTCACTTTCCCTCCTTATCAGTGTTTTGCTACTGCCCACCTCCTCCCTCAATCTGCCCTCCCTTCTATCAGAACCCATTATTTTTCCTTCCCCTTTCTCCTACTTCTTATTTCCTCTCTTCTTCCTTCCAATCTATCCACCCCCACTTTTATTTACCTCTTCTCCTCCTACTTTCCTATAGAGTAAGATAGATATCTTAGATTAACCAATGATGTTAATCTCTCTTTGAACCAAATTCAATGTAAGGTTCAAACAATGCTCACCCCTTCCCTTCTTTCCTTCTGCTGTATGTAGTTTACCCTAGCCTGCCTCCCCCTTTCCTCTTCTCCCAATACAATATGTTCCACCCCTTAAGTATTTTTATCATCATATCAAAGTAAACTTAAATTTCCATCCTCTAATGTATACACCTTCTAAATGCCATAAAAAGTTATAATTCTCAAGAGTTACAAGTACCATCTTCATGTGTAAGAAAAGAAAGAGTTAAACCCCTCTGAATAACATGTTGCTGTTGTTTTTCTTTCTTATACACATTTTTTATGATTCTCTTGAGTCTTACATTTAAAGGTCTATTTTTCTTTTCAATCTTGTTTTTTTCATCAAGAATTATTGCAATTTGCCTATTTCATTGAATGTCCATCTTTTCTGCTGAAAGATTATGTTTAATTTTGCTGGGTAGCTGATTATTAGTTGTAATCCAAGCTCCATTGTCTTCTAGAGTATTATATTCCAATCCCTCTGATCCTTTAATGTAAAATCTGCTAAGTCCTATGCAATCTTGACTGTGGTTCCATGATACTTAAATTGTTTCTTTCCAGTTGCTAGCAGTAATTTCTACTTGAGCTGATCATTCTGGAATTTGGCTACAATATTCCTTTGAATTTTCATTTTTGGATCTCTTTTAGGAGGTGACCAGTGAATTCTTTCAATGACTGTTTTACCCACTGGATCTAGTACCTCTGGGCAATTTTCATTGATAATTTCTTGAAATATTTTGTCCAGACACTTTTTTTTGATCATGCCTTTCAGATAGTGCAATATTTCTTAAATCATCTCTCCATCTCTTTTTCCAGGACAACTATTTTTTCCAATAAGGCATTTTACATTTTCTTTTGTTATCTTTCATTCTTTTGATTTTGTTTGACTCAATCTTGATGTCTCCACTTGCCCAATTCTTATTTTTAAGGAATTATTTTCTTTTGCACTTTTATACAAAAGCTTTTTCTACTTTTTTTACTTCATTTTCCATTTGTCCAATTCTACTTTTTAAGAAACTGTTTTCTTCAGTGCCACCCCCAACCACCTATCGTATTTTTAAGATATTATTTTCTTCAGTCAATTTTTGTCATTCCTTTCCCAACCTGCTGACTATCTTGCATGCTTCTAATTTCTCTTCCCAATTTTTCTTTGACCTCTCTTAGCTGGTTTTTAAAATCCTTCTTGAGCTCTTCCAAGAAGGCTTTTATTTTTGGGTTTGAGACCAATTCCTTTCGCTTTTTAGGTTTTGGATATAGGTATATTGACAATGTTATCCTCTTCTGAGTTTGTGTTTTGATCTTCCCTGTCACCATAGTAACTGTTTAATGGTCAACCTTCATTTTTTTTTTTTGCTCATTTTTTTTTTCTTTCCCTTTCCCCTGGTTTTTAAAGTTGAGCTCTCTTGTTGGAGGACAGGGGGCAGTTTCCCAAGTTTCTTGTTCTGGGGCCTGGCTTTGTATATTGAGGCCTCAGGTGCTAGCAACTGGAGGCTACTGAAGGATGCCCATCCACCTTGGGCTATGCTAAAGCACTGGTGGTCTAGTCACTGGAGGATGTTGGCCTGCCTAGGGCTGTGGTCAAGCTTTGTGGTAATTTTTTAAGTTGGAATCTTCTAGTTCCCCTGGTTATACTGACACATGTGGGAGGTCCTGGTGTTGGCATTTAACTGCTCCACCACTGTGGCTCAGGATCTCCTGCTGATTTTCTGAGGTGGAGTTTTCTGCTAGCTTACTGGGTTGCTTCCTATTCTTGAATGCACTCCCATTTTGCCCTGAAATGGGCCTTTCTTCCTGATACTCCAAGTCTCCTGGGCTAAAAGATGCCACCACATCTTTCCACTGGGTGCTCCTCCGGAATTTTTTCTGGAGTGCTAATTTATGGCTGTTCAGAGGTGAGCTACGGATGAGCTACAGTAATTTATTGCTTATCCCCCCCTCCATCTTGGCTCCCAGAAGTCTAAAGTATGAATCTTTAAAAGTGAAAGAGACCATAGTGATGGTATGTTAGACAAGCAAGAACTTGAATAAGCCCAGTGACATTTCTGTTGAAACCCTAAAACATTCATAAATTGTTAGTTACTATTCAATTACTCTTAAGGAAAAGAGTCCATTAGGGTTTTGGCATCCTTTCAAAGTTCTTTCACCTTAATCCACAATGAACAAGTAGTACAAAAAGAATATGTGTTTGTCTTTTTTTTTAATCTAGTTCGTCTCCTGGCTAAATATAGGGTGTTTTTAAAGGTTACTAGATGAATAGAATGTACAGTGTCTTCCTAAAAGTACTAACTCATTCTTTTTTTTTAAACACATGCTTTATTAACTTCTGTTTTACATCATTCATTTCCGCCAGATTTTGAGTTACAATCATTTTCCCCCCGTTATTCCCCTACCGAACCTCCCAGAATAGCAGTCCCACAAGATATCGCTTCCTCCAATCTGTTCTCTCCCATACTTTCTCCCCTACCCCCTTCGACTTTTCCATTAGAGGAAGGTGAATCTTTTTGTCCCAATGCCTGCACATCTTATCTCCCAATTATAAGCAAAAGAGTATTAATAATAGTATTTATATATATTTGAAACATTTAATGTTAAGACTTTCAGATCCATTTCCTTCTTCCCTTGTCACCCATTCCCTCTGGGGAGATAAGTAATTCAG
This sequence comes from Gymnobelideus leadbeateri, assembly GCA_011680675.1. Lineage (NCBI taxonomy): Eukaryota > Metazoa > Chordata > Mammalia > Diprotodontia > Petauridae > Gymnobelideus > Gymnobelideus leadbeateri. The sequence goes on along the minus strand of WOXC01004890.1, from coordinate 198,586 downwards.
TATATGTTGTACATGTCTAGCTATGCAAAACATTATCATAGTAGATATATTGTACAAGGCTGCTTACAATTCCCTCCCACTCATCCCACCCCCCTCCTGTTCCATTCCCCACATGATCCTGTCCCTCTTCTATAGTGGGTACTTCCAACCTCCCCTCACCCCAAGGATGCCCTCCCATCCATCATCCCTCCTCTCATCCCCTTTCCCCCTATTCTGCTACAGGTTGAGATATCCCATTTAGTATGTATGTCATTCTCTCCCTGAACCAAATTCAATGAGAATGTGGTTTTGCCCTTTTTTTCCTTCCTATTCTCCCTCTCCCTTGTAACCACTTCCCCTTGCTTCTTCTACATGAGATAGTTTACCCTACCCTGTCTCTCCCCATCTCCTCTTGCCACTTTCCTCCTAAGAACTACGAATACACATAAAATGTAAAGCTAATAAGCAGAGAAATATATATCTAGAAAAGGAGATAGACTAATCATGTAATTGGAGAAAGCAATAATTGATGGACCTCTGGTATATTCCACTGTTATCCTTCACAAGATACACCAGAAAGTCTATAGAACATTGGATGAATTCCCATGAGAGGGCATAGAAAATTCAAAGGGAATGAAATCGTTGGCATTCATTAATAATATTGTAAGTGAAAAATGCCCCAATGATTCAAAATAACTTTACTTCTCTAGTCTCAACTTTGTTATCTGTAAAATGAGCATAATGCAGGGTCCATCTCCTGTGTTGTTGTTTTTGCTGTGGTGAGAAACACACTTTGTAAAATTTAAAATATTATAGAAATGTTTTTTTAATCTATCATTTATCAAAGAGTTCTTAACATAAGGGGAGGGGTTCCATAAATGCTTTTTGAGTTAAAGTGAGCCATGTGAATCCACAGAGGTCATGCCTTGGTTATAGTTTGGCCCAAGAAAAGCGACACCTTCCTCTTTGTCAGGGGAATTTTAGGGAGATAGCATGACTTACTGTCTGTATCTTCAAAGGTAGAATAACTTTCTGAAGCTTCAGGTCTGTCATGGAGATAAAGAAGGGATAGAACAAGACAATCTCTTACATGTATGCTAGTTCATTAAATCATAGAATGTATGGTTGGTATGAGGCATAATACATATTTTAAAGTATTATAAAGGTCACTCTGTGAAAATGACCATCAGAGATTGCCTAAAGAACAATTTCAATTCAACAGAAGGAAAAAATGATAATTTGAGTTATTGCAAATGGAAACTTCAGGACATGTTAGACGCTAAATCTTTAAGATGCTTCAAATACAAGCTGAGTGACCACTTTTCAGGTATTCCATAGACAAAAGGTTTGTTCAAATGTAGATCTGGATTAAATGGTGTCCAAGCTTATCTCAATCAAGACTTTCAATAGATTTATTTTGTGATTCAGGCCATATTCCAAAAATCATTTTATATACCCTAATATTCAAGTCTAAAGTAGCATGAGCTAGTGAGTACAGAGCTAGCTTGAAGACCAGGAAGACTTAAGTTCAAGAGGCCTTAAACCCTCTCTCAAATGTACCTATTTATTTGAAGTCTAATACGTATGAAGAGAGAAAAAACGACTGCTAAAAGCATATCCTAGTCATAAGTGAACTAATAGAATGAAAATAATCATAAGAAAAGGAGTTTTAACATATACCTATTGCATGAACCAGGGGATATTCCTTAACCCCTCCATCCTGTAGGCAACCATTTAAAGTCCATAAGGTGCAGAAGTGATGCCAATCTAAATTGGTAAGGAGTGTTTCTTTATCTTTGAGTAATGAAATCATGGGCCCACTCTTTTTCTTCTAACAGCCAAGTAATCCTTCTTCCCTTATTCATAGGCTTTCTTTGGCTTAAACATATTTATTACTTTCAAGCATATTAGAAATTATCCATTTCCAGGTTAGCTTTTTAAAGTCTAAAACATATGAAAAGAGAAATTGTCTTAAACTAAGATCAAGGCGAATCCACAAGTTAAGCAACAGAATCAAAACAAACTGTGAGGGGGGAAAAAGTAACCAATAACAATTCCTCTAAATAAGAGGTTCCCAAACTTATTTGTACTACAGCTCACTTTAAAAAAATTACTTAGTGCCCCCTTAAAAATATTTCTTTAACTCTGTAATGTCTTGTTTTTAAATTTGTGTCATTTAAAATATATGTGTGTGTGTATATATGTATATATATATGTATATAAAAGATGCATTTTATGTTTAATAATTTATTGTAAATTTGTGGGTCTTTATCCAACATTGAAATTTTGATGATGCAATATTGCCATATAATACTGTATTGTAAACAAGTCATTACATGCACATATTTCTGCAGATGCATGATGGATTTCCCGACAATGCTTGTTAAGACTTATTGATAGACTTGCATTTTGTGTGTCTATTTGGAAAATAATGTAATCACTATGACTTTAACTCCATTACCCAATAGATGAAAAATGTACAAACAGTTTTTCAAAAATTTCTCCTCTTTTTCCCTTATGCTTCCACCACCCCCTTATTTTTATTCAATACACTTCAGTTGCACCCTAGGCTACTACCACCTCTGTGGATCATTCCAGCACCCCTCAGGGTGGTGGTATCACCCACTTTAGGAACCTCTGCAAGTCTAAATGCTGTATAGAAAGACAATAGGTGGGGGTGTGTAGTTGCTAAGACATAAAACAAAAATGAGCATTTCAAAGTAATGCAGTTTAGGGTAGAGTAAAACAAATTATATCTGGGAAATATCTAGGTTGCTTATTGATTCCTCTTTATTAAAAGAATTAAATTTTACTAAACCTTTTTTCCTTCCCTTTACATTAAAGGGAATCCAGCAAAATGCAATGTAATAAATGATATGCTATCTTTATTTTGCTAAAATACATTAACTCAAGCAGTTGTCACCCACCTACTTTGCAAGAGAATATCTACTAGGGTTCTCAGAGGAATTGTAGTGTATTAATTATCACATAAAATGAAGTGCCTGTATCTTCTTTTTATTTTCCTTAAGGAATTTTTATTTTCCTTAAGGATTAAGGAATGACCATGTCATCCAGGCATAGTTAATAACAGCTGCTAATCTCAAGTAATCTTTCTTTCCCAAGAAGAATAAGGTGATATTTATAGTCCTTTTCAACTAGGCAATTATTTAAGGGTATGAATGCAATTTAACAAATCGAGGGCTCTGTGTTTGAATCCCCATAGTTCTAGCCTGTGTAATCTTGGGCAAGTAATTTCTCCTCAGATTTGTCTTTAGAAGGCGGGCTTTGGACTCAATAATCTCCATGGTTTTTCAAAGTCTAAAATCTATGTGTTTGACTATTATTTCAGGTAACATTATAGAATGAATTATCAAAGGAATAACTTGTGTGCATTTAGAAAGAAAATGATGATTATGTAAGCCTGATTACTGCACCAAAATGAGTTATGTTAGATTTTCCTAGATTCATTTTTGAACAGGGTAAATTTCCTTTTCAGGATAAAAATTGTGAAAGTTGTACATTATCACCATCATTATTCAGCAAAGTCTTAGAAATTCTAGCTATAGAAACAACACGTGGGAAACAGTTAAATGAATAAGCATTGGCAAAAAGGGGATTAACTATCTTTTCTGAGAATATTTGAGTGCTTGCTAAAGAAATAAAAGGATGTAAATAAAACATTATTTTAATTATAGATTACTTCAACAAATGGCATAATAATCAGAAAAATATCAGTGTTTTTTGTCACTAATAAAGGAAGAAAAGGAAGGAAAGAAAAATTGATACAAAATAACACTTAAAATAATAACATTTTAAATATATGGGGATTAGCCCACCAATACATACAAAATTCATACAAAGCCACCTAGATATCATCTTAACCAAATAAACAAACTAAATACCGTGGGTAGATATTCAATATTCATGGTTAAGTTGAGCTAATATAATAAAGTTTGCTATCATTCCCAAATAAACATGAAAATCTTAGGCTACAGATAATTGTAATGAGAATAGTAATTTGAAGATCTTCCCTGCCCCTTAATAGACCTAGGGGAGAGTTTGAAGACCTCCTCTGCTTTGAAAGTAAACTCTGCCCCCTAATAGGCTGAATGTAATCACATGGACCCTGTGATGGAGGCAACTTGCTAAAGAGTGGAACGGAGCACGCAGGAACCTTCCCTGCTGTGAAGATAAACTCTGCCCCCTAATAGGCTAAATGTAGTCTCATGGAGCCTGTGTGGGATGAATTTGCTTAAGGGAAGCAGAGCCCACAGGAAACTGGTGGTCAGAGCTTGCAAGACGGTGGGGTAGAAAGAAGACTCATGCAAGGAGTCAGATAGGTTCGTGAGGAGATATTGATCTTGTATTAGTTTGTGGGAAGGCTGAATTATGCTGTGGGTCTCAGCATCGTTATGGCTTCTGAATATCTTTGGTACCAAGATGGAACTGGCATACTGGTTTTGAGATTCGGTTTTCTGGTGTCTAAATAAATGCTTCAGTTCTATCTTCTATCTGGAGAGTTTGGTATATTTTGCAATCAAACATCATGTGATACAGTCATGGTCTTTATCGTGATCATGAGCACTGTAAATACTGCATTGGTGTTACAATAATGCCAAAAGTTAATAAAATTTATATGACAAAATACAAAGCTAAAAACATCAAAATCAATTATAAAAAGTAAAAGAAAGAGGGGCGGCTAGGTGGTGCAGTGAATAGAGCGCCGGTCCTGGAATCAGAAGGACCTGAGTTCGGAGCCGCCCTCAGACACTTAATCCACATAAACAAAAACCTAGCTGTGTAACCTTGGGCAAGTTACTTAACCCCAATTGCCCTAAAGGGGCGGCTAGGTGGCGCAGTGAGTAAGAGCACCGGCCTCGGAGTTTGGATGACCCGAGATCAGATCCGGCCTCAGAAAATGAGCACCCACGCATAAATCAAATGACTAGCCGTGTAACCTTGAGCAAGTTACTTAACCCCAATTGCTTTTAAAAAATTAAAAAAAAAAAGTAAAAGAAAGAAAGGTTCTATAATCCTAGAGCTCATATATTATAAATCAACCATTATAGAGACAACCTTGTATCATTAAAAAATAGAAGAAGAGTTTATGGAAAGTATTAGAAAATGATAATGTAACCTAACATTATAGATACAGTTTAGTTCCTTGCCTTTTCTGCCCTGTCTCCCATTCCCTTCCCCCTCTTTCCTTTGGTTCACTTCCTTACTTTTTGTTGATTATGTTTACATTGCTGTAATCATTTTAGTGTATCGTGTTCCTGTTACAGCATATTTGACTGCATTAGTACATGTCAGTTTGCTCTAAGACATTTGAGATTAATATGAGAAAATTGCTTTTGCTACCCACATATTAGTGCTATCAAATAAATTATTTTACTTATTTTTGCAGTTATATGCATATTATATTATTTCCAACCAACAGAATGTATGTTCCTTTAGGGAAGGGACAGCTTATTTTATTTTATTTTCTTATATCCCAAGCACGTAGCACCATTCCTGGAACATAAGAGATACTTTATCAATACTTCTTTATTTGAATTGAACTCATACTACATCCAGAGAAATGAACTTCTCAAGATATTGAAGGGATCTCTGCAATCAAGTACAACACCCAGTTTTGTTTTGTTTTCCTTTTTTTTTACTCGTGAAGATACTAAATATGTTAAGTGTTTTATTCAGTTTTACACAGATAGTATCAGAACTAGGATTCTGTCTTGGGTTCTTCACCAAATTCGGTTCTCTTTCCTTTACAGGTGAAATCCATATGCATTTATAAAAGCAAATACTTTGATGAAATATAAATCTTTAGCAATTGACATTAAATAGTTTTTAGATACTTTTTCAGATACCTTTCTAGTTATAGATTTGTTGCAAAGCTGATTTTATTATATAATTATGCTTTCCTCTTTTTAGAGAGTTGGCAAAATGAATAAAACGATGAAACAGAAGTTCAAATCCAGCTTTAAACACTGAACAGCTCTGTTATACTGAAAAAGACAAACTTCATTTCCCTCAGTTTCCTCATGGGAAAATAGGGTTATTAATAGCACTCATCTCTTAGAGTTGATGTGAGAATTAAATGATATACTTTTTGCAGAACTCTTTGCAAAGTTTATATGACAATTATCATTAATTCCAGTTTGTAAATAACCATAGTTTCAGTTTACAATCCAATAGAGCAACTCTCTCTCAGACACTTATTCATGGTCACACAGGTAATCCATATTAGAGAAGGGACTTTAATGAATGACTTCTAACTTCTTATGTTGTAGTCTTTTCACCACGCCATGTTGTTGCAAATATTGTTCTAATTCTCAAAAATCTATCTTTTATATTTTTTCTTTATTGAAACATTGACCTGGAAAGGACATCTACATAAGATCCTGCTTCAAATATTATTCTAATTACCAAATAGATGTTTTATTTTTGTTTTCCCTTCATTTAAGTATCTAACTGTAATGGAAACCTACATACAATGTCTTTCAGTACCCACAACTGGGTATTGCCTCAGTAAACTGTGGTACAACATCCATTTGTGTGGGACTCACCTTATTGCTGGAGGTGGATTACATAATTATCCTTGACTTTGTGAGGAGTGGAGTTGATGAGAGCTTGTGAGAAGAGTCATTTTGGTCTTCTGGCCTCCAGCTTCAGAAATCAAGACATATAGTCCCAAATTGTCTTTACATCCCTGGAACTGGAAACACACACACACACACACACACACACACACACACACACACACACACACACACAAAACAACCCCCAAATCAAAAGGACTCAGAGAAGAAGCTCACAACTTGATCACTGTCGTTTTGCTAAAGGTTATTACATTAAAAATCTTGAAGGGATTTTAGATAAAGTGAGATCTGGAATTGTTTCTCTTGGTTGACGTAAGATATCTCCCCCTCTCTCCCAATGGAAGAATTAATTCACTCTCTATTGCCTAATATCTTCTCATTCCTTCTCTGATTTCTGTTTTGCTAACAGCTTGGATAAGTTGGCTTATTTGCTGTTTGATACATTTACTCATCATGGAATTGTTATTTGATAGGAAGAGATGCAAAGTTGGTATATACTTTGGGGTACTCTTTCCCTGACAAATGATAGCATTAAAAGAACAGCTTGCATTTAAAATTCTTTCCCTAAGTTAGTAATATTTAAAAGAGCAGTTTGTCATAATTGCAATCCATTGCTTTCTCTTTGGTAAAAAATGATCAAAGTTTCACTCCAACTTTGGAGAAGAAAAAAAAAAGCTGAGGAGCCTCTAAAAGTAGCACATCTAGTCAGAATGATGTGGACACATATAACCTATGTGAGCAACAAAAAACGGAAAATATTTCTTATACTTTGATGAATTGTTTTCCTTTTTTTTTCTTTTTGAGGTGTAGTAGGAAGATTTTCACATCTCTTATTGCTACTATCTAGGTTTTAAAAATACCCTTGGGTTCAGAATGTGAATTTGAGACCAGTGCTCCCCAAAGAGTTGTAAAAGAAACATAACCTTTCTTTTTTTTTTTTTTTTGCTTTTTTTTGGAGGGCAGTTTGGGTTAAGTGACTTGCCCAAAGTCATACAGCTAGTAATTGTGTCAAGTGTCTGAGGCCGGATTTGAACTTATGTCCTCCTGACTCCAGGGCATGTGCTCTATTCACCTAGCTGAACCTAAACATGACCTTTCTTTAGAGGAGGAGTTAGTGCATCAGAGACATAGTTCACAGAAACCTTTTGGATCGAAACTTTTTTATATCATAGACTGTATAACTCAAAGGACTTTACAAATTACCTAGTTCAAATTCTCAGCTTGTATATGAAGGAAATGAGACCCAGGTAGCTTAAGATATTTGGATGCTGTTTCTTTGATTATATATATAATCAGTGCTCTTTCCATATAACTACCCAAAAATATGGTTTCATGTCAAATTTTATACTTCTAGAACACAAAGAGCAAATACACCATGGGAAGGGGAAGTAACTAATTTAGAAGTGTAGGGGATCAATTTCTGTTACATAGAGCTGCGTTTTTTGAGTTATGGGTGAGTTATTCTAGACATTATTCCTGTATTTAAATCCTCACATATATTATTTTTACATGACATTTAGAGATTAAGGCATGAAAGGAGACTTGAGAAAATATTTTTTTAACATTCTCCTTTTGAAATATTAATCATAGGCATATAACCAGTTTTTAAAGATATTTAGTTTTCATACAGGTGCTAAAAAACTTGGATATAAATTTAAGGGTAAGAATTTAAAGAATAATTTTAAATGGTATTAAACAGGTGATCTGATTTTGAAATGCCAGTGATGCACTAAAAACCTTTTATTTATTCAGTTCTCTTTACAAACATATCACAGTTATCTGCCTATGAACACAGTACTGTGGAAACAGACAAACTATGATGATGACCAAGCAAATAAGACTAAGACGTAGTTAGAGAGGGAGGAGAAAAAGCAGGAGAGAGGAATGTCTAGGAAGAGAACAGTTTCAACTGCTGCATAGAAGTCCAATAACACAAGGATTAAACAGAAAGAAAAAACAGCATGTGATTTTGAAACTAATCTGCATTGAAGACTAACTAAAGTAGGCCAGGGCAGCAAATATGTATGTGCATACATGTATGTGTTTCTGTTTGTGTGTGTGTATACATCATTTTTATAAATTAATAATTTGCCCAGAGGCCAGCTTATTGTATGTGACAAGGGATAATCATATATGTGTGTATGTGTGTATTTGGGTATATAAATAGATATAGATATGTTGTCACACAACACATAAGGATGAACAAAGGGATTTTATTATATGGCTTCAGAAACTGAAACTGTTGAAACCCAGAGGAATAATTTCCTAGGCCATCTCAATGTAAATATTCTCAATGTAAAATTACATCTGTAATATTACATGTAATGTAATATTACATCTCAATGTAAAATTTCTGAAAATTCTGTTTAAAAATTATGGTCAGGGTGGCTAGATGGCACAGTGAATAGAGCACTGTCCCTGGGGTTAGGAGGACTTGACCTTAGACACTTAACACTTAACACTTACTAGCCATGTGACCTTGGGCAAGTCACTTAACCTCAATTGCCCTGCCTCCACCCCCCCAAAAAAAAGCAAAAAAAAAATATGGTGAAATTATGCTAGAAACTATATTCATAAATTATTTTAAAATGTTATTTGATATTAAGACATGAAAAGATGCTAGCAAAAATATTTTGAACAATGTCCTTTTGAAATAATATATAGGCACATATCCATTTTAGTATTTTTTTTAGATATTCAGTGTTCATACAGATTCTGAAAGCCTTGGACAAAAGTTTGAGGAAGGGACATTAAGGAATGTTATTTTATTTTATTTTTAAATGTTAAGGATTACTTTATTTGAAACACCCATGCCACTTAGTATGGTATTATAAGAATAACATAAAAACTATGTTTATTAATCATAATATATATTTTTAAATATTTGATTTTAAAACTTTTGTTTCCATATTCTTTCCCTTCTTCCCTCACCATCCACCCCTCCTGGGAGGAAAAGCAATTCAATATAGGTTATACATGTGTAGTTACACGAAACATTCCCATAGTAATTATATTGGGAAAGACTAAGTATATTTCCCTCTATCCTATCCTACCCACCACTTATTCTTTCTTCTACTTTAACTCTGTCTTTTCAAAATTGTGTGTTTCTAGCTACCCCCCCCCCAGTCTGTCTTACCTTCTATCATCTCCCCTCTTATCCCTTCCCCCTCTACTTTCCTGTAGGGTAAGATGCCCAATTTAGTGTGTATATTATTCCCTCCTTAAGCCAAATTCAAAGAGAGTGAGATTCATCCATTCCCTTTTGCCTTCCTGTTCTTCCCTTCCACTGTAACGGTTTTCTCTTGCCCCTTTTATATGAGGTAATTTACCCTATTCTGGCTCTCTCCATATCTCCCCTCATCATATTCCTCTCTCACCTCTTAATTTTATTTTTTTAGATATCATCACTTCCTATTCAACTGATCCTGTGCCCTATACATGTACACACATACATACACATTCACGTATATATACATATACATATATAAACACATATACCCTCCTATATAAATATATAGATTTATGTATACATATTTACACACATATGTGTGTGTGTGTGTGTGTGTGTATATATATATATATATATATTCCTTTCAACTATCCTCCTACTGATAAATGTCTAATGAGTTATAAGTATTGATTTTCTATGTAGGAATGTAATTAGCTCAGTTTTAATAAGTCCCTTATGATTTTTTTCCCTGTTTACTTTCTCATGCTTCTCTTGCTTCTTGTATGTGAAAGTCAAATTTTCTATTCAACTCTATTTTTTTTTTTCATCAAGAATGCTTGAAAGTCCTCTGTTTCATTGAATGACCATATTTTCCCCTGAAACATTATACTCAGTTTTGCTGGGTAGGTGAATCTTGGTTTTAATCCTAGTTCCTTGGACCACCTGAATATCATATTCCAAGCCCTTCAGTCCCTGAGTGGAGAGGCTGCCAGATCCTGTGTTATCATGGTTGTGTTTCCACATTATTGAAATTGTTTCTTCCTGGCTGCTTGTGATATTTTCTCCTTGATCTGGGAATTCTGAAACCTGGCTATAACATTCCTAGGAGTTTTCTTTCTGGTATCTTTTTTTGGAGGTGATCAGTGGATTCTTTCAACCTCTATTTTTCCTTCTGGTTCTAAAACATCAGGGCGATTTTCCCTGAGAATTTCTTGAAGGATGATTTCTAGGCACTTTTTTTTTTTTGATCGTGGCTTTCATGTAGTCCAACAATAATTTTTAAATTCTCTCTCATGGATCTATTTTCCAGGTCAGTGGTTTTTCCAGTGAGATATTTCACATTGCCTTCTATTTTTTCATTTGTTTGGATCTGATTAATAGTATCTTGATTTCTCATAAAGTCCCTAGCATCCATTTGCTCCAATCTAATTTTGAAGGAATTACTCTTTCCAGTGAGTTTTTGAAATTCCTTTTCCATCTGGCAGATTCAGCTTTTTAGGGCATTCCCCTCATTGCCCTTTTGAGCCTCTTATGCCATTTGAGTTAGTCTATTTTTAAGGTGTTATTTTCTTCATTCAGGCTGTTTATGCTCTTTTCATGTTTTTCTTGCATCATTCTTATTTCTAATCCCAGTTTTTCCTCCACGTCACTTTTACTTGATTTTCAACATCCTTCCTGAACTCCTCCATGGTCTATAACCAGTTTATATTTTCTTGGGAGCTTTCAATGCAGGAGTTCTGACTTGTTGTCTTCCTCCTGTTCTATGATTTGATCCTTTTTGTCCCCCAGAAAGGATTCTATGATCTGCTTTTGCTTCCTCATATTGCCAGTCTATTACTTGATTTTTGAGCTCTTTGCCACAGTAGAACTCTGCTTCCAGAGAAGAGAACTTTGTCCCAGATCACTGGGGTTTTCGCAGATGTTGTCAGAGGTCTGAGGAGGGTGCCCTCTCTACAGACTGACAAACTGTCATTTCTCACCCCAGGGCCACTGCCCAAGAAAGTGACCCAGATCCAGGCAGTTTAAAGTAACAGTGATTATCCTCTGCATGGTTGCTTGATCCTCCTGCAATCTGTAGGCCAGGAGCTCCTGAGGCAGCCCCGTGGCAGATGCTGCAGCAGCTGCCACCATGCCACCACCACTTCTTGCCCAGGGGGCAGGGGCTGGGCCATGCCCTTCCTTTTCAAAAGAGTCCCTGACTGACCTTTTACTTTATTTTTGGTGTTTATGGGTTGAAAAGTCTGGTAATTGCCATAGCTGCTGGTGATTCACTCTCCTGAATTCTGCTCTGGCCGATGCTGCCCCCCTGGAGCCCATTAAGGAATAATTTTAAAGGATTTTAAAGAGGTGATCTGAAACATATTGAAATGCTGATGTATATACTGAAAGTCTTTATATGAATTTACTTCTCTCTACCAAAAAATATCATAGTATCTGCTTATGAACACAGTAGAGTAAAAACAGGCAAACTGTGAAAATAAGGTGAATCTAATTTCCCCTTCTTAACTTCTTTTTTTTTCCCTTCAAAGGGCAGCATTAAATTCAAACAAATAAAAAGTATAAGAAAATATACTAGCTCAAAATACCACCATTAAAAATGGGCCATCTACATTGAAGATTATTGTGGTCACAATGATTATTTTTTTTTAATTTTCTGAGAAGCAAATATTAATACATTCCCTGTTATTACCCTTCTTTGAGAACATTTACTTCACTAGATTATAAATATAACTACCAGCCCTAAAATTTGCTATTAAATTCTTCAAATTATTTTCTACATATGGAGAATAAAAGTACTTTATGATTGCTCTCTCTCATTTGTTTATTATTCAAAACACATGGATGAGGGTTGGTCATGTGATGCAGTGAGTAGAGCGCCGGCTCTGGAATCACAAGGACCTGAGTTCGGATCCAGCCTCAGACACTTAACACACAAACAAACAAACAAAAAAAATTAGCCGTGTGACCTTGGGTAAGTTACTTAACCCCAATTGCCCTCCAAAAAGCAAAAAAAAAAAAAAATGGATGGATTTGTGTGGTCTCTATTTTACTCTGTCTGGTTGTACAGATTATATAACCCCTAGCACTTCTCATCTTGTGATATTCTTATTCATGACTTTCCATAAATTGGATCCACCCAAACCACTAGGAGTCTACTTTAATTTTTTCTAATATTTAATATCTGAAATTTAAAGGACAAAAATCTTGACACTACTCTCTAAAGGAAGGAGTATAATTTTATAGGTCAAAGACTCATTATTTATGTTATAGCAATTTTGTGCCCTACAACGTTATTCTTATGCCACTAAAGGCTATTTAAGATATGGAGGACTAAAGTATAAGAACAAGCAAAGAATAATAAAACAGAACTCTCTCTCTCTCTCTCTCTCTCTCTCTCTCTCTCTCTCTCTCTGTCCCCCTCCCCCTCCCCTCTCTCTCTCCCTTTCCCTCCCTCCCTCCCTTTTCTCACTCATTCTCCCTGTCTCTTTTCTTCTTTTCCCTTTCTCCCTTTCTGTCTTCTCTTTTCTTCTAATCTAAACCATTTGTTTTACAGTTGGATCACCTGAGGTGTGAAAAAGTTACTTTCCTGATTCAATCTTATAAATAACAGCTACAGAGCTTGGATTCCAATCTAGGGCCTCTGGTAACTACAAAAACTAAAATTCTTTGTAACTATGACACAATGGTTATGAGAGTTGGGTAGCAAGTATTAGTAGAGGGATCAGTTTGAGCAACAAATTTAAAAAAGTGGACTTTTTCCCCACATAATAGAGGATATGAACAGACAATTTTCAGAAGAAGAAACCAAAACAACAATAATTACATGAAAAAATGCTCTAAATCACTAATAATTAGAAAAAAATTATAATTAAAACATCTCTGAGGCACAACATCACAACTCTCAGAAATGTTAGAGGGTATGAGGGAAAATGGGTACACAGAGGAACTTAACTATTGGTGGAGTTGTGAACTGGTCAAACTATTCTAGAGGACAATTTGCAATTATGCACAAAGGGCCATAACGCCATATATACTCTTTGATCCAGTAACATCACTACTAGGTCTTTTATTCCCAAAGAGATAAAAAAGGAAAAGGACATATATGTATAAAAATATTTATAGAAATTCTTGTTTTGGGATGTGGCAAAGAGATGGAAATTGAGGAGACACTTACTGGGGGACTGACTGAACAAGATGTGGCATGTGATTAATTGTGATGGAGTACTATTGTACTATAAGAAATAGTATTATTTTGGGGGGTATACTATTGTTCTATAAGAAATAGCAGGGGGGATGGTTTAAGAAAACAACAACAACATTGGAAGATCTTTATGAATTTTTGCAAAATGAAGTGAGCAAAACTAGGAGATCATTGCATACTGATTAATACAATAATCTAAGACAATTCCAAAGGACTCATGATGAAAACTTATCTAAATCCAGAAAGAGAACTGATGAACTCTGAGTATTAATTGAAGTATAATTTTCACTTTATATTCCTTCCTTTTTTGTAATATAGTAATAGAGAAATATGTTTTGCATGTTTTCATATGTATAATTTATATCATATTGCTTGCTTTTTCAGTGAGTAGGGAATGGGTGAAAGGGAGAGAGACAGAATTCAGAATGCATTTTTTAATGCATGTCATAAGAAGTAAATTTGAAATAGGTTGTAACAGATGGAATGGAAAAGAGGGGGCAAGTTGAAAAAAATGTTAAAGTGCATTTGACAACTGGGGAAGAGGAGAGAGGGAATTAAGCATTTATATAGAGCCTGGTATGTCTCTAGCACTGTTGCTAAATTCTTTACAAATACTTTCTTAATTGTTCCTCACAAACACCCTGCTAAATAGGTGCTTTTATTTTTCCCATTTTTAAGTTGAAGAAGCTGAAGCAAACAGAGGTTAAGTGACTTGCTCAGGGTCACACAGATAGTATGTGTCTGAATCTGGATTTTAACTCCCATTTTTCAGAGTATAGGTTTAACACTATCCTGGGTGTTACCTAGGTGTAGTTTGCTAATAAATGCAAGATGGAGGAGGAATCACAAATTACTTATAGGTTTTTAGTTTAACCATTAGGAGATTGGGGACCTGTTAAAATAAATAGTGATTTTAAGAAAACCATTTTCTTGTGGAAAGCTGGGTTCAGGGGAAAGACTGTGAATTTGGAATCCAAAGAGGTACTTTTCCCACTACCTACCTTTAGGCTTTTAGACAAATCACTTAACCATCTGGGTATCAGTTTTCCCATCTGTATAATGAGAGAACTGTATGAGATGACCTTCCACCTTTCTGTCCATGATACTATAAAGATAAATTTAGCCTTGTTCCTAGATAATGATATTTTTCTGTTCCACAGTTGGCCAAAAGGCAACAGGAACAACAGGTAAAATATGATTTTTAGACAAAACTTTTATAAAGCACTCATCTCTGAACATATTTTGTCTCATATTAAAAGAAATACATACATATACGTATATATATATATGATTTTTTCTGAACATTTTAGTTCTTAGAGCTCTACTTTTCCAAAATAATTTTGTAAAATGAAAGATTATAAAATAGAAAAAAGAAAACAAAATTCTTTAAATTATCAAAAAATAAATTTTCAAGATAATTAATTTAATAAGCTTTAGTTATCTATCTGTGACTAATTTCTCTACAAAGCTTGGCTTCTTATGATAAACCAAGCTGTTTCTTTTTTTTTCTCTTAAGAAGCATTAAAACTCTTAATTTCTTCCATAGAAAAATATGTACTTTGTTGAAAATTCTCTATCAGTTTCTTATAGGAAGGATATGTTTGTTGTGTGCAACAATGTCTTAAAGTTGTTTTTTTTTTTAATATTATGCTTTAAAGATACAAACCAGAGGATTTCTGGTTAATATAATTATATGAAAAGTAAGGAGCCTTACTCTCCCACATATGCTCCAACAAAAAAAGACACCAAATAAATCTAAAGTAAATTGCCATGCCCAGACTATTAAAAGAAGTAGAAAAAAAAAGGACACAGTAGCCATGAGCCATGGAAAAAGTGGCTTGTTTGGAAAGGCAGTATAAATTCATGTAACCAGGCTAGAATCCTACATGCCTTCATTGTTGGGACAAGAAGAGGATGGAATGCTGCAGGTTCTTAGATTAGAGGGGGGCAGGTTGGGACATAAATCCACAGAATTGAATTGAGATTGTACTAGAAAGTTATCTAGTGGGAATAGAAGCACATAGAATGCCCATACTGGAGCAGTTTATGGATTCTTTCTCCAGATCATTATACAGATAAGGAAATAGAAGCAAAGAGGTTTAAAGCACTTACTCAGGGTCACACGGAAGTGTCTCAGTTCTTTCTGATTCCAGGCCCAACACTATTCAGTGTGACACCTAACTATCCCTTTGTTAATTTTTCTTAAACCTACAGAAATATAAGCATAAATATAAATATATACAAACACACACACATATATATACATACACACATGTACATACACACATATATGTACCTACAGACATACATACATAGACACACACACAAAGAACCTTACTAGAACTTTGGAAAAAGGAGAGATGAAAGATAACTGTGAAATATTGCCTAGAAATAACAAAATTAAAAATTCTCATCACTGCATGGCACTTGTACAAACTTCACTAGGTTCAAGAACATAAAAACAGGTAAACAAGTTTAAGAAACAGCAATATTAACCACATTCTTTATTGATAATGATATAACAAAATTAATAAATAAGTGATGTGATATATAAAATAACAAAAGGCAATGAAACAGAATCTGGAAGGATTCAAACTACTATGGTGATTAAATAAAAATGTGAAAGAATTTGTTAGAGAATAAATCATAGAAACACTACATATTGTATCCAAAAAATGACAACAGGAAAATAAAATCCCAAACCTTGGAATGCCATCAAGGTAATTCTTAAGGATTTTTTTTAAATCTCTAAACACTTTTTCCAAATAGTGAAAAAGTACATAAATGAATTATTTGGGCATATAACTTTTTTTAATCTAAATCTATTTATTTACTTTTAGTTTACAACATTCAGTTCTATTATCCCTTGAGTTTCAAATTTTCTCCTGCTCCTCCTCCCCCCACTCTCCTTCCCCACCACGGTATCATGCAATCAAATGTAGGATCTCCAGATACCTTCACATTAAACATTTTTCAAGTTGTAAAGGATTATAACCAATGAAGTGAACAGTGAGAAAGAAGAAATGAAACAAACAAAAGAAAATAAAAAAGAGAGCAAGTAGTTTGCTTCAATCTGCATTCAGACTCTGTAGCTCTTTCTCTGGATGTGGATATCTCTTTGGATTATGAATCTTTTGGAATATTCTTATAAACTTGAAATGTGATGTGTCTGTAATTGTGTACAAATTTCTCCTGATTCTGCACTTATCACTCAACATCAGTTTATATAAGTCTCTTCAAGTTATTATGAAGTCCATCTGCTCCTGATTTTTTATAGCACAATAGTATTCCATTACATTCATATGCCACAACTTGTTTAGCCATTTCACAATTGATGTACATCCCCTTGATTTCCAACTCTTTGTCAAAAACAAAAAGAGCAGGTATAATTTTTTTTTTTTTTTTATGTACAGTTCCTTTTCCCACTTCTCTGATCTCTTTAGGATGCAACCCTAAAAGTGGCATTGCTGAGTTAAAGGGTATGTTTGTAGTTCATTGGGCATAGTTCCAGATTGTTCTCCAGAATAGTTTAATCAGTTCACAACTCCACCAACAATGCATTGGTGTTACAATTTTTCCACATCCTCTCCAGCATTTATCATTTTCCAGTTTTGTCATCTTAGCCAATCTGATTGGTGAGATGTGGTACCTCAGAGTTGTTTTGATTTGCATTTCCCTAATCAATAGTGATTTGGGGCATTTTTCATATACTTATAGATATCTTTAATTTTATCCTCTAAAAACTGCCTCTTCATATCCTTTGACCATTTATCAATTAGGAAATGATGTGTATTCTTATAGATTTGGTTCAATTCTCTATATATTTTAGAAATGAGGCCCTTCTCAGAGACACTGAATGTAAAAAATTATTTCCCAATTTTCCACTAACTTTTTTATCTTGGTTACATTGGCTTTATTTATATAGAAACCTTTCAATTTAATGTAATCAGAATTACCCATTTGGCATTTCATATTGCTCTCTAACTTTTGTTTGGTCATAACAACTTCCCTTATCCATAAATCTGACAGATAAACTATTCCTTGATTTCCCAGATTGCTTACAGTATCAGCCTTTATACCTAGATCATGCTCCCATTTACAGTTGATTTTTATATGGTGTAAGATATTGGTCTAGGGGAGGCTAGATGGCAAAGTGAGTAGAGTGTTGGCCCTGGAGTCAGAAGGACCTGAGTTCTGATTCAGGCACTTAATGCACACACAAAAACAAAAACCTAGTTGTATGACCTTGGGCAAGTTACTTAACCCCAATTGCCCTGCAAAAGAAAAAAAAAAGATATTGGTCTATACCCAGTTTCTGTCATACTGTTTTCCAGTTTTCCCAGCAGGTTTTGTCAAATAGTGAGTTCTTATCCTCAAAGCTGGGGTCTTTGGGTTAAAAAAATAGGAGCTTACTATATTCATTGACAGCCTTATCTTATATACCTAATCTATTCTATTGATATGCTACTCTATTCCTCAGGCAGTACCAAGTAGTTTTAATGGCTGCTGCTTTATAATACAGATTAAGATCTGATATGGCTAAGGCACCTTCCCTAGCATTTCCTTCCATTAATTCCCTTGATACTCTGGACCTTTTGTTCTACAGAATGAATTTTGTTAATATTTTTTTCTAGCTCTATAAAATAATTGTTTTGGTAGATTTATTTATATGGCACTAAATATATATTTTAATTTAGGTAAGAATTGTCATTGTTATTATATTAGTTCAACCGAGCTATAAGCAACTAATATTTTTCTTTTTTTTTCCTTTTTGGAGGGCAGTTGGGGTTAAGTGACTCACCCAATGCCACACAGCTAGTTTTTGTGTTAAGTATTTGAGACTCAGGTCCTCTTGATTTAGGGCCAGTGCTCTATTCACTGCACCATCTAGCTGCCCCATCTGATGTTTTTACAATTATTTAGATGTGACTTTATTTGTGTGAAAACTGTTTTATAATTGTGTCTGTAGATCCTGGGTTTGTTTTGGCAGGTATACTCCCAAATATATATTTTTTAATGTCTCTAGTAACTTTAAGTGTAATTTCTCTATGTCTTGCTTTTGGATTTCATTAGAAATATATAGGAATGGAGGCTACAAAGGAAGAAGAGATACATAGAAAGGAGAGGTTACAATAAGTATTGTAAGAAATTTGGTGAGGGAAAGATTAGTTTCCCCTGAAATTCCCAAGGGTTGGTCTCCTCCAACTCCTCCACCCCCAAGAAAATGAACACAACCCTGCATACCCTTTAGAATGTAGTCAAGGAATTAAAATTTCTCCTACAGGGTTTGATAAAGTACCTACTATGTACAAGATATTATGCTAGAACTTTAGATAGTTAAGACAATTCTTGCCCTTATGGAGTATATAACATACGGAGTACATAAATGGAGTATATATGGAGGGGGGAGAAGAGAAGGGAAACAATACAGCTATATATTACTGTAGATTATAACTTTATAGTAACTCTAGTGCAATATAGAACACAAGAACCAGAGATAAACAAGATGCTATGCAAGGTCTGAGGAGTGAGAGATGGCTTCTGATCTGGGGGAGGAGGGAAAATCAATGAAGGCTTTCTGTAGGAGGAACCAATGAACCTGACTTTAAAGGACCCAGAAAGGATATGGCGGGAAGCCTATGAAGCAGAGGAAAAGAGAAAACAACAGGAAGAGACCAAGAGAAAAATAGAAGCCAAACAAGAAGAAGATGAAAAGAAATACGCTGTGGAGGAAGAGGAGGATGATGAGGAGGATGAAGATGTTAACCAGGCTGAACTGGAAAAAGACAAAGAGCTGAAGGAAGAAGAAAACAGGGATATAGGAGGGAAGGTGACCACTGGTGTGGAGGAAAGGGATGAATTTTAATTGTATTGAACATAGTAACTCATAGTCAATAGCTAATGGGTCATTGTTAATTAGACTTGGGAGCTCACTTAAAACAATACAAAAATGAATGCAACAAACATTTACTAGGCTCAGAGAGTGTGCAATCAGGTGGGGCTAAGTGCAGGGGATGGTACAAACCTTAGATAAAGGTCTCTTGCCTTCAAGGAGCTTATATGGTCTAATCAAAGTCTCATCACCCTCCTTGAATGCATTGAGATATCACTCAATGAATGAAATGAATGGGCAAAAACCAACCCTTGGTTGGCACTGAGTGCTCTGCCAGGAATTTACTGGCAGCCAGGTAAAGAGAGGTCTTGTGTTCTTGACTCATGCTTCAAAGTAATACTTTCCTCCTGGCCATGAATGGTGTATAAGGTCTTTGGATCGAACGCTTCTGTTTAATTACTTCAATTTTTAAAATATCTAGCATATCAAGCATCTAACAATAAAGGAACAAATCTTTGGGTAAAAAAAAAAAAGAAATATATAGGAATGCCAAGGATTTATGTGGGTTTATTTTCTATCCTGCAACTTTGCAAAATTTATTTATTATCTCAAGTAATTCTTTACTTGATTCTCTAGGATGCTCTAAGTATATCATCATATCATCTGCAAAGAGTGATAGTTTAGTCTCTGCCTAATTTGATTCCTTCAAATACTTTTTCTTTTCTTATTGCTACTACTAAAATTTCTAGTGCCTAATTGAATGAGAATGATAGTGGGCATCCTTGTTTCACCCCAGATCATGTTGGAAATGATTCTAGCTTATCCCCATTACAAATAATACTTGCTTATGGTTTTAGATAGATACTACTTATTATTTTAAGGAAGACTCAATTTAGTCCTATAATTTCTAGTGTTGTTTTTTTTTTTTTATAGGAATGGGTGTGGTGTTTTGTCAAAAGCCTTTTCTGCATGTATTGAGATAATCATATGGCTTCTGCTAGTTTTGTTGACATGATCAAATATACTGATAATTTTCTTAATTTTGTACCATCCTTGCATTCCTGGAATAAATCCTACCTCATCAAAGTGAATTATTCTTGGGATAAGTTGCTGCAGTTTTTTGCTAATATTTTATTTAAAAATTTTGCATCTATATTCATGAGGGAAATTGGTCTATTTTCTTTCTCCATTTTGTCTCTTCTTCACTTAGGTACCAGCAAAATATTTGGGTCATAAAAATAATATGGTAGGAATCCTTCTTCTCCAGTTTTCCCAAATAGTTTGTAAAGTATTGGAATCAAGTGTTTTTTAAATGAGTGATAGAATTTGCTAGTAAATCGATCTGGCCCTGGACTTTTTTTCCTAGGGAATTCTTTGAGAAGGGTTTATTTAAGTAATTTACTTCCTCTTCAGTTAATCTAGGCAACTTATATCTTTGTAAATATTCATCCACTTCATTAAGACTGTCAAATTTGCGTGCGTACAATTGGGCAAAATAATGCCTAATTATTTTTTTTTAATTTCCTTTTTATTGGAGGTAGATTTGCCCTTTTCATTTTTGAGATTCATAATTTCTTTTCTTCTTCCTGTTTTTTTTTATCATATTGACAAAATGTCTAAGAATTTTAATGTGTTTTTTTTCATAAACCAGCTCTTAGTTTCTATGTCAAGCAAAGAAATACATAGCGCCTTATGTCAGCTATTCAATTATTTAGCACCTTGTTTCAGTTCAAGTTTCTTTTAAGCCTTGCCCATGATTATATCAAGTCTTTGTTAAGAAACAGAACTTGTGAACCATACATATTGTGAACCCCAGAACTTGTGAGCTCCAGTTGCTGATGCAACAGGAACAGGTGGAACAAGGAGTGGCTAATGAGTATATATAAGGAGAATCCCAAGCTGGGAGAGAGAAGAACTGAGAAGAGAACTCTTGTGGTGGCAGAGTTGAGAAGGGGAAAATTGTGGCATCCTGGCACTCCATTTGTCTCTTTGTCTGTATTGATTTTTCTTTATAATACTTTGGACAGAAGTCCTGGGACCTTACTGGAAGCTCAGAAAGTGGTTTTTCTAGTTGTCTGTTTAAATAACTCCTGAAGGAAGGTTTTGTAGGGCCTGGGACTCTATTGGTGATTTCTGGTGACCTCTTGGACCTTGTTTGTGGGTCTGTGGTGATTTCTTTTTTTGTTGTTGTTAGTTTGTTTTAATTTAATTTTAACAAATGCTTTATTAACTTCTGGTTTAAATCATTCATTTCTACCAGATTTTGAGTTACAATTTTTCTCCATTTTTCCCTACCCACCACCCCAGAATAGCAATCCCACAAGATATCCCCTCATCCAATCTTCTCTCTCCAATATATTCTCCCATACCCCCTTCAACTTTGCCATTAGGGCAAGGTAAATCTCTGTAGCCAAATGCCTGCACATCTTATCTCCCAATTACATGCAAAATAGTATTAATCATAGTATTTATGTACATATGAAACATTTAATTTTAAAACTTTGAATTTCAGATCCATTCCCTTCCTCCCTTGTCGCCCACTCCCTCTGGGCAGATAAGCAATACAGTATGTGTTGTACATGTATAGCTATGCAAAAAATTACCATAGTAGATATATTGTAAAAGACTGCTTACATTTCCCTGCCCCCCCATCCCATCCCCCACCTGGTCCATTCCCTATTTTTGATCCTGTCCCTCTTCAAAAGTGGGTACTTCCAAACTCCCCTCCCCCCAGAATGCCCTCCCCTCCATAATTCCCCTTCTCATCCCCCTTCCCCCTACTCTCCTGCAGGGTGAGATATCCCATTTAATATGTATGTGATTCTCTCCCTGAGGCAAATTCAATGAGAATATGGTTTTGCCTTCTTGCCTTCCAGTTTTTCTCCTCCCCTGCAACTACTTCCTCTAGCCTCCTCTACATGAGATAGTTTACCCTACCCTGTCTCTCCCCATCTCCTCTTGCCACTTGCCTCTCTCACCTCTTAACTTCACCCCTTAAGTATCATCCCTTACCACCAAATTCAACCTCTGGCCCCTATCCATGTATACCTGTAAACATATATACACACATTCACATATGTATTCATATGCCCATATACCCTTCTTCAATTATTTTCTTAAAGAGGAAAGTTTCATCAGACACAGTTATTGTTTTTATATGTAGGAATGTAAATAGTTCAACTTTGATAAGTTACTTTTGATTTCTTTTCCCTGACTACCTTCTTAAGCACCTCTTGCTTCTTATGTCTGAATGTCAAATTTTCTAATCAATTCTGTTTTTTTTTTTCCTCAAGAATGCTTGAAAGTCCTCTATTCCACTGAATGACCATATTTTCCCCTGAAACTAGATACTCAGTTTTGCTGGGTAGGTGATTCTTGGTTTTAATCCCAACTCTTTTGCCCTCTGGAATATCATATTCCATGGCCTTTGATCCCTCAGTGTAGAAGCTGCCAGGTCCTGTGCTATTATGATTGTGTTTCCACAATATTGAAATTGTTTCTTCCTGGCTGCTTGGAATATTTTCTCCTTGATCTGGGAATTCTGGAACCTGGCTATAATATTCCTAGGAGTTTTCTTTTTGGAATCATTTTCAGGAGGTGATTGGTGGATTCTTTCAATCTCCCTTGGGGTCTAAAACATCAGGGCAATTTTCCTTGAGAATTTCTTGAAGGATGATTTCTAGGTCCCTTCTTTGATCAAGGCTTTCAGGTAGTCCAATAATTTTTAAATTATCTCTCCTGGACCTGTTTTCCAGGTCAGTGGTTTTTCCCATGAGATATTTCACATTGCCTTCTATTCTTTCATTTGTTTGGATCTGTTTAATAGCATCTTGATTTCTCATAAAGTCACTAGCTTCCATTTGCTCCATTCTGACTCTGAAGGAATGAATCTCCTCAGTGAGCTTTTGAGATTCTTTTTCCATCTGGCAAATTTGGCTTTTTAATGCATTCTTCTCCTCATTGCCTTTCTGAGCCTCTTTTGCCATTTGAGTTAGTCTATTTTTTAGGGTGTTATTTTCCTCAGTCAGGCTGTTGACTGTCATTTCATACTTTTCTTGCATCTTTCTCCCCCACTTCTCTTATCTGCTTCTTAAGGTCCTCTAATGGCATATAACATGCTTATATTTTCATTTGGGGCTTTTGGTGCAGGAGTTCTGACCTCTCAGCCCTCCTCCTGTTCCATGCGTTGATCCTCTTTGCCCTCAAAATAGGAGTCTAATGTTGCATTTTTCGGTTTATTTTGTTTCCTTTGCCTAGGCATGTTGCCACTTAATTACTTGATTTGGGGGCTTGTTTCCACAGTAGAACTCTGCTACCAGACAGGAGAGCTTCTGTGCCAAATGTCGGGGTTTTCACATCTTC
The DNA here is from genome assembly GCA_011680675.1 of Gymnobelideus leadbeateri. Taxonomy (NCBI): domain Eukaryota; kingdom Metazoa; phylum Chordata; class Mammalia; order Diprotodontia; family Petauridae; genus Gymnobelideus; species Gymnobelideus leadbeateri. The sequence goes on along the minus strand of WOXC01004890.1, from coordinate 174,662 downwards.
AGGAGGTATTAGTTGGGTGGCCTCTGTAATGCCTCCCCCCGCTCTGGCAATTTGGGTACCTGCCCCAGAGATCTCCCCCAGACCACAATCCAGATCCAAGTAGGTGAAAGCAAGAGCGATTAACCCCCAGACTGATTGCTGTATCTCCCTAGAGTTTGCAGACTAGGAGCTGGAGCTGCCACTGACACTGGAAAATGGCCTCTGTGCCATGTTTCCTCAGCCACTTTTTGCACTCAAGGGTGGAAGCCGATGCATTCCCCAAATACTGGTCCCAAAATCCATAGGGCACTAACCTCTCCCTTTTTCCTAGTCATATCTGTGCTGATAATTCTGGAATCGCCACAGCTGCTGTTGTTCTGGGGTCTCTCCAACCTCCTGCTGCCCGGGTCGCCCTCAGGCTAAAACAGTGGCTCATGCAAGCCTTGGCTCAGCTCCCAGTGTGCTTTGCTGTGCTAGGCTGGCCTCTCACTGCAGAGCTGCTGGGCTGTCTTCAGTGGGAGGTTAGCTTCTCTGTGTCATTCTGTGGGTGCTGGGGCTCCAGAAGTTGTTCAGAGTACACCTTTCACATTGTTTCAAATTGCTGTGGGGTAGAGCACCTTGGAAGTGCTGTTTCTACTCTGCCATCTTGGCTCTGCCTGCATTGATTTCTATACTGATTATCTGTGTTGAGGTCTCAGAACTTGTTGGTGGGTCTGTGTTGATTTCACAGTAAGATAATGAATTGATGAGGCCAGCAAAGTGTATGAATATTATTGTGTCCCTGTTAAGCTTTGCCTTCCCAGCAACAGGAACAGTGAAAGACTTGAGGCAGACTAGACACTGTGAGCTTCAGTGTGGAATGGGAACTGGACAAGGAGCTGAGAGCTGCCGATCTTTGAACCCAGGTGCCAGTTGGGTAGATTAAGGTAGGAGCTGGACCCATGGAAGAGGAACCATGGAATCTGAGAGCCAGCTCCTAGTCGAGAGGAAAAGACCACTTCTTGGGTACTTAATGCTGACTGAGAGGATTATAAATTAATGTGACATATTTTATGGAGAAGTTTGACCTTTGTACTTTGTGTCCCTTAAGGAGGCTTGCTCCTTAAGGATTATTGAGTTAGGAACTTGTTGAATGATATCTTTTGTTTAAAATTATATAAACACTTTGCTGAAAACTATGTGGACACTTTAGTGATAGCTTTATATTTTATAACATTGTGAATGCTGTACTTTGTTTTCTATCAATGTTTTGTCTGAGTTTATTACTGAATGAATAGAGAGTTCACTATACTGTGTAATCAGGAACTTGAAGCTGTTTACTGCAGTAGTCCTGTGGAAAGCTGCTTGTGCTTGGCTTTACATAGTTTTATTTATTAATTCAGCAGCTTTCTTAATTTCAATTTTATTAATCTATCATTTGGTTTTCATCATTTCTAATTTAGTATTAAATTGGGGATTTTCAATTTGTTCTTTTTCTAGCTTTTTCAGTTGCATGCCAATTTATTGACCTCCTTTTTCTCTATTTTATTCATAAATGCATTTAGAGAAATAAAACTTCGCCTAAAAATTACTTTTGCTACATCCCACAAGTTTTGGTATGTTGTCTCATTATTATAATTCTCTTGAGTGAAGCTACTGGGCTTAGAAAGACAATGCATATAGCTTCTTACCATGGGGACCAGGAAGATCAAAACACAAATTCAGAAGTGGACAGCATCAACACTATACCTACCCACCCGTCTGAAACCTCAAAGGTGAATATGAACTGGTCTAAACTCAAGAAGTCTTCATGGAATACCTCAAGAAAGATTTCAAAAGTCAAATTAGAGAGGTAGAAGAAAAATAAAACAATTCCTTTAAAATTAAAATTGACTAAATGGGAGAAAAATCATTGAAGAAAACAATTACTTAAACAGTAAAATTGACCAAAATGAAAAGGAGGTACAAAAGCTAACTGACAAAAACAATTTGTTAAAAATTAGAATTGGGTAAGTAGAAGCTAATAAATCTAAGACACATCAAGGGTCCATCAAACTAAAACTGAAGAATGAAAAAAAAAATAGAAGAAAACATCAAATGCCTCACTGGAGAGACAACTGACTTGGAAAGTAGATACAGGAGTGGTAATTTAAGAATTATTGGTCTGTGGGGATGGAGCCAAGATGGTGGAGCAGAAACAGCACTTCCAAGTTGCTCTCTCCCACACCACTTCAAATCATGTAAAAGGGGACTCTGAACAACTTCGGGAGCTCCAGCACCCACAGAACAACACAGAGAAGCTAACCTCCCACTGAAGACAGCCTAGCAGCCCTGCAGGGAGCGGCCAGGGCAGCATTCTGGGAATGGCCAGTGAAACAATCTGGGAGCTGACATCACAGCTCTCTGGGAGCTGAGCACAGGCCTCTGTGATCTAAGGTTTTAGCCCCAGGGTGGCTGGGCCAGCAGCTGGCTGGAGGGACCCCAGAACACCAGCAGCTGTGGCAATTCCAGAATTATCAACACAGACATGCCTCGGACAAATTGAGAGATTAGTGCCCTATGGACTTTGGGACCAGTATTTGTCAGGCTTCTTCCCCTGGGGGTGAGAAGCAGCTGAGGATACACAGCACAGACGCCATTTTGCAGCTTCAGTTGCAGCTTCAGCTCCTGGAATGCGAACTGTAGGGAGATCCAGCAATCAGTCTTGGGGGGGTAAGAGCTCTTGCTTTAACCCCCCTGGATCTGGATTGTGGTTTGGGGTGGAGGTCTTGGGGCGGGTATCCAGCTTGCCAGAGCTTGTGGAGCCTTCAGAGAGGCCACCCAACTAATTGCTCCAGAAGTTGTGAAAACCCCAAAGTTTGGGACAGAAGCACCTCTGTCTGGTGGCAGAGTACTACTGTGGCAACAAGCCCCAAAGTCAAGTAATTAAGTGGCAACATGCCTAGGCAAAGGAAACAAAATAAACAGAAAAATGCAACATTAGACTTCTATTTTGGGGGCAAGGAAATTCAAAGCATGGAACAGGAGGAGGACAGTGGGGTCAGAAATCCTGCACCAAAAGCCCGAAATGAAAATATAAGCATGTTATATGCCATTAGAGGACCTTAAGAAGGATTTTAAAAACTGAATAATAGAAGGAGAAGAATGTGTTAAAAAGCCAAATTTGCCAGGTAGAAAAAGAATCTCAAAAGCTCCCTGAGGATATTCATTCCTTCAGATTCAGAATGGAGCAAATGGAAGCTAGTGGCTTTATGAGAAATCAAGATGCTGTTAAACAGATCCAAACAAATGAAAGAATAGAAGGCAATGTGAAATATCTCATGGGAAAAACCACTGACCTGGAAAACAGGTCCAGGAGAGATAATTTAAAAATTATTGGAGTACCTGAAAGCCATGATCAAAGAAGGAACCTAGAAATCATCCTTTAAGAAATTCTCAAGGAAAATTGCTCAGATGTTTTAGACCCAGAAGGGGAAATAGAGCTTGAAAGAATATACCAATCACCTCCTGAAAAAGATCCCAAAAAGAAGTCAGGTTCCAGAATTCTCAGATCAAGGAGAAAATATTCCAAGCAGCTAGGAAGAAACAATTTCAATATTGTGGAAACACAATCAGAATAGCACAGGAGGGATCTTCTACACTGAGGGATCAAAGGGTATGGGATATGATATTCCTGAGGGCAAAGGACCTGGGATTAAAACCAAGAATCTCCTACCCAGCAAAACTGAGTATTTTGTTTCAGAGGAAAATATGGTCATTCAGTGGAATAGAGTACTTTCAAGCATTCTTGAAGAAAAAACCAGAGTCAGACATAAGAAGCAAGAGATGCTTGAGAAGGTAATCAGGGAAAAGAAATCAAAAGGAACTTATCAAAGTTGAACTATTTACATTCCTACATGGAAAAACAATAATTGTGACTGATGAAACCTTCCTCATTATGAAAATAATTGAAGAAGGGTATATGGGCATATGAATACATATGTGAATGTGTGTATATATGTTTACAGGTATACATGGATAGAGGGCATAGGTTGAATTTGGTGGTAATGGATGGTACTTATGGGGTGACGTTAAGAGGTGAGAGAGGAAAATGGCTAGAGGAGATGGGGAGAGACAGGGTAGGGTAAACTATCTCATGTAGAAGAAGCAAGGGGAAGTAGTTGCAGGGGAGGGGAAGAACAGGAAGGCGAAAAGGCAAAATCATATTCTCATTGAATTTGCCTCAGGGAGAGAATCACATACATATTAAATGGGATATCTCACCCTGCAGGAGAGTAGAGGGAAGGGGGATGAGAAGGGGGATGATGGACGGGAGGGCATTCTGGAGGAGGGGAGGTTGGAAGTACCCACTTTTGAAGAGGGACAGGATCAAAGTAGAGAATGGACCAGGTGGGGGGGCGGGGTTGGATGGGGGGCAGGGAAATATAAGCAGTCTTTTACAATATATCTACTATGATAATGTTTTGCATTGCTATACATGTACAACCCATACTGAATTGCTTATCTGCCCAGAGGGAGTGGGTAACAAGGGAAGAAGGGAATGGATCTGAAATTCAAAGTTTTAAAATTAAATGTTTCAAATATATACTAATACTAATGTTAGTACTATTTTGCATATAATTGAGAGATAAGATGTGCAGGCATTGGGTCACATAGATTCATCTTGCCCTAATGCTAAAGTCCAAAGGGGTATGGGGGATGATATGGGAGAGAGCAGATTGGATGAGGGGTTATCTTGTGGGACTGCTATCCTCGACTGGTGGCTTTTGGAAAAATGGGGAAAAAATTTTAAATCAAAATCTTTCAGAAATGAATGATGTAAACCAGAAGTTAATAAAGCATTTGTTAAAAAAAGAAAATAAAATATTGGTCTACCTAAAATCCATGATGAAAAAAAGAGCCTGAACAGCATCTTCCAAGAAATCATAAAGGAAAATTGCCCCAAGTCCATAGAACCAGAGGGTAAAATAGTCATCAAAAGAATCCACTGTGCCAGGAATGCGGGGAGGGGAGAGTCAAGATGCAAGAAAATTATAGAATGAGAGTCAACAACCTGACTGAGGAAAATAACACCTTAAAAATAGACTAACTCAAATGGCAAAAGAGGCTCAAAAAGGCAATGAGGAGAAGAATGCTTTAAAAGGCTGAATTTCCCAGATGGTAAAAGAATCTCAAAAGCTCACTGAAGAGAATTATTGCTTTAGAATTAGATTGGAGCAAATGGAAGTTAATGACTTTATGAGAAATCAAGATACTATGAAACAGATCCAAACAAATGAAAAAAATAGAAGGCAATGTGAAATATCTCACTGGGAAAACAACTGACCTGGAAAATAGTTCCAGGGGAGATAATTTAAAAGTTATTGGACTACAGGAAAGCCACAATCAAAAAAAGAACCTAGAAATCATCCTTCAAGAAATTCTCAAGGTCAATTACCCAGATGTTTTAGAACCAGAGGGCATAATAGAGATTGAAATAAGCCACTGATCACCTACTGAGAAAGATAACAGAAAGAAAACTCCTGGGAATATTATAGCCAGGTTCCAGAGTTCCCAGATCAAGGAGAAATCATTACAAGCAACCAGGAAGAAAAAATTAGAATCCTGTGGAAACACAATCAGGATAACACAGGATCTGGCAGCTTCTACACTGAGGGACTGAAGGGCTTGGAATATGATATTCTGAAGGAGTTGGGATTAAAACCAAGAATAACCTACCCAGCAAAACTGAGTATCATGTTTCAAGGGAAAATATGGTCATTCAGTGGCATAGAGGACTTTCAAGCATTCTTGATGAAAAGACCAGAGGTGAATGGAAAATTTGACATTCAGATAAAAGAAGCAAGAGAAGCATGAGAAGGTAAACAGGTATAAGAAATCATAAGGAACTTATCAAAGTTTAACTATTTATATTCCTATATGGAAAAATGATAATAGTAACTTATGAAACTGTTCTCATTATGAGAATAATTGAAGAGAATAGAAATGTGTGTATATGTATACATACATATATATGTCTGTATAGGAGGGTATATGAGCATATGAATAAATATGTGAGTGTTTTTATATATGTGTACAGGTACACATAGACAGAGGGCATAGGGCCAATTTAATAGGAAAGAATGAGACTTAAAAGGTGAAATTAAGAGGTGAGAGAGGAACATAATGAGAGGAGATGAGGAGAAACAGAATGGGGTAAATTATCTCATTTAGAAGAGGCAAGGGAAAACTGTTACAGTTGAGGGGAAGAACAAAAAGGCAAAAGGGAATGTGTTAACCTTATTCTCGTTGAATTTGGCATGGCCATTTGACAAGGCCATGTGGGTAGTTCAAGGAAGAATGAAGAACTCCATTTATTGATTCTCAGGAGAAGATTTTTATAGAGCAATGAGATAAAGGAAGGGGACTCAAGTATTCTTATCATTATCTTTGTCTGTTATATCCTGGAAGTAGCACAGAATAGATAATTTGATAAGGATTTCTTATCTAGGAAACTAAAGTCTTAGGGTAAGACCTTTGATCTAGGCCTCAGGTACCTGTTAATGCGGCCACAGTCAGAAATGGATACAATTGAGTACACTTAAAAGCCAAAGCTGCAATTCTCAAAAGACATCACATTTAGAGCTGACCTCCCAAAGATACCTGAGTGCTGAATCAAATATTTTGGCTCTCAATAACTAAAATATTGGGGTATAGCCTATTGATCTTAGAACTCAAGTAACATCCCTATAAGCGTAACCCATAACAAAGAACTCGGGAGCTAACTTGACAAAAAGGCGCATCTCAAAGAGATTCTTTTTTTAAAGTCCACTATTAGGATTTAATATCTGAGTTCTGAACCAGGCTTCTTTGGCTCCCACAGTATGGGAGAGAGCAGACTCGGGGAGGGGATATTGAGTGGGATCACTATTTTTGGGTGGTGGGTAGGGGGAAAATTGGGAGAAAATTTGTAACTCAAAATCTTGTGGAAATGAATGATGTAAACTAAAAAATAAAAAAGAGAGAGAGAGAAAAAATTAAAGAATCAACTGATCACCTCCAGAAAGAAATCCCAATTTGAGCAAGGAATATTTTAGCCAAATTCTGGAATTATCAGCTCAAGGAAAAAAATAATTCACTTAGCCAGGAAAAAAATAATTCAGATACTGTGGAACTACAATCAGGAAAACACAGGGCCTTGCAGCTTCTACATTTAAAAAATAGAGATATTTTAATATATTCTGTAACACAAGAGCTTGGATTACAACCAAGGAACAACAACCCAGAAAAATTGAGAATAATCTTTCAGGCAAAGGAAATGGACATTCAGTGAAATAGTAGACTTCCAAAACTTCCTGATGAATATACCAGAGCTCAATGGAAAAGTTGATCTTTAAATACAAGACTCAGGAGAAGCATTGACAGATAAACAGAAAAGAAAAACAAACATTCATATTATTCAGTAAGGGCACATTGTTTACATCTCTACATGGGAAGATGATACTTGTAAATCTTTAGAATTGTATCTTTATTATGACAGCTAAAAAGGACAGAAGGTATGAATATAAATTAACTGATGTGATGATAAAAAAACTAATTAAGGTGAAAGGGGATGGTAATAGAAGAAGAGGAGAGGTGGAGGCAGAAAAGTGTAATGTAAATTATACCACATGAAGAGGCACAAAAACTTATTAGAATAGAGGGAAAGAAGGTGGGAGATGAGCATCATTTGAACTTTACTCTTATGGTATTTGGTTCAAGGAGGGAATATTCAGTTATTTATAGAAATATAACTTGCCCTACTGGTAGTAGGAAGGGAAAGGGGAAAGAAAAGTGAGGAGTGGTTAGAAGGGAGGGAAGAAGCAGTAAAGGAAAAGGAGGAAAAAAGAGAGAGGTGCTGACAGAAGGGAGAGAAGATTGAGGAAGATGGCAGTCAAAATGCATAGTCTTAGGGAAGGGGAAGGAGACAGAAGGGAAGAAAATTTAACACTCAAAATGTTGTGGCGCTGAGTATTGTAAACTAAAAATAAATATTTTTTTTTTTAAAGAGATGGTCTTTGCATTTGGTTGAAGGAAGCTATGGATTATATGTGTGTGGGAGAGATGAGGAAGGAATGTATTTTAGAAACTGAGAAAAGTCTAATAGATGTCAAACCTTACAGCACTAGGAATACAAAGATAAAATTTAAACACTCATTACCCACAATGAGCACATATTTTTGAGAGAAGCAATGTGCAAATTGAAAAGTAAGTACAAGCTACATACAAAATAAAATACAAAGTGATTTGGAGGAAGCAATAGCTTCAGGAATCTGATAGATTCAGGAAAGGTCTGTAAAGGAGGTAACATTTAAAGTGACTTTTGAAGGAAACTTCTTGTGATACTTAGGGTTATAGATGAAATTCCAGTGTATTCCAGGCATGACAGAAAGCACAGGTGAAAGCACAAACACAGGAGACGGAAAATCAGGCACAAAAAGCAGCTAATACAATAGTTTGTCTGCAAAATAGAATATAGGAAAAAGAATGCTTTGTCACAAGCCTGGAAGGGCAGGTTGGGGCCTGGTTGGGCTCTAAATACCAAGGTAAGGACTTTGTATTTTCTTTTTGATGTAATGGAATCTGGTATGGAAGACTAGGTGAGAGAAGCTAACACCTTGAATTAAGATGGGAGTTGGTATACATGTAGAGGAGAACAGATGATAGGAATGTTGTGTTAATAAAATAAAGGATTGGGGTGTGTGTTGGGTAGAGCAAAGGTTCAAGGAGGACTCATGAGATTCCTACAGACTGGCAGAATTTGTGTCGACTCACGATTTATTTGAAAAGTCTTAAATAAAACCTAGGTAGAACTGGTCCCCAACCACCACCCTAGACACTGGATGCATCAGGATATTAATGAGCTGGCAACTAAGACAAGGTAATGATGGTAGAGTGTGAGAAAACAACATTTGGCTGACTCTAGTATCTTTGAAATGAAATGATGTAATACCTTATTGATTTTATTTTAGGTATATATATATATATATATATATATATATATATGTAAATATATATATATATATATATATATATATATATATATAATATATTGCCCTGTCATATCACAGGTTAAAAATAAATGATAATAAACAGAAAAAATCCCAAAACTTTTCACCTCAGTTGTTGCACAGATGTTGATCTCAACATATCCAGATAGTACTACAGGATTGGATAGCTTGAATAAACTATGTTTTAAATTTTCAATTTGATTCTTGGGAGTTACCTGAAAATTTAAATAGAAATGCTCTGTTAAATCTTATTTTTGGACTATAAACCCAGACTATCAAGGGGAGGGGGGAAAGGAGTTGAGATTACATTGCTAAAATTTCCTACTTAGAGGAAAACAATTCATATTTTACAAGGTGTTAAAAGTTCATTTTCAAGTGCAGTTACTGTAGTTCAGCGAAATTGGCCTTAATAGCACTTGCATTCCCAGGGTAAAATAAAACATTGTCTGCTTATGCAGAGTATTTGTTTTTTCAACTCAAAACTCTGGAAGGGCCTGAGTTACTGACAAAGCAAAAAAGTAAAGTAATTTCATTAACCATGTTAATTTAGTTTCCCCTAAAAAATGCCAAACTATATTTTATTACTTTTCCAATTACAATTAATCTATTTTTGAAGTTCTAATTAAATGCCTGAATGATTTAAAAAAAAAAAGTACTTGCTCTTTGTTTTATAAAAAATGAGAGGTAGTTCCATTGAATATCATATGAAACATACATTCTGGACTTTAAAAAATTTTTGGAAGATTCTGTGGACTAGTTGCCAACCTGATGAGATATGGATGTTCTTCTGACCTTTAAAGATGAATCAGTTTCCTTTGAAGAGTTCTCACTGTCTCCATTGTGTTTTGCTGAAAATAACTTCGAATAAAGCTCAAAGATGTCTTTGGGGACTTTCAATAGAGGTAGGTAATCCCTTTTGTTAAAAAAGTGAACATCAGCCCTATTTCCCTACAGTTCTTTCCTATAGTTTGATAGTTGCTTTGGTTTATGCATCATTACTAATTTTATGGCAGAAATCATAGTTTTCTGAAGAACATTGCTCATCATAACCTTTTATCATAGAATTATTATGGAAGGCATCATAAATAAAGCGAGACTGACAAAGTTAAATGACTCGTTTGAGGTCAAACAGCTACTTGATATCTAAACCGAGATGTCTTCAATGCTCTTCCCATACCAACTTACTTACTTAGTTGAAATAGAACATTTTCAGTAAAGGTTTCCACTGTGTCTGATTCAACAACAACATAAACGGCTTTCTTATTTTCTGTGCTGAAGTATGTTCAGTCAGTCAGTGCACAAGTGATTATTAAGCTCCCACTCTCTAAGCTACTGGCAGTGCAAATGTAATCAGACAAAGATAACCCCTGCCCTCAAGAATATTACCTTCTAATGGGAGAAGATAGCTAGCACATAAAAGGAAGCTGAAGGTGTTGGGGGAGAAAGAGTAGAGATGAAGGTACCCAGCAAAGGCTGCTGATGATGGAGTTTGAAGTGATATAGAAAAACTCCAGAGTGCAGCCTAGGGAAGAATGACACATGACTGGCCAGGCAGCCTTCCCTAAATGAAGGTTGTAACCATGGCCACATGCTTTTCTAAGGTATGTTCTCCCATTATTATTCTTTTCAGATCACAATTTAGTGATGAAAGAGGTAGAAAAAGGTTTTTGATTTGTTTTTGTCAAGATTTCTATTAATGTGTAAGTAATGTAAGATATTAGTACTGTTACTAAGAATCATTTTGATATTTAAAAGAATGTTTTAAGATATACTGGCAATATGTGTCTGAAAAAGCAGTTTCCAGTGCAATTAAAATATTGGGCAGAATATGATGATGGGTGTAGGGCAGGGGTGGGGAACCCGTGGCCTTGAGGGCACATGTGGCCCTCTAAGTCCTCAAGTATGACCCTTTAACTAAATCCAAACTACACAGAACAAATCCAATAATAAAAGCATTCGTTCTATAAAACTTTCACATAATCAAAAAGCCGCACCCAGGGATCTAGAAGGCCACATGTGACCTCGAGGTCGTAGGTTCCCCACCCCTGTTGTGGAGGAATTCAAAACTTACAGTGTGAAATTTTTATAGGAACCTGGCAGAAAAGCTTATTAGGAACAACAACAACACAAAATGTGCTTAAGGTTTTAAGGTACTCAAATTCGGACTATGGGCTTTACTACTTTTAACCCAATCAGTAAGTTCTCCACCTCTTTTTCATGTCCCTGCTTCTCTATTTATTGCTTGACTTCATCTGCCAAGAGTTTCAGTGACAACTAAAGACCTTTCAGCTCCATAAAGAATTGGAAAGCAGGAAAACTTCTCATTATAACCTATTGCTTTCTGCTGCCACCTCCGGTTTTCAAAGGAAAAACAGATGAGGCTTTTGCTTTTGCCTGCTGAACTGGCTTAAAGAGTCAATTCTTTCTCCCACCAATGCAAATTTCTCTCTCTCTCTCTCCATATGTGTGTTTATATCTACACACACACACACACACACACACACACACACACACAAACACATGCACACACAAATGAGCTGAGACATCATAGTCCTTTATAGCTTAGAATGTTTCAACAAGGTCCAATAAATATTTGATGTCCCTGAAAAGTATTAATTCTTCATAGTTATATATTAGAACTTTTTATTAAAACAAAATATTTCCTACTTCATTTATATATCAGTCGTATTTTGGATTTGTTATATAATTCTCTCCTTCATATGCTGTGTTCCATGTGAAGTTGCTCAACTATTTCCCTAGGATCAAAGGCTTAGAACTTCAAGAGCCCTTAGAGATCACTGAGTCTAATCTCTTGATTTTACAGATGAAGAAGGTGAGAGGAAGAGATTGTCACTACTCTAAGATCATTCAGTTAATAAGTAACTAAGAATGTTCAAACTGATATACTCCTCACTCTAAGTCAAGCACTCTATCAGATACACCACATAACCATTCTTATGCCTTCATACAAATTGTCCTGCAACATTGAGCTTCATCTACTTCTCTACATCTACCATTTGGGCTCTCTATATTACTGAACATTAAAGGTCAGCTCAAGTGTGACTTCCTACATGATGCCTCTTTTCACCTGTTATTCCTACACCATATAGTTTCTGGTATCTCCTTATCTCCTTCCTGAAATTATCTAGTATTTTCTTTGATATGTGTGTGTGTGTATATACACACATATGTTTCTGCTCTATTAGAATGTAAGTTCCTTGAGAGAAAGGATTATTTCTTTTTGCCTTTGTATCCTCAGTATCTAACACATAATAGCTGCTTAATAAAATTTTATTAATTAATTTAATGATATATATGTATATATATACACGCACAAAAATAGAGTTAGATTTAAATGTCACTAAGTAGTGATAATGACAATTTATGACAATTTGCTTCCTGGGCTGGCCAACTCCTTGCATGCATGCATATGTACACATAATATGCATATACATATATATAATGCAAACAGACATGTACATAATACACATGTGTATATATAATAAACGCATATGCACATGCATACACACATACACGTATGTGTGTTCTCATACATTTTATCTTTGGGAAAATGTAGCTCTTTTACTTATGGGTCAGGACAAAAGACTTATGCATTCACGGATTGTGAAAACATACAATGTCTTATATAATATACAATGACCTAACTTTGAAATTTGTCATTTTTGGAATGCGTATTAATGGGTAGGGACAAAGGTGAGTATTGTGAGACATAGCCCATGGCACAGAGGCAGCTTCTTCTGAGCTCATAGCTTATTCAAAGAATTCACTAACATTCAGTTCATTATCCAGCTTTTTCCATGCTTCATTTCCCATTTTTCATTATGTAGGGAAATCAAAATATGGTCATTTTAAAAGAGTTGGAATAATCTCTGTCTGAGAAATAAACATTTCTCTTTTTCATTAGCTATAGATGCCAGTTAGGCTGTAAAATAAGAAAGGAGAAAAGGAAGGAAAGAAAGAAAGAAAGAAAGAGAGAAAGAGAAAAAGAAAGAAAGAAAGAAAGAAAGAAAGAAAGAAAGAAAGAAAGAAAGAAAGAAAGAAAGAAAGAAAGAAAAAGAAGCAATAAAAATAAGAAGGAAATTATATAGGAAGGAAGGAAAGAAGGAAGGAAGGAAGGAAAGAAAGAAAGATTGATTGAAAAAAAGATGTACATGTCTGGTACTAACTATTGCAATCCCTTGTTAGAATGATCCATGCATAGATTATTTCTGTTGAACTCTTTCCTGTCATTATATTAAAGGATTCTATGGTGGCAAAAAGGTATTATCAGAAAGTGACTGTGCTATTAAAAAGAACTCAATACAATTCTGAAAAGAAAAGAGATATACACCCTCTTTCTCCTCTCTCCTAAAACAAAGGAAAAAGAAAATTCTCCTTGGCCTGTCAGTTTTCTTAGAGTGCTCTCTCTCTCTGTCTATCTTTCTCTGTGTCTCTCTCACTCTATGTGTGTCTCTCTGTTTCTCTATCTGTATGTATGTCTTCTCTTTCATTCATTAAAAAGTTTAAAAAAAAAAAAAAAGCAAACTCGGGTGTGGCTAGGTGGTGTAGTGAGTAGAGCCTCTGCCCTGGAGTCAGAAGGACCTGAGTTTGGATCCGGCCTCAGACACGTAATGCACACACAAATAAAACCTAGCCATGTGGCCTTGGGCAAGTTACTTAACCCCAATTGCCCTCCAAAAAGCAAAAAAGAAGCAAACTAACAATTTATTGGAGGAAACATCAAAGGTATTTGCTATTTTAGGTATGATTCTCACAGGTCAGGAGGAACTGTATCCTGGGGGAGGGGAAATGGGGGGAGTGATGTGGAATTGGGGTACTACTCTATTTTAAAGTCCAAAATGCTCTGATACACAGACTATATTTTAGGAGTATGGATTCCAAGGAGTTTAAATAAAAAAAAAAAACAATAGGTGGGGCATCATGAATTTACTGAATTATTTGTATTAGTTGTTTGTTTTTTTACAGGTTCATATTTTTATTTCTCAATTCAATGTTGTTGTTTATGTGTTCCTTTCAGTGTTTGACTGGTAAAAATTATACATCATTTGGTCTCAGAAAATATTGTATATCAGATCTGCAGTTCCGAATTTTTGAGAAGTGTTATAAACACAAACATATGACTACATTTAGTTATTTTACAATCACATATAAACATTTTAATATACATTTCTTTTAGGATTTTGAGTTCTAAATTATTTCCCCAAATTTGGCATCAACATTAGTTAGGAAAACTAATCTTTAGTTTTCTTTCTCTTTTTTTTCTCCAGTACCATTTTGCATTGGAAAATGAATTTTGTAGGCTGCCTTCTTCACATATATTTGTAAGTAGTTAATATGGAATTGGAATTAATTGTGTTTAAAATATTTGGTAGAATTCACTTGTGAATCCATATACATCTGGAAGACTTTTTCTAAGGCACCTCATTGATGGCTGTTAATATGGACAATTTATATTTTGGTAAATATCTCTATTTCGTTGATATGCTTAGAGATATGAATTTTCTACTAAGTACAGCTTTTTCTGCATCCCATAAATTTTGGTAGGTTAACTCATTGTTGTCGTTACCTTTGATGAAATTATTTATTGCTTCTCTGATCTCTTCTTTAACCCAGTCATTCTTTGGAAAAGATTTGTTTCCAATTTTATTAATCATAATTTTTTATTTTTTTATTTTTAATTTTTTTGCTTTTTTTTTTTTGGAGGGCAATTGGGGTTAGGTAACTTGCCCAAGGTCACACGGTTAGGTTTTTTTGTGTGTGTGTGTTAAGTGTCTGAGGCCGGATCCGAACTCAGGTCCTTCTGACTCCAGGGCCAGCACTCTACTCACTACGTCACCTAGCCGCCCCTTAATTTTTTTTTTATTTTTAATAGTATTTATATATATTTGAAACATTTAATCTTAAGACCTTGAATTTCAGATCCATTTGCTTCCTCCCTTGTCACCCATTCCCTCTGGGGAGATAAGTAATTCAGTATATGTTGTACATGTCGAGCTATGCAAAACATTATCATAGTAGATATATTGTAAAAGGCTGCTTATAATTCCACCCCCTCATCCCACCCCCCACCTGGTCCATTCCCCACTTGATCCTATCCCTCTTCCATAGTGGGTACCTCCAACCTCCCCTTCCCCCAAGGATGCCCTCCCACCCATCATCCCTCCTCTCATCCCCTTTCCCCCCATTCTGCTGTAGTTTGAGATGTCCCACCTAGTATGTATGTCATTCTCTCCCTGAACCAAATTCAATGAGAATGTGATTTCGCCTTTTTGCCTTCCTATTTTTACCCTCCCCTGCAACCACTTTCCCTTGCTTCCTCTACATGAGATAGTTTACCCCACCCTGTCTCTCCCCATCTCCTCCTGCCACTTTCCTCTCTCACCTCACAACTTCACCCCTTGAGTATCCTCCCTTCCCAACAAATTCAACCTATGCCCTCTATCCATATATAACTGTAACCATTTACACACACATTCACATATGTATTCACATGACCATACACCCTTCTTCCATTATTTTCATAGTGAGAAAGATATCATCACTCACAGTTATTGTTTTTCCACATAGGAATGTAAATAGTACAACTTTGATAAGTTCCTTTTGATTTCTTGTCCCTGATTACCTTCTCAGGCATCTCCTGCTTCTTGTGTCTGGATGTCAAATTTTCTATTCAATTCTGGTTTTTTTCCTCAAGAGTGCTTGAAAGTCCTCTATTCCATTGAATTACCATATTTTCCCCTGAAACAAAATATTCAGTTTTGCTGGGTAGGTGACCCTTGGGTTCATTCCCAGCTCTTTTGCCCTCTGGAATATCTTATTCCATACCCTTTGATCCCTCAGAGTAGAAGCTGCCAGAGCCTGTACTATTCTCATTGTGTTTCCACAATATTGAAATTGTTTCTTCCTGGCTGCTTGTAGTATTTTCTCCCTGATCTGGGGATTCTGGAACTTGGCTATAATATTCCTGGGAGTTTTCTTTTTGGGATCTTTTTCAGGAGGTGATCTGTGGATTCTTTCAACCTCTATTTTGCCCTCTGGATCTAAAAAATCAGGACAATTTTCCTTGAGAATTTCTTGAAGGGTGATTTCTAGGTTCTTTCTTTGATCATGGCTTTCAGGTAGTCCAATAATTTTTAAGTTGTCTCTCCTGGATCTATTTTCCAGGACAGTGGTTTTTCCCACAAAATATTTCACATTGCCTTCTACTCTTTCATTTGTTTGGATCTGCTTAACAGCATCATGATTTCTCATAAAGTCATTAGCTTCCATTTGTTCCAGTCTAACTCTGAAGGAATGAATCTCTTCCGTGAGCTTTTGGGATTCTTTTTCCATCTGGCAAATTCGACTTTTTAAGGCATTCTTCTCCTCATTGCCCTTTTGGGCCTCCTTTGCCATTTGAGTCAGTCTATTTTTAAGGTCTTGTTTTCCTCAGTCAGGCTGTTGACCCTCATTTCATCCTTTTCCTGCATCCTTCTCATTTCTCTTTCCAATTTTTCCTCCACTTCTCTTATTTGATATTTAAATTCCTTCCTAAGGTCCTCTATGGCTTGCAACCCACTCATCTTTTCCCCTGGGGCTTTTGGAGCAGGACTTCTGACCTCACAGTCCTCTTCCAGCTCCATGCTTCTACCCTCCTTGCCCCCAAAGGAGGAGTCTAGGGTTGCATTTTTCTGTTTAATTTGTTTCCTTTACCTCCGCATGTTGCCACTTAATTACTTGACTTTTGGGCTTGTTGTCACACTATGTCTTTGCTGCCAGATAGGGGAATTTTCATCCTGAATGTGTGGGGACGCACCTTCCGTTTCTGGCAAGCTGGAAATCCACCCAAGACTTCCACCCCAGATCACAATCCAGATCCAGGGAGGTTAAAGCAAGAGCAATTACCCCCCCCTGACTGATCGCTGGATCTCCCTACAGTTCGCAGCCTAGTAGCTGGAGCAGCCTCTGAAAACTGCAATATGGTTTGTCTCCTCAGTGGTTTCTAGCCACCAGGGGTGGAAGCCGACGGGTTCCCTAAATACTGGTCCCAAAGTCCATAGGGCACTACCCTCTCACTTTGTCCTAGGAATGTCTATGTTGATAATTCTGGAATCACCACACCTGCTGGTATTCTGGGGTCTCTGCAGCCGGCTGCTGGCCCTGCCGCCCTGGGGCTAAAATCGAGACTCAGGTGGACCAGACCTGTGCTCGGCTCCCTGCGCTCTGTGCGCTGGTCACTGCTGGCTTTCAGAGTGCTGCAATGGTCCTTCCCGCAGGGCTCCAGTGCTGTCCTCAGTGGGAGGTTAGCTTCTCTGTGGTGTTCTGTGGGTGCTGGGGCTCCAGAAGTTGGTCAGAGTCCCCTTTTACATAGTTTGGAGGAAATCTGGGGGCAGAGTGGCTTGGATGTACTGTTTCTACTCCACCATCTTGGCTCCCCATTAATCATAATTTTATTACAGTATGGTCTGAAAAGAATGCAATTAATATTTCTGGTTTTCCACATCTGGTTGTGAAGTTTTAATTCTTACTACATGGCTATTTTGTGTGTGTGTGTGTGTGTGTGTGTGTGTGTGTGTGTGTGAAAGGGCCATGTATAACTCAGGGGGAAAATGTATTCTCTCTCTTTATTTTTTAAAGAAACTCTTAGATTCTCTTTGTTCAGTGGTCAATTTTTCTGCAACAAATATATATATATATATATATAATCACCTATAATAAAATTATTTACAACATGTCCAAAGGAGAGGGATTTTTTCTGCCTGCATTAGAGTGATTCACAGAGTGCTTCCACTGCATAAAACATTATCAGCTACTGGTAATGGCCACTGACTGCTAATTTACTTAGGAAACAAATTTGAAATCTAAACATTTACAAAAGTAGGTTGTCATTTCTTACAAGAGGCAACAATTCTTTTTGAACAACTTCATCTTGCCACAGCAAATGATTGATCAGCCCTGCCAATCTTATTCATTAATAAAGAAGCTATGTGGTTTGAGAGAGGGGCAGAATTACTAAAATTGTTAGCTGTACAGAAATGGTTCTGTTTGTTTTTAAAAACCACTGCTCAAAATTGTCTTTTGTAAGATTTACACTTCTCAATTTGCCTGAAGTGCTTTGCTTGAATTTCTTTCATTTGGATGGCATCACACTTTCTGTGGGCCTTTTTAAAGTGCTAGGAATTGATGCTGGCCAGGAGAAACCCTTGTGATATCCGTTTTCCCTACTTGTTGGGGCAGTGGTAGGCTCCACCTAGGAGCTGTAGACTTCTCCCCTGTCTTCTTGGGCTCATTATTTTGACTGGAGACTATAGCATCATTTGCTTCCAGTTCTGGTCTTGGTGCAGGCCCTGAGGTAAAGCTGGGATCTCCTTCTTGGCCAGATTTGGTGAAGGTATTATATTCTTCAGAAACTCTGGGTGGCTTCCTGTAGACCAGCCTTAACCCCAAATCACTCTTGTCCTAGACCAAGTCGTACTTGGTCTCTATTTGGGCCCTGATTAGCTCAGAATGAATGTAAATAACAATTGTTTGTTTTGGCCAGAAACCTTAAGTGTCTTCACCTTACAGATCTATTTTTTAAAGAGGCCTTGCTTTGTCTCATTTTATAATACACCTTAATCATTGAGTGGACACTGTCTCAATCAAACTGAGACCTCTTAAACACCTTAGCTTGAAAAGGCCAAGGTGCCACCCAGTGTCTTGGGTCATCTCCAGTTGGTCTGATCCATATCGGGCCACTGGACCCACATGGCACCTGAGGAGAAAGTTTGACTGGTGACATTGCACAGTCTTTCCTCACTTAAATCCAATTCACTTCCATATAATGGCATCACCTCCCTGATGTCATGGTTCTCTTTGAGAACTAAGGACAAACAGCAAACAGCATCAACTAGTCTAATTCCAAGCTCTTCAGTCATTATGACATCATAATTACTTTTAGTATTTGGGGTTGTGGAAGCAAGCTCTGAAATCACTGGGGTGTTTCCCATGGATGGTGGTCTGGCAGGAGAAGCACCACTCAATGAGCTAGGTGCAGCTAATACTGAGAAAGAAATAGCCATGCTTCTAACACTTGGTATGCCAGGCCCAGGAGTGCTTCTCTATATAGCAGAGTGGGTACCAGGGGTGTGGTGGTCTTACTGTAGTTTGTATTTGTATTGTAATTATCTGCTTTGTTGCTTTAAGTTGCCATTTCCAGGCCATGGCCTTCTGCATATCCATCCATAGAATACTGTTCCTCCCTTTTTCCAAAAGATCCTGCTATCTTGTTGCATGCTCTGGTCAAAAAACTCTGACAAATCTTATGTAATTTCCCCTTGCCCTTACTAGGTGAAATGGCTTCTTTGGTTGCAAGAGGAACCTGGACTACTGGTAAGGAAAGGTGAACCATCATTGCTGCTTGTGCAGCTGCTACAGGGCACTGATCTGATAAAACACTAACTTGAGGTCTAGTCTCATCTGGACTAAACTCTTTGACTTGCTGGACAGAAGTCTGTGTAGGAATAATTAAAGAGGTTGTGGATGGGGAGGAAGGAAACTTCGTGGGTGCTGCCCATGAATTAAGAACCAAGGACATGTTGGTTGATGTGCTTGGGGAAGTACTAATGGATGGTGCACTAGAGGGTGCAAAATCAGAAGAAAACTTTATGTTCTGGGGTATGTGTAAAGGTTCAGCCTCTGCCACAAGCTGTGATATTAAATTGGAGTTAGAGGTCAGTGGGGCAGTAGGAAATGTACTTGACTGAGAATCCTTCATAACCTGAATTATTGAGGATGAATTTAGAAAATAGAGGTGTGATGGACTGAAATTGAGCACTGATGATTGAGTTCCACATTAGGCATTGTGACTACTGTCAACAATGTAGGCTGCAGGTGAGATTGCAGAGGTGATGACGTATTAGAAGTAGTAATGGAGGTTGAGGTTACAAAGATGATTACTTGGTACGGTGGCAGTGGAGTACAAATAGAGGAGCTGACAGGGCTGGATGTTATCTGGGGTACCTTTGGTGTTACACTGGAGTTGACCTCACCCAATTCTTGGTGCATTTGAGTGGAATATGACTTATTGTTGTGAGGCAAGTTTAAGGGATTAGATTCTTTAGAAGTTTCCTTAGCAGAAGGTGGAAACTGCAGTGGAAGAATGAAAGCTCTCTCTTAGTTGCTCCCCTGATCACACTGTAGGTGACACTTCAGGACTGGTAAGTCCAGGAGGTTTAATGGTAACATTAGGAACCCTAAATTTATCCAGAAGTATACTTAAAGATGCTAGGGTTTCTCCCATAGGAGAAGAGAGCATAGATTTGTTTTCATCTACAGTTGGAAGCTTGCTAGTGTCTAAAGGTTGCATCTCATTTTATTGGTCTTCAGAAACCATTCTTTAAAAAAAAATTGGAGTTCAAAATTATTTCCCTCTCCCCTTCTCTTGCCCCTAATTGAGAGGCAAGCAAATTGACATGCTTTATACATGTGTAGTTATGTAAAACATTGCTATATTTGTCATGTTGTGAAAGAAAACGAATCACCACCCAAAGAAACCAAGAAAAAATAAAGTTAAAAAATAAAGTTAAAAAAGTATGCTTCAATCTGCATTCAAGGTCCATCATTTCATTTTCTGGGGGTAAATAGCATTTTTCATCATAGGTCCTTTGGGATTTTCTATAACATTGTATTACTGAGAATAATTAAGTAATTTATCCTTGGTCATTACACAATGTTGCTGTTACTATGCACAACACTCTGTTTCTGCTCACTTCACTTTACATCAGTCCATATAAGTCTTTCCAGGTTTTTTTGAAAGCATCCTGCTCATTATTTCTTACAGTACAATAGTATTCAATCACAATCGTATACAACAAATTATTCAGCCATTCCCTAATTAATGGACATCTTCTCAATGCCTAATTCTTAGCCACCATTATAAGAGCTGCTATACATATTGTTATACATATACACAACAGGCCTTTGCCTTTTTAAATATCTTTGGTATATAAATTTATTAGTGACATTGATAATTGCTTTCAACATTTATTATTTTCCTTTTTCTGTCATATTAGCCAATCTGATAGATGTGAGGTAGTACAAATTGTTCTAATTTGCATTTCTCTAATCTGTAGGTATTTAGAAGTTTTTTTTTTTTATATGATGATGCATAGCTTTGATTTCTTCATCTGAAAACTGCCCTTTCATATGCTTTGACCAATTGGGGAATGGCTTATTTTACAAATTTGACTCAGGTCTTTATATATTTGGGGAATTAGAAGGTTATGATTAAAAAAAAATGATTATTTTTCCCACTAGTTTTCTGCTTTCATTTGTATCTTGTTTGCATTGGTTTTGTTTGTGCAAGCTCTTTTTAATTTGATGTACTCAGAATAATTCATTTGACATGCTACAATGCTCTCTATCTCTTTTTTGGTTATAAATAATTTTCTTATCCATAGATCTGACAGGCAAACTATTCCATGTTCCCATAATTTTCTTATGTTATCACCTTTTATGTAAAAATCATTTAAACAAGGGGGTGGAGCCAAGATGGCAGAGTAGAAGCAGCATTTCCAAGGTGCTCTCCCACCAGACCACTTCCAAACTATGTAAAAGGGGACTGGGAACAACTTCTGGAGCCCCTGCACCCACAGAACAACACAGAGAATCTAACCTCCCACTGAGGACAGACCAGCAGCCCTGCAGTTAGGGCCAGCACAGCACTCTGGGAGCCGACAGCCCAGCTCGCAGAGAGCCCAGCCAGAGTCTGCCTGAGCCACGGTTTTAGCCCCAGGGCTAGGCCAGCAGCTGGCTGGAGGGACCCCAGAACACCAGCAGCTGTGATGATTCCATAATTATCAACACAGACATGCCCAGGACAAAGTGCTTAGTGCCCTATGGACTTTGGGACCAGTATTTGGGGATCATGTAGGCTTCCTCCCCTGGGGGCTAGAAGTGGCTGAGGAGCAGCAGCACACTAACCATTTTGCAGCTTCAGCAGCAGCATCAGCTCCTGGCCTGGGAACTGTTGGGAGATCCAGTAATCAATCTTGAAGATTAATTGCTCTTGCTTTAACCTTCCTGGATCTGGATTGTGATATGGGGGGAGGTCTGAGGTGGGCATCCAACTTGCCAGAACCAGAAGTTGTGAAGACCTCAACGTTCGGGACAGAAGCTCCCCTGACTGGTGGCAGAGTCCTACTGTGGCAACAAGCCCAAAAGTCAAGTAATTAAGTGGCAACATGTCTAGGCAAAGGAAACAAAATAAACAGAAAAATGCAACATTAGACTACTAGTTTGCGGGCAAAGAGGATCAAATCAGGGAACAGGAGGAGCACTGTGAGGCCAGGAATCCTGCTCCAAAAGCCACAAAGGAAAATATGAGTGGGTTACAGGCCATAGAGGACCTTAAGAAGCAGGTAAGAGAAGTGGAGGAAAAATTGGGAAGAGAAATGAGAAGGATGCAGGAAAAGGATGAAATGAGGGTCAACAGCCTGACTGAGGAAAACAACACCTTAAAAAATAGACTAACTCAAATGGCAAAGGAGGCTCAAAAGGGCAATGAGAAGAATGCCTTAAAAAGTCAAATTTGCCAGATGGAAAAAGAATCTCAAAAGCTCACTGAGGAGATTCATTCCTTCAGAGTTAGACTGGAGCAAATGGAAGCTAATGACTTATGAGAAATCAAGATGCTGTTAAGCAGATCCAAACAAATGAAAGATTAGAAGGCAATGTGAAATATCTCATGGGAAAAACCACTGACCTGGAAAATAGATCCAGGAGAGACAATTTAAAAATTATTGGACTACCCAAAAGCCATGATCAAAGAAAGAACCTAGAAATCACCCTTCAAGAAATTCTCAAGGAAAATGGCTCTGATGTTTTAGACCCAGAGGGTAAAATAGAACTTGAAAGAATCCCCAGATCACCTCCTGAAAAACATCCCAAAAAGAAAATTTCCAGTAATATTATAGCCAGGTTCCAGAATCCCCAGATCAAGGAGAAAATACTCCAAGCAGCCAGGAAGAAACAATTTCAATATTGTGGAAGCACAATCAGAATAGCACAGGACCTTAAGAAGCTGAGGGATCAAAGGGCATGGAATATGATATTCCACAGTGCAAAAGAGCTGGGATTAAAGCCAAGGGTCACCTACCCAGAAAAACTGAGTATCTTGTTTCAGGGGAAAATATGGTCATTCAGTGGAATAGAGGACTTTCGAGCATTCCTGAAGAAAAAACCGGAGTTGAATATAAAATTTGACATTCAGACACAAGAAGCAAGAGATGCCTGAGAAGGTAATCAGGGAAAAGAAATCAAAAGGAACTCATCAATTTTGAACTACTTACATTCCTACACGGAAAAACAATAACAGGGACTGATGAAACCTTTCTCAGTATGAAAATAATTGAAGAAGGGTAGATGGGCATATGAACATATATGTGAATGTGTGTATATATGTTTACAGTTATGCATGGATAGAGGGCACAAGTTGAATTTGGTGCGAAGGGATGATACTTAAGGGGTGAAGTTAATAGGTGAGGAGGAAGTGGCAAGAGGAGATGGGGAGACAGAGGGTAGGGTAAACTATCTCATGTAGAAGAAGCAAGGGGAAGTGGGTACAAAGGAGGGGAAGAACCGGAAGGCAAAAAGGCAAAACCATATTCTCATTGAATCTGGCTCAGGGATAGAATGCCGTACATTCTAAATGGGATATCTCACCCTGCAAGAGAGTAGGGTGAAGGGAGATGAGAGGGGGGAGGATTGAAGGGAGGGCATTCTGGGGGGAGGGGAGGTTGGAAGTGCCCACTATCAAAGAGGGACAGGATCAAAGATTGGAATGGACTAAGTGGGGGGTGGGATGGGCGGGAGGGAATTATAAGCAATCTTTTACAATATATCTACTATGGCAATGTTTTGCATAGCTAGACATGTACAACACATACTGAATTGCTTATCTTCCCAGAGGGAATGATTGACAAGGGAGGAAGGGAATTTGTCTGAAATTCAAGGTTTTAAAAGTAAATGTTTCAAATATATATAAATGCTATTATTAATACTATTTTGCATGTAATTGGGAGATAAGATGTGCAGGCATTGGGGCACAGAGATTCACCTTGCGCTAACGGTAAAGTCAAAGGGGGTATGGGAGAAGATATGGGAGAGAGCAGATTGGATGATGGGATATCTTGTGGGACTGCTATTCTGGGGTGGTGTGTAGGGGAAAAATCAGGGAAAATTGAAACTCAAAATCTGGTGGAAATGAATGATGTAAACCAGAAATTAATAAAGCATTTGTTAAAAAAAAATAAACAAAATCATTTAAGCAACTTGGCTATCCATTTCCATTCATAGTTATTATTAGTATTTCTCTCCACCTCCCTTCATCTTATTTATCCTTTTTTATTCTTTTCTCTCTCCTTTCACCCTGTTCCTTTCCAAAAATGTTTTTGCTTCTGACCACTGTCTTCCCAATCCTTCTATTATTAGTGACCTTAATTCTCACTATACCTACCAATCCACCTCCCTTCCTACTTCCCCATAAGGTAAAATAGATTTATGTACTAAACAGTGTGTATGCCATTCCCTCTTTGAGACAACTCAGATGAGAGTAAGGTTCAAGCACTGCCCACTAAACCCCTCATGTTCTGCTCTAATAGAAAAGCTTTTTTGTTTCTCTTTTATATGAGATAATTTTCCCCATTGCACCTTTAAGTTCTTCTTACTTCTAGTCTATCTCTCTTTCTCACTCATTAATTTTATCTTATTGTTTGGATATCTTCCTTCACACTTGTGCCCCCAGTGTATACTCTTTCCCTCTGCTCTAATAATAATGAAGTTCTTAGAAGTTACAATGTTCGTCTTCCCATAAACAGTTTAACTCCATTAAATTGCTTATAATTAATCTTTCCTAGTTTAACTTCTCATGCTTCTCTTGAGTCTTGTATTTAAAAGTCAAATTTTTTATTTAGAATTTTTTTTTCATCAGGAATGCTTGAAAATCCTCTATTTAATTTAATATCATTTTTAACTGAATGATTATGTTTAGTTTTGCTACCTAGGCTAATTCTGGTTTTAATTCTCACTCCTTTGCTTTCTGGAATAACATATGCCAAGCCTTCTTCTTCTTCTTCTTCTTCTTCTTCTTCTTCTTCTTCTTCTTCTTCTTCTTCTTCTCCTTCTCCTCCTCCTCCTCCTCCTCCTCCTCCTCCTCCTCCTCCTCCTCCTCCTCCTCCTCCTCCTCCTCCTTCTTCTTCTTCTTCTTTTCTTTTCTTCTTCTTCTTCTTCTTTTCTTCTTCTTCTTTTCTTCTTCTTCTTCTCTTCTTTTCTTCTTTTGCTTTTTGGAGTGGAGAGTGAGGGCAATTGGGATTAAGTGACTTGCCCAAGGTCACACAGCTAGTAAGTGTTAAGTTTTGAGGGTAAATTTGAACTCAGGTCCTCCTGACTCCAAGGCTGGTGCTCTACTCATTGTGTCATCTAGCCACCTCTAAGCTTTCTGCTTTTTAACTGCATTTGTTGAATCTATGTTATCCCAGCTATGGTTTCATGATATTTGAATTGTTTCTTTCTGATTGTTGGCTTTAATTTTTTCCTTGACCTGGGAGCTCTGGGATTAGACTAAAATATTTCTGCAAGATTTTGTTTTGGGGTGTATTTTAAGAAGTGATGGGTGGATTCTTTTCATTTCTACTTTACCCCGTGATTCTGGTATAACAGGGCAATTTAACTTGACAATTTCTTAAAATATTATGCCTAGGTTCTTGTTTTTATCATGGCTTTCAGGTAGTATAATATTTAAATTATCTCTCTTCAACCTATTTTCCAGGTCAGCTTTTTGTTCACTGAAATATTTCACATTTTTTCTACTTTGTTTTTCATTATTTTAGTTTTGTTTGATTGTATCCTGGTGTTTCATGTAATTATTGGCTTCCACTTTCCCAAGTCTAATTTTTAAGGATTTTTTGGTTGTAAAATTTCTTTTATTTTGAACTTAGACACCAAAAAAGGTATTTTCACATACACAGCAGATCACAAAGACAATTTATGAAACCATGATCTCTAATTCAAAGTACTGTTTTTAAAAAGTATATAATAAATTCCATATATTACTTTCAAACTTATTCTTCTTCTCTGTGTTTCTTTCTGAACTTCATCTTGATATCTTCTATGCATTAAAAATGGTTTCAATGGTCCTCTTTTGAGGGGACATCAGTAATGAAAACTGTGTTCTACCTTTCCATCCCCCATCAAAAACTGAAAGGAAAAAAAAAAACACCTTATTATAAATAAGCACTGTCAAGCAAAATGGATACACAGAAACCAGGACCAAAAAAAATGTGTCTTTCTGTACCTTGAGTCCATCACTTTTCTTTTAGGAGGTATATTGCAAGGTTCATCATAGGTTCTCTGCAGATAGTGTTGGCCATTGTATTAATTAGGGTTCTTAAGGTTTCAAACTATTCTTTATAATGTTCTTTTTGTAAAAATTGTTCTCTTTGTTCTGCTTACTTGATTCTACAAGGAGTCACACTAGCCAGCATTCTCTATAATCCCCTTGTCATTTCTTAGAGTGCCATGATATTCTATTACATTCATATACCATAATTGCCCAGCCACTCTCAAATTGATGGGTGTCCCTTAGATTCTAGTTCTTTTCATTTTAATTCCCTTTTTAGGGTCAGGAAGTTTATTCTGTTTGCCATTGCTTCCCTTTTTGCTCCCCTCCCTGCCATGTCCCCTGCTTGAATGATGCTTCCTCTTAATGCCTCCCTTTCTCATTTGTTTTCCTGTTAAGTTGAATATATTTCTACACCAAATTGTTTGTGTGTATTCAATCTTTGTCTCTTTCAAATAAAAGTGAAGTCTATCAGATGCCTTTTCCCTCCATCCCCTTCTCTATGATTATATGTTCTTCTCTCAAACAATTATTAGAAATAGTATGTTCGAACATTTTCTTTTTCCTTTCAATAAGTTTATTCCCCCCCCCCCTTAAAATCCTCAGATAAGAAGTAATCTACCCCTAAGAGACCTTTGTTTTTTGTTTTGTTTGTTTGTTTTTTCCTTAAATTCCCTCAATATACTTAGAGGACATTAAGGTTCTGGAAAGACAATTCTTTTCCTCCTTTGGAATATTAGCACTACCACATCACACAGATCTTTCCAAAGGCTCAAAAAATGTACTTTTTCTAGGTTTCTTCTTTATTGTTTTTTGCACTTAAAAGTCCCTATGTAGCATTGTTCTTTTCATCAGAAATATCTGAAAGTCTTTTATTTCATCAAATACCCATTTTCCCCTGATAATAATGGTATTCTTGGTTGTAAGCTTACATTTTTCCCCTTTTAGAATATTGCAAACCAAGCTCTCTAGTTTGTTTTTTTTTTTCCATAAAATCTCCTGGATTTTGTGTGATCCTAACTATGGTTCCTTGATGCCTGAAGTCTTTCTGAATACTTGCAGAATTTTTTTTATATTGAGGGAGGATCTGAATTTTGACTATGACATTAATTCCCAGTATTTTTGTGGTTCCTTCAGGAAGTGATCAGTGGGTTATTTATATCTTCACTTTGCCCTCTAGTTCTTATAGCTCTGGACAGTTTTCACATGTCCAGATTCCCCCACCCCCATCAAAACATGGTTTCCAGGGAGCTCAATAATTCTTAAATTATCTCTCCTTGATTTGTTTTCTTAGTCTAGCTGTTCCTCTACACCAAATATATTTTTATTCTCTTATTTTTTTTATTTTATTCTAATTTTTCTATCTCATCAAATCAGTAATTTCTGTTTGGTATATTCCAGTTTACAGAAATTTGTTATTTTGATAATGTTTATCATTTTCTCTTCTAAGCTATTTACTTTCCTTCTAATTCTTTTCTCTAGATATTTTATTCTGTTTTTAAAGTCTTGCTTCATTTCTTCTAGCTATTCATGTAGTCCTTGTGGAAAATCCTTTCTTTTTTTAAGTTGAATCTGTGCTTGAAGTTGGTGTGGAGTCACCTGCTCTTTCTTTTGGAATCTCTAGATTTACAGTAATTGTTTTGTTTTTTGGTTTTTTTTTTTTTTTTTTTAAGCAATTGGGGTTAAGTAACTTGCTCAAGGTTACATGGCTAGTCATTATTTATGAGTGTGTGCTCATTTTCTGAGGCCGGATTTGATCTCTGGTCAGGCCAGCGCTCTTACTCACTGCTCCACCTAGCCGCCCCTTTAGGGCATTTGGGGTTAAGTAACTTTCCCAAGGTTACACAGCTAGGTTTTTGTTTGTGTGGATTAAGTGTCTGAGACCGGCTCCGAACTCAGGTCCTTCTAGCTCCAGGGCCGGCGCTCTATTCACTGTGCCACCTAGCCACCCCGATTTACAGTAATTCTTAATTCAGATTAGTGTCTTTGATTTACTAAGTTTTTCCATCATTAATTCCTGTTTGGAGCTTTGAGCCTGGCTCTTACTGTATTTTTGAGTGGGATGGTCATTCTTGCTTTGTCTTTCCCTAGATTCCCTGAATTCCTGGACTGATTTCTTCTTCCTAGAGTTAAATGCTCTCCTTCTCTCCTAACCATGATCTCGGAGGTTCAGGGTGCTTGGTCTGCAAGGCCCTCTGTGGCATCTCAAGACTATGTGCTGGGGACTGCATTGGTTGCTGCTGTCCCCCAGGACTTCCAAGGACTCCTTGGATTTACAACAAACCTGGTGATTGCTGTCTCCCAAGGCCTGCAAGCTATCCAAGTCTCCAGCCCACCTGGGGATTATTGGACTAGGCTACCAATGGCTGACAATTCCTTTATAATTGCCTAGAGGATACTTTCAGTTTGTAGGGTGGAAAAAATCACTTAGTATAGTTTCTCATTGAATTTCTTGATTAGGTATGGTATGAATTTCAGGTATTTGCTGGAGTGGATTTAGGGGTGCTAGGCAGCTTGCCTCTCTGTTCAGGTAGCTGTTTTGGCCAAAGGTTTACCTACTTACTTTCCTGATAAAGTTAAGACTATTTAAGCTCTATCTTCTCTCCTCTCAAAACCCCTTGACATCACACCAACTGCCCCCCCCCACTTTCTCCTTTTTTTCCCCTCCAGTTTCTGATGGAGGTGGCCCTTATCCTTGCCATTGCCAACCCTTCTACAGCTACCCTTGATCCCATCCTTTCTCATCTTCTCCAGTATACTGGATCCTTAATTATCTGCCTTCCCCATTTCATGAATCATCAACCTCTTCCTATCTACTAGTTCCATCCCTACTTTCAACCATGCTCAGTTCCTTAAAAAGTGTCTCTAAAAACCCCTTCACTATAGCATTATTCACCCAAGATATCCTTCTGTTTCTTTTCCCTTTCTCAGCCAAACTACTAAAAACGATCTGTGCCTCTTGTTTGGGCAGCTAAGTGGCACCGTGGATAGATAAAATCCTCTGGACTTTCATGATCTGACTGTCTTTTTAAAAAAAAAAATTCTCTTTTCTACCTGTCTCTCTTTCTACCTTTTGATTTCTTCTCAATCTCCTTTTCTGGCTGGTTATCTATATCAAGTCCCAGTTATGAGTGTTTTCCAAGGCTCTGTCTGAGCATCTCTTCTCTTTTCTGTATATACTTTCCCCCTTGGTGATTTCAGCAATTCGCATGGGTTTAATTATCACCACTATACAGATGACTCCCAGATCTGTATATCCAGCCCCAGTCTCTCCCAGTCTCTGTGCTTCACTCCTGAATCTCCAGTTGCCTACTGGATATTTCAAACTGGATGTCTTGGAGTTACCTCAAACTCAACCTGTCCAAAAAAACCAAATAAATAATAAATTCACTCTCCTCCCACACCACCTAGAAAAACTTCCCTGTTCCAAACTTCTGTCCCATAGAATTCTTCCTGCACGATACTGCTCAGGGACTACCTTCTACATGAAGCATTTCCAGATCTCCCCCAACTGCTGGTGTCCTCCATTCCCAAATATCTTGTATTTAACTGCTTAGCATTCAATCTCTTTATATGTAATATGTATGTATAGGAATCATTCCACATATATTCTTCCTCATTGTTTCCCATATTAGGATGTTAAACTTCCTAAAATTAAGTATTTATTTTAAGCTCTGTATTTTTACCTTCAGTACCTAGAAGAGTACCTGGTATGTAAGCAGGCACTTAACAACGAGACTTGTTTGACTAATGCTATGAATGGTACTAAAAGAGGCAAGAAGAAGGTTGGCATGGTAAGAGGGTTTCAGTAGTGAGAAGCAGAGGGCAGGCAGAAACAGAGTTAATCCCTTACCACAAAGGGATCAGGGGCTGCTTCCAAAGTAGAGGGAGCAGTAGTTCCAGCATCCTCGGAGGGGATGTTTTCTTGAGATTACATGACCCAGAGCTGTTGTAGAACCCAAGACGATAGAGCAAAGTCTCTGAAGCCCAAGTCTTCTAGAACCTGCAGTTGCCCCTGCCTCTGTAACTCCTGCTTGCTAAGCTAAGTGTGGTGGGCAGACAGGAGGTGGAGGTAAGCCCTGTCACCATCTTGTCTCACCCTAGTTGAGTCGTCTTGGTCATGGAATAAAACAAGCATTTCCATAAGATAGTACATTAAAATAGATGATCACACATAAAACTGCCAACTATGTACAACTTGCTATGCTTTTCAAATATACAATAAAATTATCATGTAAATTTCATTATTTTTTCTTCCCTCCCACCCCATATGCTAGAGGTGGCTACCACTAGACAAATATGTGTGTATGTAAATTTATTCTATACCTTATTTCTTTCTCTGGATGCAGATAACTACTTTCTTCCTATGTCTTTTGTAGTTAATTTAGATATTTATTCATTCATTTATTTAAAAACTTGAGTCTCAGTGTGTTTTGTTATCTGCTGAGTATTGAGCCATTTTCAGATGTAATCAGTTTCCTTGTCTATGTACAAGGAAATTTTGCAAATGGTACACTTAAGAGGAATGTGGTTTTCCCCACATTTTTCTCTTTAGCCATAAGAATTACTATTTATTCTAACATTTGTCTAATTTGTGATATCTTTAGAAGTGTGGACATTCCACAATACAAAATAATTAAGAAACACACATGGAAACTGTGGTTTCTGCTCAGATTTTTGGCTTTTCAGCTTACTTTGTTATGTGGGGTATAAAATCTTAGAAAAAAACAATATTGTTAGATTTTTTAAAAAATTACTCTTCCTAGGGGCAGCTAGGTGGCACAGTGAGTAGAGCACCAGCCCTGGAGTCAGAAGGACTTTAGTTCAGATGCACACACAAACAAAATCCTAGCCGTGTGACCTTGGGCAAGTTACTTAACCCCAATTGCCCTCCAAAAAAAAATTACTCTTCCTTTTCCCATAATCTAATATTCTTCTTTTTCTTAACTTTTCCATTTTGGATTTATCTGCTACGATAATTGTTACTCTTTTTTAAATTAGCTACTTCATGATAAATTCCATCAAGTTTATATAGTCTTAGTCTTCAAATATTTTTGCTTTAAATGGATTTTTGCTATATTTGTCAGATTTGTCTTGTTCCTCTCCCCACTCTGACCTACCTTCAACTTTAACACCAAGATGAAGTTAACGCCTTGAGGATTCTTACTTTCTTTAGCCTCTCTTTAAAAATTTAGTCATTTTTGGTTCTTGCATTACATATATTTCCAAATATATTCCTCCTCTCCATCTATTGTCCTCAACATTTTAAATCTTTCACCCACTTTTCTTAATTTCAAAATTACTATGACAGTCTTTTTAATTAAATTGCAATCTCAAGGGGAAACCTGTCTGATCTATCATGAGGTATTTCTGTTTACAGTAGGAATTCAATGTTTACAGGACTGAACTGAAGCCAATACAATACGGTTAAATTTCTCTTTTAGAAGTTTTTAATTTTTGCTTTATAATCACAACTGTAGTTAAGAATATTTTAGAAAAAACCTACCTACTTTTGTTTCCTTTTTAAGTACAAGTACTTATAAATTGTCTTTCTGTACAAAATATGTTTAAAATGGTGTAGGTCATAAGTCTAACTACATATTATAGTCAGTAAA
The DNA here is from genome assembly GCA_011680675.1 of Gymnobelideus leadbeateri. NCBI lineage: Eukaryota > Metazoa > Chordata > Mammalia > Diprotodontia > Petauridae > Gymnobelideus > Gymnobelideus leadbeateri. Next base: position 142,683 of record WOXC01004890.1, on the reverse strand, counting down.
GGAGATATCCTTTATTCATTTGGATTTAATTGTGTAGATAGGGATTTTGAGAGACTATGTATCTCATTTAGGAGGTTCTCCAGTATACTGGTTCTTGATGCAATTGGTACAATTTCATATACAAATAACAGCATCTAGAAAACATTAGCATCTAAAAATTAGAGAGCTGGGAATGCCTGATGGATTTTAACTCTGTGTCATAACATTGGAAAACATGTTTTTTTTTCCTTTCTTTTCTTTTTGCCTAATATTAGTGTCTTTGTTATACTCATGATAAAGTTGTCATTTTATTATATTTTTCAATGAGTCTTTTTTCCCATAAGCACAGGGATCTCCTGATAGAGGAGAGTTTTTAAGATGACATTTTGCCTATGATCTCGCAAAATCCTCTTCCATTAGAATTTACAAATAAATTTATATTCTGAGCCACTTATGCTCTTTATTATTGTGTTTTAATTCTTAGCAGGGAGATGAATTATTTGCTGTCATATTTCATTGTTTGGCAAAGAGATAAATTGTTAATACGGTTTCTAGATTCTGTATTTAGATAATTCGTAAAATACCTCATTATTTCCTCTGTTAAGCTATAATTGATTTTACTTATTGTGATATTTTTGATGCTCTTCATGTCCCTTATCTCTTGATTCTCTCCTCCCATGCAAAATTTACTGAACATCTATTATACTTAAGGGACTGTGTCTGTCACTTTAAGAGCTGTAAGAGTAATGACAACTCCTATAAAATATGTTTATTAAAAATAAATTATATATAGTGATTTATATTACAGAACAAAGCATTCGTGATGATTATGAGACTCCTAAAAGATTATTTTTTTTACTTCTGAACTTTGTTTTTCAGCATTATATGCCATGAAGCCACTGAAAGTATATATTGATATAATTTGGAGTGATTTATTGAGTTATGTATAGAATTTCTGTATTTTCTCATACTTTGAAATGGATGTTGGTGTTTAAGCTGCAATTATCTTCAAGATGGTATTTTTTGCTACTTACGATGAACGTTAAAATATAACCTCACTAGTTGAAGCATGAAATAATATTACTTGATGACATTGGTTACACAACAAAAGCAACTTTTTTTTAGCCTTTATAATATATGTCATTCTTTTATTTAGCTACAATTTGTATTTTTTCTTTTATTTACATGTACATTGAGAATGTCAAGAATAAACTAACTTAGATAATTGACTTCCAGGAGCCAAGATAGTGAAATAAGCAGTAAATCACTGTAGTTGTCCCATGTTCACCTCAAAACTACTATAAAATTATGCCCCACAACAAATCCTGGAACAATGGAGTGGGATAGTCTTTTAGCTCTGGAGACTAGGAGGATGAGCAAGAAAGTTCTCTCTCACTTGGGTAAAAAGGTAGTTCTTTCCAGCACAGGAAGCTTCCCAACAAGCCAGCAGAAATTTCTGTTTCAGCAAACCAATGGGAGATCCTCAGCCCCAGTATGATGGATCAAGCAAACATGAACCAGCAGACTCCAGCTGCAAGAACCACCACATACTTCAGCACAGCCTGGGGCAGATGGGTATCTTCCAGTGGGTGGTCTATTTATGCTTCAGTGTAGCCCTGAAAATGAAGAAAAGCCCCACATGGCCTCAGCACATGCCAGATACTATTGCTAAGACTCCACCTTGGGCACCAGGTAAGCTTCCAGACCCTATGGCCTCAAGCAGCACCAGCCACCTGCCACCCATCCCCTCAAAACATCATCAGATAATAATGTACCCCAGGGACCTCAGGGCAACATTAGCATAGCAACAAATAAATGACCAGGGTCTGCAGCCACTGGCAAAATAAACATGAGAAAGAGCCCCTTCCACACTAGAAGCAGAAATCAAATTTAAAAGAAAGGAACCGATCCCCTTAAAAAAAGATAAGCAACAATAACAATATCCATAGAAATATAGTATTGTAATAGGGAAGACAAAGACATAAACTCAGAAGAGGATAGCAATGTTCTATTTTGCCTTTGGTCAAAACCCCAAAGCAAAATGTGAAGCAGTCTCAAAACCATAAAGAATTCATGGAAGAGCTCAAAAAAAGTTTAAACTTTATATAGGAGAGGTAGAAGAAAAATTGGAAAAACAAATGAGAGTGATGCCAAAGAAGTAACAGTTGTTTCACAATGAATTATCACTAATTAAATACCTTGTTGTTGTGCTATGCTTTATGGGTACAAAGACAGAAATTAGAAAATCTCACTTTTGAGCTTACAATTTATTTCAGGTCAAGGTTAAAAGCGACATTTCAATTAACTCCTTTTGCAAAGCATACAATTTTAGATAAAAAATAGAATTAGAAACAGATTATTTAGAAATGATGATTGAGGAAGGTTCATAAAACCCAGTTTTAAGAGAAGCAATGCAGTTGAAGAGTCATCTAATTCAACTCTCTCCTTTTTCAGTTGGGGGAATTTAGTCAGGAAGGTGACTTTTTTAAGGTCCTATAGGAAAAGTTGCTGGCTGAGCTAAGAATAGAACCTAGAACTATGGACACCCAGTACAAATCAGTTTCCAATAGATTCTATGAGATCAGAAATTGTGCCAAATAATGACACCTCAGCCTGTAATGATAATCCCACAAATTATCTCTATACTAATAGGCATGCATCTATTGAATGCATATGGAAGATACTCATGTATAAGAAAAAAAAAAACTAAATAAAATTAGTCAGCTCATGAAAATCTTTAAATGCAAAACAGAAGAGTTTAGTTTTTACCCTAAAGGCAATGCAAAATCACTGGGTATTATTAAGTAGGGTACTGACATATACTTGAAGAAAATCACTTGGGCAACTATTTAGAAGATGACTTAGAGTGGGGAGTGATTCAAATTGAAAAGGGAAATTAGGAAACACTTGATATATTGTGGTCACTGTGTGATTATAGAGGACACATATAGGAGAGTTTAATATATCAGATAAATGAGAGTGAAAAGTCAAGAAATACATTGAAGTTGAGAAACCTGAGTGACAGTAAGTATGATGATAGCCTCCACACTAAGAGTAAGTTTGGAAGATGCTTGGGTATTACATTAAAGTTCTGCTTTGAAAATGGTAATTTTTAGTTTTATTTATAATATTCAGTATGAAATATCCAATAAGTAGCTGTGATACATAGCTAGATTTCAAAAGATCAACCTGGGCTGGATATATTGACCTGGGAGGTATCTGAATAAATATAATAACTTAATCTATAGGTGCTGATAAGAATAGAGAGTAAAGAGAAAAGGGCCCAAATGTAGACTTGTATGACAGTTAATGAGAATGGTATGTTTGAATAGCCAGGGTGGGGGTAAAACTGAGGAGGAAAAGAGAAAAAAAGGAAGAGAATCAAGAAATAAGAAATTCATAGACATATCCAGAGATGAAAAACATTGAGGAGTGGAATGTGCTCAGCAGCATGAAATGCCGCAGGGTGGAAAAGAAAGATGAAGATTGTGAAAAGACCATTAGAATTAGTAATTAAGAGACTTTAGTGACTCTTATTGAACATGTAATATAGTGGTTTTCTAATGCACAGCCAATTAGAGTCAGTAAAGTAAAATAAGAATGGGAGAAGATGTTAGGGACAAAAACAATGGAAACAGGAAATGTGGCATGTGTGGTCAATTAACTAATTAAGAAGACAAAAAAAGCAAAATATAAAAGGGTGGTCTTTACAAAAAGAGCAATAATTGAGGTCCATAATGTTAACCCCATGTATGCTTTTAAAAATGTTAAATCACATTCAGTTCCCTGGGTTTTAAAATAAATGAAAATGTGTCATTCAGTATAGCATAATATACATCGAGAATGCCTAAATAAGAACATTTTGCTGCTAAATGAGAAAAGTTAATCACCTAGAAGTTTACCCATGCAGGATTATCATTCCCTTCTCCAAGACGGCAGGTTAAAAAAATAATATTCTTTACAGAAAGAAAACAAAATTTTCAAATGAAATTTATCATTCTTTCTGCAGCTGTGATCTGTAAAAGAAGTTGTGTAGTATGTTGAAATGAACATTAACATGAAAGTCAGAAAACCTCTGTTCTAGTATTGGTTCTGAAGCCACTAGAATCTGTGATAACTCTAGGAAGTTGTTTGAGATTACTTTAATCTGTATTTCATATATGTCAAGTACAAAGACTAAGTTTTTTCCTTATCAAGAATGAAAGGGAGGAGAGGAAGGAAGGAAGGAAGGAAGGGAGAAAAAGAAAGAAAGAAAGAAAGAGAGAGAGAGAGAGAGAGAGAGAGAGAGAGAGAGAGAGAGAGAGAGAGAAAGAAAGAAAGAAAGAAAGAAAGAAAGAAAGAAAGAAAGAAAGAAAGAAAGACAAGAAGGAAGAATATCTTAGTCATTCGTGGAGAAAGAGCAAGCAGACAAAAAACAAGTGGATAAAGTATGAATATTTCCTCAATAATGGCTTGCAGTTAAACGGACAACCCATTGATTTAGTTGGTCATTATCTATATTTTGTACAAGCACTATAAATGACCTATCCACAGAATAGAATCGGAGATAATGGGATAGATCATATTTTTATGTCTTTTTTTCTGTTTAAACAAATGCTTTTTTAACTTCTGTTTTACATGATTCATTTCTGCCAGATTTTGAGTTAGAATCATTCCCCCCCCCCGTTTTTTCCCCTACCCACCCTCCCAGAACAGCAGTCACGAAAGACATCACTTCCTCCAATCTGCTCTCTACCATATCCTCTCCCACACCCCGTTTGACCTCTCCATTAGAGAAAGGTGAATCTTTGTTTCCCAATGCCTGCACATCTGATATCCCAATTACAAGCAAAAGAGTATAAATAATAGTATATATATATATATATATATATATATATATATATATATATATATATATTTGAAACATTTGATCTTAAGACCTTGAATTTCAGATCCATTTCCTTCCTCCCTTGTCACCCATTCCCTCTGGGGAGATAAGTAATTCAGTATATGTTGTATATGTCTAGCTATGCAAAACATTATCATAGTAGATATATTGTACAAGGCTGCTTATAATTCCCTCCCACTCATCCCACCCCCCACCTGGTCCATTCCCCACTTGATCCTGTCTCTCTTCCATAGTGGGTACCTCCAACCTCCCCTCCCCCCAAGGATGCCCTCCTATCCATCATCCCTCCTCTCATCCCCCTTCCCCCCATTCTGCTGTAGGTTGAGATGTCCCACCTAGTATGTATGTCATTCTCTCCCTGAACCAAATTCAATGAGAATGTGGTTTCGCCTTTTTGCCTTCCTATTTTTCCCCTCCCCTGCAACTACTTCCCCCTGCTTCCTCTACATGAGATAGTTTACCCCACCCTGTCTCTCCCCATCTCTTCCTGCCACTTTCCTTTCTCACCTCACAACTTCACCCCTTGAGTATCCTCCCTTCCCAACAAATTCAACCTATGCCCTCTATCCATATATAACTGTAACCATATACACACACATTCACATATGTATTCACATGACCATACACCCTTCTTCCATTATTTTCATAGTGAGAAAGATTTCCTCAGTCACAGTTATTGTTTTTCCATATAGGAATGTAAATAGTTCAACTTTGATAAGTTCCTTTTGATTTCTTTTCCCTGATTACCTTCTCAGGCATCTCCTGCTTCTTGTGTCTGGATGTCAAATTTTCTATTCAATTCTGGTTTTTCCTCAAGAATGCTTGAAAGTCCTCTATTCCACTGAATGACCATATTTTCCCCTGAAACAAAATACTCAGTTTTGCTGGGTAGGTGACCCTTGGGTTCATTCCCAGTTCTTTTGCCCTCTGGAATATCATATTCCATGCCCTTCGATCCCTCAGTGTAGAAGCTGCCAGGTCCTGGGCTATTCTGATTGTGTTTCCACAATATTGAAATTGTTTCTTCCTGGCTGCTTGTAGTATTTTCTCCTTGATCTGGGGATTCTGGAACCTGGCTATAATATTCCTGGGAGTTTTCTTTTTGGGATCTTTTTCAGGAGGTGATCGGTGGATTCTTTCAACCTCTATTTTGCCCTCTGGATCTAAAACATCAGGGCAGTTTTCCTTGAGAATTTCTTGAAGGGTGATTTCTAGGTTCTTTCTTTGATCATGGCTTTCAGGTAGTCCAATAATTTTTAAATTGTCTCTCCTGGATCTATTTTCCAGGTCAATGGTTTTTCCCATGAGATATTTCACATTGCCTTCTACTCTTTCATTTGTTTAGATCTACTTAACAGCATCTTGATTTCTCATAAAGTCATTAGCTTCCATTTGCTCCAGTCTAATTCTGAAGGAATGAATCTCTTCAGTGAGCTTTTGAGATTCTTTTTCCTTCTGGCAAATTCGACTTTTTAAGGCATTCTTCTCCTCATTGCCCTTTTGGACCTCCTTTGCCATTTGAGTTAATCTATTTTTTAAGGGGTTGTTTTCCTCAGTCAGGCTGTTGACCCTCATTTCCTACTTTTCCTGCATCCTTCTCATTTCTCTTCCCAATTTTTCCTCCACTTTTCTTATTTGATTATTAAAGTCCTTCTTAATGTCCTCTATGGCCTGAAACCCACTCATGTTTTCCCTTGGGGCTTTTGGATCAGGACTTCTGACCTCACAGTCCTCTTCCTGCTCCATGCTTCGACCCTCCTTGCCCCCAATGTTAGAGTCTAGGGTTGCATTTTTCTGTTTAATTTGTTTCCTTTGCCTTGGCATGTTGCCACTTAATTATTTGACTTTTGAGCTTGCTGCCACACTATGGCTTTTTGCCTCCAAATAGGGGAATTTTGTCTCGAACATGTGGGATGGCAACTTCCGTTTCTGGCAAGCTGGAAACCCACCCAAGAACTCCACCCCAGCTCACAATCCAGATCCAGGGAGGTTAAAGCAAGAGCGATTACCCCCCAAGACTGATCGATGGAACTCCCTACAGTTCGCAGGCCAGGAGCTGGAGCTGCCTCTGAAAACTACAAAATGGAGTGTCTCCTCAGCGGCTTCTAGCCCCCAGGGGAGAAAGCTGATTCTTTCCCCAAATACTGGTCCCAAAGTCCATAGGGCATTAACCTCTCACTTTGTCCTAGGCATATCTATGTTGATAATTCTGGAATCACCACAGCTGCTGGTGTTCTGGGGTCCCTCCAGCCGGTTGCTGGCCCTGCCGCCCTGGGGCTAAAACCTCGACTCAGGTGGATGGACCTGTGCTCAGCTCCCTGTGCTCTGCCCACTGCACTCTGCCGGCTCCCAGACCACTGTGCTGGTCCTTCCTGCAGGACTGCTGGGCTGTCCTCAGCAGGAGGTTAGCTTCTCTGTGTTGTTCTGTGGGTGCTGGGGCTCCAGAAGTTGTTCAGAGTCCCCTTTTACATAGTTTGGAGGACATCTGGGGGTAGAGTGGCTTGGACTCGCTGTTTCTACTTTGCCATCTTGGCTCTGCCCTGGGAGATAGATCATATTTGACTAATATTTTAGCACTTCCAATTATCTCAAATTATTCCTTGCTAAATGAAACAAAATTTCCCTGTAGATAGTACATGATTAGAAATCCTGATCATAAATTCATAGGTGATTCAAATATCCATGCAAAGACCTCTGAATAGGACACATAATAATAATAATAATAATAATAATAACAATAATAATTGTAATTGTCTCTTACTCTTTGTTTCCTATACATGACCATGAAAATAGATGATCTTCACTTTTATTTTCTTTCTTTAGAGTATATTCTTAAATATTAAGTTCATAAGTCCATTTAAAATTTATTGTGAATATAGTGTAAGGTGAGAGACTGCTCACCAGTTTTTAAAGCAATTTTTATCAAATGGGAACTTATTTCCTAAATAATTGATATTTTGACACTTGTGGAATATAATGGTTTAGAGCTCCATTTTTTTTTTTTTTTGGTATTCTCTAGTCTATTCCACTGATATGCTTTTTATATTTTAACCAATATCAAAAGATTTAAATATCTGTTCATTTATATTACAAACTTTATCTACTAATTCTATTCCTCCTTCAATTATACCTTCTTCATTATTTATCTTTATATCCTACATGTTTTCTTTCTCCAAATAAATTTCATTGCTGTTTTATCAAGATATTAAATTGTCCATTTGAAATTTAGATTGGCATAGCATTAAATCATAAATTCACTTAGATGATATTATAATGTATTGTATTCATAGAGTTTGGCCATGAACACTGAATATTCATCCATTTTAATTTTTTATTGCTGTAAAGAACTCTTTACAATTTAATTTATATAACTCTTTTGCATAATTTAGTCAGTTGTCTCTCAAATATCTTATGCATTTGAAGCTATTTGAGGAAGTATTTTCTTTCTATACATGCCTTTTTACTTTATTATATAAATATACTGGTGATTTCTGTAATTTTCCTTAATAGACTATAAACTTAACAACACTTTTAATTGTATCAATGTGTATCTTTTCTGATTGTCTAGGGTTTTCTAACTATCATGTCCTCAGCAAATTGTAATACTTTTATATCTCTATTTCTTTTATTTCAATTTCTGTTTCTTTGCTATTACGTGTGTTCCTAGAAATTTATAAAATAAGAATAAAGAAAAATTAAATACCTTTGCATTGTGTGTTTGTGTATGTGCATATTTTTTATGATATTAAAAAGGTGCCCCATGCCTACAGTTTGTAGGTTCTTTGGAATAAATGAGTGTTATACATTGTCAAAGGATTTTTTTTTAATCTATTGAGATACTTATCTGCTTTGGGGATATTTTGTTTATGTTGCAAATAATATGATAATTTTTTCCCTAAGGTTAAAACATGCTTGTATATCTTATATAAATCAAATGTGTTTATGATGAATAATTTCTTGGATTATTTATTGTGGTCTGTTTTATTGGATAAAATTTACTTTTAAATCAATATTCATTAAATATCTTCATTAATGGTTACTTGATTAGTCTTTCTCTAGTTAGGCTAAGGAATTATATTGACTCATAAAAAAAGCAAAAAAACAAACAACATGGTAAAGAGTTCATTTTGATAATTTCGAGAATAATTTGTGTAAAATTTAATTTTTGTTCTTTGAAACATTGATAGACTATTCTGTGAAACCAACAAGACTAGGATATTGTATTTTTTCCCTTTCATAATTTTTAACTGCTAGTTATACCTCCTTTTCTGATTGGAACATTTGACATCTATTGATTCTTCTAATAGTTTGGGTATATTAACTTTATGAAGGCATTCTTCTGTTTGTTTTGTGTTTTAAGTTTTGTTAGTATATTAACTGTATAGTCAGTATGATAATTATTTTTTTCCTGTTTGCCTTTAGTGTGAGTTTATCTTATTCATTTGAAATTTGCTTTTCTGCTAAAAGTTTTTCAATTTTGTCTTTCTTTTTCAATTAATTAGATTTTAGAATTATTTATCATTTTTTTAAATATTTTTTTAAACAAATACTTTATTAACTTCTGTTTTACATCATTCATTTCCGCCAGATTTTGAGTTACAATCATTTTCCCCCATTATTCCCCTACCCAACCTCCCAGAATAGCAGTCCCACAAGATATCACTTCCTCCAATCTGCTCTCTCCCATACCTTCTCCCATACCCCCATCGACTTTTCCATTAGAGGTAGATGAGTCTTTGTGTCCCAATGCCTGCATATCTTATCTCCCAATTATAGGCAAAAGAGTATTAATAATAGTATTTATATATATATTTGAAACATTTAATGTTACGATCTTGAATTTCAGATCCATTTCCTTCCTCCCTTGTCACCCATTCCTTCTTGGTATATAAGTAATTCAGTATATGTTGTACATGTCTAGCTATGCAAAACATTATCATAGTAGATATATTGTACAAGGCTGCTTATAATTCCCTCCCACTCATCCCACCCCCCACCTGGTCCATTCCCTACATGATCCTGTCCCTCTTCTATAGTGGGTACTTCCAACCTCCCCTCACCCCAAGGATGCCCTCCCATCCATCATCCCTCCTCTCATCCCCCTTCCCCCTATCCTGCTGCAGGTTGAGATATCCCATTTAGTATGTATGTCATTTTCTCCCTGAACCAAATTCAATGTGAATGTGGTTTTGCCTTTTTAGCCTTCCTTATTCTCCCCCTCCTTTGCAACCACTTCCCCTACATGGGATAGTTTACCCTACCATGTCTCTCCCCATCTCCTCTTGCCACTTTCCTCTCTCACCTCATAATTTCATCCCTTGAGTATTCTCCCTTCCCAACAAAATCAACCTATGCCCTCTATCCATATGTAACTGTAACCATATACACACACATTCACATATGTATTCGTATGACCACACCCCCTTCTTCCATTATTTTCATAGTGGGAAAGATATCATCACTCACAGATATTGCTTTTCCATATAGGAATGTAAATAGTTCAACTTTGATAAGTTCCTTTCGATTTCTTTTCCCTGATTACCTTCTCAGGCATCTCTTGCTTCTTGTGTCTGGATGTCAAATTTTCTATTCAACTCTGGTTTTTTCCTCAAGAATGCTTGAAAGTCCTCTATTCCACTGAATGACCATATTTTCCCCTGAAACAAAATACTCAGTTTTGCTGGGTAGGTGACCCTTGGGTTCATTCCCAGTTCTTTTGCCCTCTGGAATATCATATTCCATGCCCTTTGATCCCTCAGTGTAGAAGCTGCCAGGTCCTGGGCTATTCTGATTGTGTTTCCACAATATTGAAATTGTTTCTTCCTGGCTGCTTGTAGTATTTTCTCCTTGATCTGGGGATTCTGGAACCTGGCTATAATATTTCTGGGAGTTTTCTTTTTGGGATCTTTTTCAGGAGGTGATCGGTGGATTCTTTCAACCTCTATTTTGCCCTCTGGATCTAAAACATCAGGGCAGTTTTCCTTGAGAATTTCTTGAAGGGTGATTTCTAGGTTCTTTCTTTGATCATGGCTTTCAGGTAGTCCAATAATTTTTAAATTGTCTCTCCTGGATCTATTTTCCAGGTCAGTGGTTTTTCCCATGAGATATTTCACATTGCCTTCTAATCTTTCATTTGTTTGGATCTGCTTAACAGCATCTTGATTTCTCATAAAGTCACTAGCTTCCATTTGCTCCAGTCTAACTCTGAAGGAATGAATCTCCTCAGTGAACTTTTGAGATTCTTTTTCCATCTGGCAAATTCGACTTTTTAAGGCATTCTTCTCCTCATTGCCCTTTTGGGCCTCCTTTGCCATTTGAGTTAGTCTATTTTTTAAGGTGTTGTTTTCCTCAGTCAGGCTGTTGACCCTCATTTCATACTTTTCCTGCATCCTTCTCATTTCTCTTTCCAATTTTTCCTCCACTTCTCTTATTTGATTTTTAAAGTCCTTCTTAAGGTCCTCTATGGCCTGCAACCCACTCATGTTTTCCCCTGGGGCTTTTGGAGCAGGACTTCTGACCTCACAGTCCTTTTCCGCTCTATGCCCCCAAAATAGGAGTCTAGGGTTGCATTTTTCTGTTTCCTTTGCCTTGGCATGTTGCCACTTAATTGCTTGACTTTTGGGCTTGTTGCCACACTATGGCTTTAAGGCCAGATAGAGGAATTTTCATCCCGAACATGTGTGGGGCAACTTCCATTTCTGGCAAGCTGTAAACCCACCCACAACTTCCACCCTAGATCACAATCCAGATCCAGGGAGGTTAAAGCAAGAGCGATTACCCCCCAAGACTGATCGCTGGATCTCCCCATGATTTGTAGGCTGGGAGCCGGAAATGCCTCTGAAAACTACACAGTGGCATGTCTCCTCAGCAGCTTCTAGCCCCCAGGGGAGGGAGTTGACGCATTCCCCAAATACAGGTCCCAAAGTCCATAGGACACTAACCTCTTACTTTGTCCTAGGCAAGTCTATGTTGATAATTCTGGCCTCTCCACAGTTCCTGGTGTTCTGGGGTGCCTCCAGCCGGCTGCTGGCCCTGCCGCCCTGGGGCTAAAACCTCGGCTCACGTGGACCTGGGCTCGGCTCGGCTCCTGCTCTCTGCGTGCTGCCGGCTCCCAGACCACTGCGCTGGTCCTTCCTGCAGGATGCTGGGCTGTCCTCAGCGGGAGGTTAGCTTCTCTGTGTCGTTCTGTGGGTGCTGGGGCTCCAGAAGATTTTCAGAGTCCTTTTTTACATAGTTTGTGGAGAATCTGGGGGCTGAGAGGCTTGGAGGAGCTGTTTCTACTCCACCATCTTGGCTCCGCCCCCCTATTTATCATTTTTATGGTCTTTTATTTCAACTTAGTCTTTCTTCTCTAAATTTCAAAACTACTTTTTATTCTTTGCATGTCTCCTCTTTTGAATATTTACATGTTGGTTTTCTATTTTAAAAGTACTTTCAGTCCCTTAATTTTCTCCTTTTTTCATGAATGCATGATTTTTTTTAGGAATATAGTTCCCCTCACACAGGAAAAAACAAATGGAAGAAGTAGAACAAATCAGAAGAAAACAGTATAAATTCTATCCAAATAATGAGTTTCTTGAAAACTTGAATTGGCAAAAAAAAAAGTCAATAAAAGACTCCATGAGATAGAAATAAAGACTGGGGTCAGAGTCAGCATGGCAGAGAAGCCAGGAATTTGTCAGAGCTCTCCCTAGTTTCCATCAGAAGCAGCATTAAATCAATCCTCTAAATGGATGCTGGAGAGAGAAAACCCACACAAAAATGGAATGAAACAATTTTCCAGCTGAAAATAACTTAGAAGTTGGGGTGGCTAGTTGTTGCAGTGAGTAAGAGCACCGGCCCCATAGTCAGGAGGATCCAGGTTCTATTCAGGCCCCAGTTACTTAACACCCACACAAAAATAACTGGCCATGTAACTTTGAGCAAGTTACTTAACATCAATTGCTTTAAAAAATAACTTAGAAGGATTTCAGGAAAGGTCTGTATTTAAAAGGAGAGCACAGCCCAGTACAGAGGTGTCTGGGCAAGCCAGTGGGAGGCTCTTAACTGCAGTATAGATCAGCAACTGAGGTCCCATGGTTCCTGGCTCAGCAGACTAGTGACACAACAGGCCAGCTATTAGGACTGCAGCTCCAGCACAGAAGGCAAATTGCTAGCCTCTGCACCCAGGGCACAATAGTTGGGAGCAGGCTAGGCCACCACAATGCAGTGGGCAAGCTGCAAGCACCTGATGTCACAGGACAGAAAGCCAGTGAGCAGGTACCTGGTCCTTAGGAAAAGAAACTTGGGAGAGTGTACCCTGTGCCCCAGGAGAAGAGCCCACCTTTTAAAAATGAGCAAAAAAAAAAAAAAAAAAAAAAAAAAAGAGCACTGACCTTAGAAAGCTAATATGGTAACAGGGAAGGTCAAAACACAAGCTCAGAAGAGCACAACAATGTTGAAATTCCTACATGAGAAGCCTAAAAAAGGGGTAACATGGATTGGTCTCAAACCCCAAAAGTCCTATTGGAAAGGCTCAAAATGAATTATAAAAATAAAATAAGAGAGGGGCGGCTAGGTGGCGCAGTGAGTAGAGCACTGGCCCTGGAGAGTTTGGATCCGGCCTCAGAAACTTAACACACACGAACAAAAACCCAGCTCTGTAACCTTGGGCAAGTTACATAACCCCAACTGCCCTCCAAAAGGCAAAAAATAAAATAAATAAAATAAAATAAAGTAATAGAGGTAGAAGAAAAACTGGGAAAAGAAATGAGAGCTATGCAGGAACATTAAGAAAAAAAAGTCAGCAGCTTGGAAAAGAAAAAACAAAAATTGAAGAAAACAACTCCTTAAAAATAGAACTGACCAAATGGAAAAGAAGATAAAAAAAGCTAACTGAAGAAGATTATTCCTTAAAATTTTGAATTGTGCAAGTAGAAGCTAATGATTCTATGAGAAAGTAAGAATCAGTGCAATAAAATAAAAGAAAGAAAGAAAAAAAAACATAAAATACCACATTAGAAAAACAATTGATATGGAAAATAGATACAGGAGAGATAATTTACGAATTATTGGAACAGTTGAAATCCCTGATTTTTTTTTAAAGAGCCTGAACAACATCTTTCAAGAAATTATCAAGGAAAATTGCTCTGATATTCTAGAACCAGAGTAAAATAGAAATAGAAAGAATCCATCTATCAACTCCTGAAAGAGATCCCAAAATGAAAACTCCAAGGAATATTATAGCCAAATTCCAGAACTCCCAGGTCAAAGAGAAAATACTGCAAGAAGAAACAATTCAAATATCAAGTAACCTGTCAGGATTACATAGGATTTAGCAGCTTCTACATTAAAGTATCAGAGGGCTTGGAATATGATATTCCAGAAGGCAAGGGAGCTTGAATTACAACCAAGAATCAATTATTCAGAAAAAATAAACATGATCTTTCAGGGGAAAGGATGGATAATCAATGAAATAGGGGACTTTCAAACTTTCCTGATGAAAAAAAAAAAAGAGGTGAACAGAAAGTTGATCTTCAAATATAAGACTCAAGGGAAGCATGAAAAGGAAAAGAGGAAGAAACAAACAAACCATGTTAGTCAATAAGACTAAACTGTTTACATCCCTACATAAGAAGATGATGCTTATAACACTTGAGAACTATATCTCTATTTGGACAATTAGAGTGTACAGAAAGAGAGGGCATAGGCATAAGTTGACTTTGATGTGAATATGTAAAAAAATAAGGAATAAAAAAGATTCTACAAAGATAAGATGAATGGGGAAGACAGAGTAGGGTAAATTACATAACATGAAGAGGCAAAAAAGTGGTATTACAATAGAGGAAAAGAAGGTATAGGGTTATCATTGTTTGAACCATACTTTCCTTGGGTTTGTTTCAAAGAAGGAATAACATACACCCTCAGATGGGTAGAGAAATTTATCTTACCATATATGGAAGTATCAGGGGAAAGGGGAAAGAGAGCATGGGAGGCTGATAAAATAGAGGGCAGAAATAGGAGGAAAAGGGGGACAAAAAGGGGAGCACTAATTGAAGGAAGGGCACATTGAGGGAGGTAGTGGTCAGAAGCACAACACTAGTTGAGGGAAAGGGTGAAAAGAGGGAAAAGTAAAAATAGGGGGAAATAGGATGGAGGGAAAGACATAGTTAGCAATCATAACTGTTAATGTGAATGGCATGAACTCTCCCATAAAATTGAAGCAGCTAACATAGTGCATTAAAAAAAACAGAATCCTACAATATGTTGTTTACAAGAAACACATATGAAACAGAGAGATACACAGAATAAACGTAAAAGACTGGGCCTAAATATACTGTTTCAGCTGAAATATTAAAAAAAAAATCAATGGTTAGCATACCTGATCTTTGACAAAACAAAAGCAATAATAGATCTAATTAAAAGAGATAAGGAAGGAAACTACATCTTGCTAAAAGGTAACATTCACAATGAAGTAATATCAATACTAAACATGTGCACCAAGTGGCATAGCATACAGATTCTTTGAGGAGAATTTAAGTGAGTTATAGAAAAAAGAGCAAAAGTATAGGAATGGAGGACCACAAATGCCCCTTCATGGAACTAGTGAAATCTAACCACAAAATAAACAAGAAATAAGTGAAGGAGGTGAATAATTTTTTTAGAAAGTTATATATCATCGATTTCTGGAGAAAATTGAATGGGGATAGAAAGAAATATAACTTTTTCTAAGCAGTACATGGCACTTACACAAAAATTGACCATGTATTAAGTTGTAAAAACATGACAATAAAATACAGAAAGGCAAAAATATTAAGTGAATCCTATCCATGATGCAATAAAAAAATTATATGTAATAAAGGGCTGTGGAAAGAGACTAAAAATGAATTGGAAACTAATCTAATCCTATAAATGAGTGGATCAAACAACAAATCATAGAAACATTCAATAATTTTGTAACAGTGCGTGACAATAATGAGACAATGTACCAAAATTTGGGATGCAACCAAAGAAATTCCTAGGGGAAATTTTATATCTCTAAATGTTTTCATGAATAAAATAGAGAGAGGAGCTCAATGAATTCTAATGCTTCCTGAACAAACAGAAAAATCAGTGAAGATAGAGAAATATATTTTTTTTAATAACTGAGTTTTTTTAAAGCAATAAATAGTGTATTAGACCTAATTAAAAAAAAAGATTAAGGAAAATCTCTAAGTATTTCCAATAAATAATTTAATATCCCAAATAATTTAATATCCCAAATGGAAAGGATTTGATACAAATTTTAAATCTTTAAATGTTGTAATCTTTCCCCACTTCATGGGCATGCCCTTTTTCTAATTATATTTTGTGAATTTATGAGAGAATATGACAGACTGCGATTTTTTTTCTGGTTTTTGTATTATATTGAACAACTGATAAAGGATTTAATTGTATCATAGTGAATGATTACATGTAAGTAAGAGGCACACTGATAGGGAATTAGTGATGAGTGATCACTAATGAGTGATCAGTAGGAAGGTAAAAGCTGCCTCTTCCTAGAGGTTATTCTTGGACCTTAAGAAAATATTGTATACTCATAATTTAGTCATCTTTCCTCTCTGGAAACACCAGACAAGGTCACATGAAGGCCAATAGTAGTGCAGAAGGTATTTTAGGGAATGAGAGTGCATGTGTGTGTGTGTGTGTGTGTGTGTGTGTGTGTGTGTGTGTGTGTGTGTGTGTGTAGGGGTAGGTTGTAGAAAGAATCAATGCCTTGCTTGGGTTATAATGATAAATTTTTTTAGAATACTATAATCCCCTTCGACCTGAAAGAAATGTAAAAATAAAACCTCCAAAATGATTTTTTTTGCTGATCAATGTCTAGTATGTAAAAATTTAGAAGTAGTTTTCTTATGATAATTAAACCCAAGAACTTATGAAAGTTTCTTTACCTGACATAATTATAAGCCATTTAACACATTAGTCTTCTTGTCATTTGTTCATGTCATCTGATTCCATAAGACAAGAATAAATTGTAGCTAACAATGTCAGGATGAACAATTTTACTTGCAAAGTCTCAGCAGGGAAGATAATACCAGGTAAGATCTAGAAGCATCATTCCCATATGCTTTAAACTAGTAACAGTTTATTATACACAGTGATAACTATCTAGTTTATCACAGCAAATTTAAAATAGATGCTATTTTTAAATTCCAGAACTTCTTGTAAACTGAAGAAAAATATCAAGTCTCAAGTTGAAATTGTAACCTGAAAAAATTCAGTTTGAGCATTGAGTATCCTAGAAGCACAAAGGGCAAGCAAAGAGGGGCTATTCTGATGGTAGGAGGGCCATCCATTTTCTTTCTCTCTCTCTTTTTCAATTCAGCAAACATGTATGAAACACGAGGGAAATGTATTGTATTACGTGCTGATATACTGTTGTGGTGGAAGATATAGTTATAAATGACATGGACCTTGACCTCAAAAAACTTATATTCTGTTTCTTATCATGAAAAAAACAAACAAAACTTTAAACTTTCTTACCTTTACTCATACACTCAATTGCCTAGAAATATCCATTGTCACATCTTTGTGTGACCTATTTTCTTTTCTATCGTGAGATATTTTGAACTTAAACTGTTTTTCATGTGTAGTTCAGCTCAAATCTTTTTGAAAGTAGATGGAAAAGCAAATCTCAGCAAGAATGTTTCTAGTGACACATAGTTCCTCTCCTCCTTAATCTTGATATGAATAGCAACAAGCTGAACCAAGAAAACGTGCTTGACTGTCTGATCTGAGTGAGCAGGGAGTGATACATTCATTGTTGGATTGGTACAATTGGGCTCAGGTCATCCTTTGTGATAAATGGGAGATAACTCAATGCTTTCTCCTCAATCCCATAGGGACCGTGAGTGATGTTGTTATCCTTACTTCTTTTCTTTCAGGATTTTGTGTACTCCATTCATGTTCACCTCATAAATCCTCTTATAGTGATTTCTCTTTGTGATACAGTGATAGCCCTATGGTAAGGTCATAACTCTGTGGCAGGACTTCTAGAATGAGGTTTATAGTTTCCAAGAGAGTTCCAGCCCTTACCTCAATAAGGATTGAGATTAAAAGCAGAGAGGCTAAGAGAAGACAGAAAAGCAAGTAGGCCTTAGCCTGGTGCCCTAAGGAATGGGTGGGAACACATGGGAATGATACACAAAACTATACTCACTTAGTCCTAGGGAAAAAGTGTACATTCTCTATGAAAATGCCCTGGGGCAAAGGATGTTTGTTCCATGATATTACACTGGACAGAGTGGGGGTATAGAAGTGAGGAGGTGGGAATAGCAGTTTTTATTTTTTTAATATATTTGTTTGAATAATTTTTGTTCCATTAAATTGTGAGCTCCTTAAAAGTAGGAGCTGCTTCTTGCCACTCCCCCCTCATTTATATCCGATGCTTAGCACAATTTCTGGCACACAGTAGGCACTTGAATGTTTGTTGGGTTGTATTGTTGACATGGCTTGACATAATAATACTGTAATCTCAGATGTAAGAATGCCAGTATCAAAATGACAGTATCAAAATTCTTCAAGTAAGGTGTTATTTCACTGGTAACTAGGCAAAGGTTACACATTTATACCAAATAGGAGAATAGTTTTTTGAGATAATACATAAACTGTGTGATTCTCAGAGCCCTTGGTTTACTTTTCTACCACTCTCCATCGTCACCATGAGAGTGCAAGAGTACTACACAAGACTGAGTGCCATTTGTTTCAGGTTCATTGAATACCATGGCCACAATATTCCTCACCTACTGGTCTGATGATAATAGGTATCTCTATACCTGCTTAAGTTGATCTGGGAAAGTAAATGTGACCTCTTATTAGAACAGTATGCAAAGCTTTTCCATCTTCTTAAAACATTACAGGGACATCAAGAACCTAATGTTACATCTATACCATGATAAGGCAGGATTTTATGGGGAAGGTTAATGTGATACTTAATGCAGCTTCACTGAAACTATTTTTCCTTATTCCTGCATGCAACAGTCATATTTTTGAGTCAATATTGAGAGGATATATTATATCCTTTTAATTTTGATTCACATAACACTACATAAAAGAGATATATCAATTTTGACAGGTGGTAAAATCAATTGAATACTGTACCTAAAATTGAGAAGACATACATCCAATCTTTAATGCTTATCATCTGTGTGAGCTTGGGCTAATAATTTAACTGCTACCTGCCTCCATTTTCTCATTCATAACATGGAGATAATAATAGCATCTACCTTCCAGGGTTGTTGTGATGATAAAATGAGATATTATTTGCAAAGCATTTTGCAAATCTTAAAGTGTTATATGAATGTAAACTATCATCATCATCGTCATTATCTTCCTCATCAGTTGTCATCATCATCTCTCAAGAAAGGAGTCTGGCTAAGAGTTAGACAATGCAGGGGCAGTTAGGTGGTGCAAAGGATAGAGTACTGGCTATGGAGTCAGAAGCAACTGCGTTCAAATTTTGTCCGATACTCACCACCTATGTAATTCTGTATAAGTCTTTTGACTCCTAATGCCTCCAAAAAAAAGAGCAAGACAACAAATGAAGGATAAAAGGTTTAAGGAGTTTGTGACTTAGAAAAGTATAGCTTATTAGAAGTTAGGAGAATCAAGTATACAAAGCTGCTAAGATCTCTAAATTCCAAAAACTGTTAGGGGTTATAGGAGGCTAACATTAAATACTCATTTTCAAATGGAAAGTCATCTAGTCTGTGGAAAGAAAGAAAAGGAAACTTCTTCCATTGAAAAGTCATATATCAATGTCTTTGAGTCAGAGAAAAACAGCTATAAAATAATTCTGAAAGTCTGAGGTTTCCTTTAATCGATTTAACATTATATGAGAAACAAAAAGGTTAAATCACCACTATTGTCATTTTTCAGTTGTGTTCCAACTCTTTGTGACTCCTTGTGGGATTTGCTTAACAAAGATATTGAAATGCTTTTCCATTCAGTTCTTCATTTTTTTTAGATGAGAAACTGTGGCAAACAGAGTTAAGTGACTTGCAGAAGGTCACACAACTAGGAAGTATCTGGGGTCAGACTGAATTTAAGGAGATGAGTCTTCCTGACTCAAGAACTCAATATCCACTGTGCCACCTAACTCTCCCAAATAATCATTAGATCCCATAAAAATATAATGGTTATAGCTTCTTACTGTTACTAAAGATGTTTTTAAATTTGACTTCAATAAAGCCAAGATGAATGAATGTAAAAAACATTCAAAGGAAAAAGTAGACTGTTTTTAAATTAAAAAATGGAAGTAAAAGACCATTTTATATAGCATTTTTTTTCTGAACACATAGTGAACTTTAATAAATTAATGTCTGTTGTATAAATCTCTATACCTGCCAGCTATTTAACTAACAAAATAAAATTTATGGGGCAGTTAAGTGGCACAGTGAGTAAGAGTGCCGACTCCAGAGTCGGGAGGACCCGGGATAGGTTCCAGCCTTGGTATTTAGCACCCACACATAAAATAACTAGCCGTGAACAAGTTACTTACTTAACCCCAATTTCTTTAAAAAAATGAAACAAAACAAAATTTAATTCTACCTGATGCTTTGGAATAACTTAATGATTGAGGGGAATTGATAACACTGGTAGACCAATTGAGAATCTTGCTGCCATCTTCATTATTTTAAGTTGAATTATTTTGACCCAACTTATCCAGTGATTTTTGGCATTGAATTAAGAAAAGAATAACTATAGGTATACCATAATTGGTAGAGGATAGCTACCAACAGAATCATAGAATGTTTGAGCTAGCAATGGATTCTAGACTTAACACATATCCTTAACATTACTTATGGTGCAACCGCAGTACTAAGACATAAAATGGTTTGCCAAAAGTGATATAACTTA
This sequence comes from Gymnobelideus leadbeateri, assembly GCA_011680675.1. NCBI lineage: Eukaryota > Metazoa > Chordata > Mammalia > Diprotodontia > Petauridae > Gymnobelideus > Gymnobelideus leadbeateri. The sequence goes on along the minus strand of WOXC01004890.1, from coordinate 121,937 downwards.
AAAGTGACAAATTCCAGATTTGAGTCTTGTCATTAGACCTCGGGGCTAGTTTTCTTTAAATGCTGATATACTGTCAACCATATAGATTATCCAAATGACCAGAGGACTATGGTAATCACCTTTTTATAAATGACCAAACCCTGAGTAAATATATAGGGGAGGATCCATTATGGAATTGCTCAATATCACTCCCACTCCTACTGTAAATATTGGAATACCATAGCCTTCTAATGGAATTCAGGGAAGATCACTTTCTTATCCTCGGACTACTAAACACATTGTATAAAATATCAGTAGATTTACCTATCATAACCCTGAAATAAATACCTTACCTTAATACCATTGATGGTGGACTCTTTGTATGTCTTTAGTAGTTGAAACAGAGAACTGGTTCCCATTTAAAACAATCAAATATCAGTATTACTTTTCAAGTGTAACAATAGTAAAAAGAGGTATTTATTCTTTGGTGAGGATAGAGGTCATGTATGTGGTCCAAGCTTGACTCAGGCTTGTCTGGTTGTTCAAGCTCAGTATTGGAATGAAATGAGACACTTATGATCCCTTGAATACTTTAATAAAAAGTAGTAAATTTAACAATTGCACAGAAAGGATAATCAACAAAGATGCAACTTTGATTCAAGGTAGCTACAAATCCCCTTGTCTGCACATAAAATTTTATCTGGGGGTGGAGCCAAGATGGTGGAGTAGAAACAGTACTTCCACAGTGCTCCAGACCATAACATTTCAAAATTATGTAAAAGGGGGCTCTGAATAACCTTTGGAGCTCCAAAAACCACAGAACGACACAGAGAAGCTGACTTCCACTGAGGACAACCCGGCAGCCCAGCAGCACTCTGGGAGCCAAGCCTAGGTCCAAGTGAGCAGCGGTTTTAGCCCCAGGGTGGCCAGGCCAACAGCTGGCTAGGGGAACCCCAGAACAGCAGCAGCTATGGCTTTTCCAGAATTATCAACACATAGATGCCTAGGAAAAAGTGAGAGGTTAGTGCCCTATGGACTTTGGGACCAGTATTTCGGAAGGCATCAACTCCTTCCCCTGGGGGTAAGAAGGAGACACAGCACATACGCCATTTTGCAGCTTCAGTTGCAGCTTCAGCTCCTGGATGGTGGACTGTAGGTGGATCCAGCTATCAGTCTGGGGGGTAATCGCTCTTGATTTAACCTCCCTGGATCTGGATTGTGAGCTGGGGTAGAGATCTTGGGGTGTGTGTCCAGCTTGCCAGAGCATGTGGAGACTTCAAGGAGGCCACCCAACTAATACCTCTAGCAGCTGAGAAGACCCCAAAGTTTGGGACAGAAGCTCCCCTGTCCGGCGGCAGAGTCCTACTGTGGCAACAAGCCCAAAAGTCAAGTAATTAAGTGGCAGCATGCCTAGGCAAAGGAAACAAAATAAAAATAAAAATTCAACATTAGACTTCTATTTTGGGGGCAAAGAGAGTTGAAGCATGGAACAGGATGAAGACTGGGAGGTCATAACTCCTGCACCAAAAGCCTCAAATGAAAATACAAGCGGGTTACAGGCCATAGAGGACCTTAAGAAGGATTTTAAAACCCAAATAAGAGAAGTGGAGGAAAAATTGGGAAGGGAAATGAGAATGATGCAGGAAAAGTATGAAATGAGAGGCAACAGCCTGACTGAGGAAAATAACATCTTAAAAATAGACTAACTCAAGTGGCAAAAGAGGCTCAACAAGGCAATGAGGCGAAGAACGGCTTAAAAAGCTGATTTTGCCAGATGGAAAAAGAATCTCAAATGCTCACTGAGGAGATTCATTCCTTCTGAATTAGATTGGAGCAAATGGAAGCTAGTGACTTTATGAGAAATCAAGATGCTGTTTAACAGATCCAAGCAATTGAAAAAATAGAAGGAAATATGAAATATCTCATGGGAAAAACCACTGACCTGGAAAATAGATCCAGGAGAGATAATTTAAAAATTATTGGACTAGGGGTGGCTAGGTGGCGCAGTGAGTAAGAGCACTGGCCTCGGAGTTGGGATGACCCGGGATCGAAACCGGCCTCGGAAAATGAGCACCCACATATAAATGATGACTAGCCGTGTAAACTTGAGCAAGTTAATTAACCCCAATTACTTTAAAAAAATTATTGGACTACCTGAAAGCCCTGATCAAAGAAAGAAACTAGAAATCATCCTTCAAAAAATTCTCAAGGAAAATTCCTCTGATATTTTAGACCCAGAGGGGGAAATAGAGGTTGAAATAATCCTCCAACCACCTCCTGAAATAGATCCCAAAAAGAAAACTCTTAGGAATATTATAACCAGGTTCCAGAATTCCCAGTTCAAGGAGAAAATACTACAAGCAGCCAGAAAGAAATGAGTTCAATATTGTGGAAACACAACCAGAATAGCACAGGACCTGGCAGCTTCTACATTGAGGGATCGAAGGGCATAGAATATGATATTCTGCAGGGCAGAGTACCTGGGATTAAGACCAAGAATTATCTACCCATCAAAACTGCGTATCTTGTTTCAGGGAAAAATATGGTCATTCAGGGGAATAGAGGACTTTCAAGCATTCTTGAGGAAAAAAAACAGAGTCGAATAGAAAATTTGACATTCAGACATAATAAGCAAGAGATACTTGAAATGGTAAACAGGGAAAAGAAATCAAAAGGAACTTATCAAAGTTGAACTATTTACATTCCTACATGGAAAAACAATAACTGTGACTGATGAATCCTTTCTCAGTATGAAAATAATTGAAGAAGTGTATATGGGCATATGAATACATATGTGAATGTGTGTGTATATATGTTTACAGGTATACATGGACAGAGCGCAGAGGTCAAATTTAGTGGGAAGGGATGATACTTAAGGGGTGAAGTTAAGAGGTGAATGAGGAATGTGGCAAGATGAGATGGGGAGAGATGGGGAGATAAACTATCTCATGTAGAAGAGGCAAGGGGAAGTAGTTGCAGGGGATTGGAAGAACAGGAAGGCAAAAAGGCAAAACCATATTCTCATTAAATTTGGCTCAGGAAGAAAATAACATACATACTAAATGGGATATCTCTCCCTGCAGGAGAGTAGGGGTGAGGGGCATGAAAGTGGGGGGATGATGGAAGGGAGGGCATGCTGGGGGGAGGGGAGATTGGAGTCACCCACATTTGAAGAGGGATAGGGTCAAAGGGAATGGACCAGGTGGGGGGATTGGGTGGGAGGGAAATATAGCCAGTCTTTTACAATATATCTACTATGGTAATGTTTTGCATAGCTATACATGTACAACATATACTGAATTTCTTATCTTCCCAGCAGTAGTGGGTGATAAGGGACAAAGGGCATGGATCTGGAATTCTAAGTTTTCAAATTAAATGTTTCAAATCTATATAAATAATATTGTTAATACTATTTTGCATGTAACTGGGAGATAATATGTGCAGGCATTAGGACACAGAGATTCACCTTGCCCTAATGGAAAAGTCGAAGGAGGTATGGGAGAAGATATGGGAGAGAGCAGATTAGATAACGGCATATCCTGTTGGACTGCTATTCTGGAGTGGTGGGTAGGGGAAAAATGGGGAAAAAATTGTAACTCAAAATCTGGCAGAAATGAATGATGTAAACCAGAAGTTAATAAAGCATTTGGAAAAAAAATAAAAGAAATTTATCTGTTTGGCCATGATTCAGATGACTGATTGGCATGACAAAGAGAAGTCTGTCAGCTCTGAAGGTTATGAATCTTCTTATGCTGACCGTTTTTTATGCCCTAGTTTAGAGGATCCTGCATCATTTGGCCAAATGATTATCTCATTTAGACTATCTCAGGGACAGTCTTTTGAAAAAGTAAATAGCCCAGCTTACATAGTAGAGACTTAGTAAAAAGTGGCCTTGTTCACATCACATGAATTGTTGTTTGTCCTTTATTTTTTGAAGAGGACTATTGACAACACATTGTGTGATATGTGACGTCATGGAATGTGTGTAAATTAGATTTAATTGAGGCCGAGTTATCTCTCTCTCTCTCTCTCTCTCTCTCTCTCTCTCTCTCTCTCTCTCTCTCCTCTCTCTCTCTCTCTCTCTCTCTTTCTCTCTCTCTCTCTCTCTCTCTCAGTATATATATATATATATATATATATATGTGTGTGTGTGTGTGTGTGTGTACACACACATATATGTATACATGTATATATAAACACATGTATATACACATATATACATACACAAACACATATCTGTCTATCTATATTTATAAATTCTGTACTCAAAATGTCACTTCAGAAATGAGGGGATATAAATATATTTTCATAACTTTTAAAAGTGCCAAAATTCATAATAATTATTATGGAAAATTCAAGATTTTTTAAAATTTAGTATTTCTCTCTCTCTACAAGCATATTATATTATGTTTAATTGATTTTATTCTATTTAACTATGGATTTTATGTCTTCCTGGGCTTCTTTGAATTCTTCATATTTATCATTTCTTACTATCAAGTAAGGCTATTTTATTTTATGTACCCCTTTTTTTTTGTTTTGGTTATTGGCTAATCATAGGAAGAACTAAATAGCATAGTGAATAAAGCAGTGGACTTTGAACCAGGAAGGTATAAAGGTATAGATACTTCAATATATATATAATTTATAAATAAGTACTATGATGATAAAATGATGATGGTGATGATGATGATGATCATCATCATCATCATTGATTTAAAGTTGGAAAAGATCTCAACCCCTTCATTTTATAAATAGGGAAACTAAGTCATAGAGAGGTCATGTTACTTTCCCACATCCATCTATATAGTAAATGGCAGAAGTGTCATTTTTACCTAGGCCTTCTTCCTTTAAGTCCACTGTATTTTTTCTTCTCCCAGTGGAAAAGGATAGATATTCTAGGGATTAGAAATGAAATATAAGTGAAGATTAGGTTCAAGGGACCAAATCTGCACAAACTACATCCCATGCCACTGAATGACTAAATATAAAAAGTATTGATCAAAAATATCACATTGGTGTCAACCAAAAAATAAGTTTAAAATGAAATGACCCTGGTATCTCTGCATGGGTTGATTTTATTCATACTTTTTTGTTAGTGACTTGAATGATGCCATGAATATCAATCATCAAATTTCAAGATGACTCAAAATTAGAATGGAACCTCACACATCTAATGATACAATCAAGATTTTAAAAAATATATATCTTGATAGGTAATAATGATTGGTTAGATGTAAGAAAATGAAATTTGATGGGACAGATGTCAAATGTTACCTTTAATTAAAAAAGTCAACAATGTCAATATAGGCTGGGTGAGGAATAACTGTGTAGTAGTTCTTATAGGTGAAAAAGACATTAGCATTTTAGTCTCCTAATTCGACCTTAGTTGACAAATTAATGTTCCACTCAGATATAATATTATAATTCAAAAAATGTATAAGCTTTAGAATGTTGAAGGTAATGTGTACACTCCAACATTGAGGAACTGCTGCTAGACTCATAAAACCTTGACTTCTGTGCCACTCCCTATTTTTTTATAAACTTTAAGTTCCCCCTGCTTTGGATTCAAGAATGTGCCATAGAGAAGGTTCAGTTCTAGGAAAACGTGACTTCAAAGGGGAGGGGTTACTTTCCCTTTTATTACAACCTTTGTTTTATCAAAATCCCTCTCCATGCCTCTGGGGACAAATTACATAAAATCATGTTTAAGGCTATTTCTCTGTTATCCAGGTATAATATATATCAAATGTTCAATATGCCGATATTTCTTACACAAAAGGAATGCTAATCTTAAAAGAGAATGCAGTAACAACTTGTAACCACTGTTAGAATCTACTTGGTGTCTGATTCTTAAACCTCATTAGAATAGAAGGCATTTTTTTTAGTACTGGTGATTAAGCATTTCATATTTAACCTAGACTATTCTCTGTCAAAACAAATCTATATGATTTTTGTTAAAATTGGTCAAGCCTAAGCCAAACTATTTTTTCTGTGTCAATTCAATTCAGAATCTTCCCCATCTTCTAGCAATATTTCTGCCTTAGGACTCAGTACCCCTAGATATTTTGAACACACAATGTCATTTCCAAACTTGGACTATTCTACCACAAGATTAATATTTTTCACCTAAGATCAAAAACAAGGCAGCCCAAGTGAAGGTTTAGCCCTAGAAAACTACCACTCAAACTATCTCATGACTTGGAGAAAAACAAACAAACAGTAGAAGTTTGCGTCAAAGAAAAAAAAAAAAGAGCTGAATATGTGATTCTTCTGTTACTAACATCGATCAAATAATTAGTTCCTTCAGTACCACAAATAATAAAGGGGTGATGAGTCATGCATGATCAGAAGTTCACATGTGCTGACCTGGAACCAAGAATGGCAGTTCTGAATATGTATCATATGATACTCTGAAGTGTTGTTGTTGTTTTCAAGTTCTAGGTGCAACACTTTAGGAAGGATATTTATTATTTTATATGTAACTAGGTGAAGGTAACTGAGAAATGGAAGAGACTGAAAATCATTCAGTTACATGATTGGTTGAATAATAGGGCATAGATAATTTAAAGAAGAGAAAACTCAGCATAAGTAGGTTGATAGCTGCCTTCAAATATGCAAGGGCTGTTATGCAAAAAAAATGGATTAGATTTGTTTTATTTAGCCTCCAAATAAATAAGGGAAATTAATAATTTGTTTTTCCCTTGAGAAAAACACGTACCCCCTTATTGTATGTTTTGAAGCAGAGGATGCAGGGGTGGCTAGGTGGTGGCTAGGTGGCACAGTGAGTAGAGCATCAGCCCTGAAGTCAGAAGGACCTGAGTTCAGATCCGACCTCAAACACTTAATGCACACACAAACAAAAACCTAGCGGTGTGACCTTGGGCAAGTTATTTAACCCCAATTGCCCTCCAAAAAAAAAAAAGAGGATGAAACCAATTTATCAATAATATTACATTATGTTTGGGCCAAACTGTAATTGATGAAATCTAAGGTTCTTTATTATTCTGATATTCTATGAAGTTGTAGAAATATGTTTTAGTATGACAAAACAAAAAACTTATAATTAGAGTTGTCTAAAATTGGTAAGAGGTGCTTGGAGATGTAGTGACTTTCCTCTCTCTGGAGACTGGATGACAAGTGGATTGGATGACCACTTGTCAGGGGTGTTTTAAAAGAGATTCTCATCAGTTAGAATTTTAGAGTAGATAATATCTGAGTATGTGCCCAAGGTCCTATGATTTTATAAATATATAATCATTGACTGATAGATATGAGAATATGACAATGTTTGGTACAAAGTTAATGACCTTTAAGTGACTGACTAATCTTTTTAAGGGCATTAAGGTAATTGTTGAATAATGAACCTATTGTTCAAATCCATTATGCATTTCTCTGCTTAGACCTCACCAGATACCACCAAAGAGAGCTTGGTGGCACAATGAATAGAGTGTTGGGCCTAAAGTCAGAAAGATTCATCTACCTGAGTTCAAATCTGGCCTCACATATTTACTAGCTATGTGATCATGGTCAAGTCATTAACCCTGTTTGCCTCAGTTTCCTGATCTATAAAATGTGCTGAAGAAGGAAATGTCAAACCACTCCAGTAACTTCCACAGAGCTAACAAAAAGCAAAACAAATGGGGTCGGGAAGAGTTGGACATAACTGAAAACTGACTGAACAACAATGACTATAGGTACCACCAAGAAATTGAATACTGGACATCACATGGATTTATGGGATATTAGAAAAATAGGGGAATATAGAGGTAATCCAGATCTAACTCTTTATTTGATAGAATAGGAAACTAATGCCCAGATAGTTTAGATGCATGACTATTTTTCTCCTCCCCCTACCTCCAGGGACAGAGAGATCAGAGAGAGTGTATATTTATTTTTCATTTCTGTATATATCACTTTATTGATACAGAGAACTTAGGACACAAAATCTGCTCCTGCCCCCATAACACATTATAGTTTTAGTTGTTCAGGAGACAGATAAATGAGCTGCCAAAAGAGATGAATGAGCTGCTAATCCCAACACAGTTGTTGGGTATCAGAGAAAGACTTGAACCCAGGCATTTCTAACTACAAAGCTGATACTTTATCCATTGCCCTAAAATACTCTTTGAATTATTACTTCAGCAATTTTAAAGTCTTTCCCAAAGTGGAAAAAAATAATGAAATGGAAATTATAGGGTAAAGAAAATAGAGAAGTTGGGGGGAAGAAAGGTTAAGAGAGATAGTTGGTTAGTATCAGAACCAGGACTATAACACAACAAGACCCTAATTATAATTCAAATTTACATATCAATTTAACCTTTCCCAAAATTTTTCCCTACAAGTCTATGAGATAAATAATAGAAATATTATCCCAATTATACAGATGAATAAATTGAGGTTTGGGGATGTTAAGCTAAAGGACATGAAGGTGATTAGTATCAGAACAAAGACTAGAAAATTATGACATTATAATACTAATAGCTTACATATGTGTAGTTTTGTTTGAGGTAGTATTCAGGCACAGATCTCTCAAGTTCCCATTCAAAACTCCAAGTTATGCCTCACTATGGCATCATTGCCTCTCTTCATTTTTATACATTTCATTTTAAGTTATTACCTTGTGTTCTGTTTACTATACTTTCCACTTTCTCATTTTTCTTCATGAAACATATTTATAGGGATCCTGTCACAAAAAGGGCATAATAATCAATACAATAATAATTATATTAGTAAACTGATATCAATGTCACATTAATGAATCAACTGTACAATGCTGTAATAGTATATTACATAATGGCAATAACTGTAATAATAAAGCAAGCAAATAATGTAAAGAAGAAGGTTAAATCTGATTTAGGCAAAAAATATGATTGTTTGTCTGAAAGTTATCCGTGAAAAGTGACTCTCTCAAGTTAGCAAATTACAAGGAAATAACTATTGATAGATATGTGTAGGGTTATGTAGGCAGGGTGAGGATAATATAGTCTAACTCAGATAATGAAAACAGATAGGAGTCATCCAAACATAACACCAAAGTATCACATCAAAAAAAGAAGAAAGGGGCTGAAAGGCTTCTCTTTACAACTCTGCTCCTGCCTCTTCCCTAAATAAACGTATCAGTGAGGAAGTTGACAGTGTCATAGAATCATATAGAGTTGTCAGTGGTTATCTAACCCAAGTCATACACCAAAGACTGGCTGCTATACACAGCCTACAAGTGGCTTTCCAATATCATCTTGACGTCTTTCAAAGAAGGGAAACTTTTCTCCACTATAGGCAGTGCATTCTATTTTTGAATATCCCTAATTATCAGAAAGTTTTTTTTTTTCACAGCTTCTATCCACTGATCCAAGTTCTACTCTCTGGAGTCAATCAGAACAAGTCTATTCCCTCCCTCTTCCACATAAGAATTTTTCAAATACCTGAAGATAGCTATTCTATTCTCCTTTCAGTATTCACTTATCCAGGCAAAACATGCTGACCTCCTTCAACAGATCAAATCAGGATACTTCCTAGATATTTCCCAAGATGGAATTTATTTTAAAGTAATGGAAAATTCAAAGGGATTAGGTGTACTGGTATGTAGAACCAGCTTGAACAGGCTTTTGAGTCATGATAATTATATTTTCAGTGTTGGACTTTAAAACATCAGAAAAAGCAAATGCTACAAATCAGAGCTTGCTTCATTGTTATTTTGATTTCTAGGCTTAAGAGTGTGATAGAGAAAATGTTAATAATACAAATTAAATTTAAGAGTACATCAAATACATACAGACACATATATAAAACAAGCAAACAATGTAATTGCATATATATGTGTCTCTCCATGTATATATATATATGCATGTGTATATATACACATATAATACATAGACATATACACACATATTGCTGCTTTGGGATGGAGGGAGAAATGCTGCTAAATATGCACACACATACAGTTCATATATATATAAAGAGAGAGACAGAGAGACAGAGAGAGACAGAGACAGAGAGAGAGAGAGACAGAGACAGAGACAGAAACAGAGAGACACAGAGACACAGAGACACAGAGACACAGAGAGATGCAAAGAGGTAGGGATAACCTGTTATATCTGTTATATTTACCAGCACACATGTTGGGAGATAACCCTAAACAATGTCCTCTGGGTGTATTTTGTTTGTGACCTGGCCTGTAATTTTATTGTCATAGGGGAAACTGAGTGAGAAAATTACCCTACCATTTCAAATGACATACAGAGAGTTACCTAGGTTAATGTTTTGAGTGGTTGGGAAGTTAAATGATTTAAAGAGGTCCCATAACCAGCATGTGTGAAAAGCAGAATTTTAACCAGATGTCCTGATTGTAAGTTTGGCTCTCTATCCAGTCTATCATTGTGCTTATCATCAGCTGAGATACTTTCTAAAGTAAAGGGATTTCTGTTTCATGTTATAAGGACTAGGCAAGCTATCAATACATGTGAATGGGAGAGTGACATATTTAGTAGATCTATGAATTAGAACATTTTGGCTGAAGTATACCAACAATCTGGGAAAACAAGTGACATCTCAGTTAATGGGAAAGTCTCTGAAGAGGAAGTAATGCACAAAAAAAAATATTAGGGTAGATACTAAAGCTCTTCACAATAATAAAAAATGGAATTATAGTTTGGTATTGTCTCCTTTGCAAAATTTTCTCTGTAGCAGAGGCAGGGGAAATGAATATACAAAGAAATCTTAGTATGTTAGTATTAATGTAGAACTTTAGAGTGGTGTATTTTAATTTTCTTAAATCAGTTTTAATCTGATCCTCTAAATCTGATAGATTTGGAGACAAGTCTTATTGTGTTTTTCTTTGTATTTTTCTCTATAAAAATAGACCAAAAAATAAAGGAATTTAAGATATAAAAAACTAGCTGTAGGTACAAAGACTTTCATTCCCTTGATAGATTGGATTTTGGCCTATAGATAACTAAAACCAAAATATAATTTAAAACCTGTTACTAATGGACAAAGTAGAGCTTTGTCACTTTTTTAATACCATTGATTATGTTTTAAGTCAATGTGTAAAGAGATGACCAATTTCTCTATTCAGAATTATCATATTAATTTTGTTTTGTGTTCACATTAAGTAGAGTGATTAGAATTCTGAAAATTCTTGTAGCAGATGATCATTTAAAAAAATAATTTTAATTTTATGTTTGCCTCCAGCTGAATTAAACCAATTCCATATTGGCAGGGCTCTGCATTTTTAGGTGTTTGCCAGTATAAGGCATTCATAAAATAGTGTCTATTGAAACTGTTGTCAGTGTCAGGTAAATTCAAACTCTAGTCGGTGAAAGATGACTTTTATCTTCTATGCTTCCACACATGGTACTGTCAATAACTTCAGGAAAAAAAAGTTTCCATAAGAACATAACACATATGAATAAAAAGAGAAACATTTTAATTCATCTGGAAAATGTAGTGCAACTCTTACCTTTTTTCCATTGAAGGAGTCAAAAGATTACTATGTGTTTCCAAAAAGAAAATGGTTTATGGGAATTTACCAGACTTATCTACTATGGGATTTCTATATTTCTTCCTTCTCCCTTCCCCTCCTTAAAGGTTTTACTTTTGACCACTCCCTCCCTCAGTATTCCCTCCCTATGACTCCCCCTTCTTTAGCTACCTTTTCCTCTTGCTACTATTTCCCTCCCTTCTAACCCCCGCCACCCGCTTATGCCCCCCTTACTCCTTCTACTGCCTATAGGGCACAATGGATATTTATACTTATCAGAGTATGTTATTCCCTCTTTGAACCCAAACCAATGAGAGTAAATTTCATACAGTTTTCCTCTCCCTCCCCCCTTTCCCTTAATTATAATGAGATATTTTATCTTTTCACATCAGAATCTTAAACTTAATTGACTATGTTGATCCCTCTTTGAACCAAAAACAATGAGAATAATGTTCAAATGATGTTCCTCTCCTTCTATCCTTCCCCTCTACTATAGTGTGTCTTTATGCCTCTTTGCATGGCATAATTTACCTTTTTCTGTCTCATCCTTTCCTTTTATCCCATTACTATCCCTTTGAACCCCTTAATAAGGTGTTTTTTAATCACCAGAGTAGTTCATTTGTACCCACACCCTCTATCTATGTATATCCCTTTTAAAGGTCATGATAATCATATAAATTTCAGTATTGACAAGTATCAGATTCTCATCTAGGGATGTAAATGATTTGTTCTTATTGCATCACAAGTTATGTGCACGTTGCATGAATGTTCATGTCTGCATCTGTGTCTGAAAATGTGTTTTCCTTGTTGCTTTTTTATATCTTGCTTGAGTCTTGTAATTGGAGATCAAATTTTCCATTGAGTTCTCGCTTTTTCATCAGGGAAGTCTGGAAGTCCCTTATTTTATTAAATGACCATATCCTTGCCTGAAAAATTATTCTCAGTTTTGCCGGGTAGTTGATCTTTGGTTGCAGTCCTAGCTCTTTTGCCTTACGAAATATAAAATTCCAATCCCTCTGATCTATTAATGTAGAAGCTGCTAGGTCCTGTGTAATCCTCTCTGTAGTTCCACAATATTTGAATTGTTTCTTTTTGGCTGTTTGCAGTATTTTCTCCTTGACCCTGTAATTCTGTAATTTGGCTACTATATTTCTTGGAGTTTTCAATTTGGGATCTCTTGCAGGGGGAGTCTTCAGGTGAATTCTTTCGATAACTATTTTATCTTCTGATTCCAGGACTTCAGGACAGTTTTCTTTGACAATCTCTTGGAGGATGTTGTCCAGGCTGCTTTTTTCATCATGGCTTTCCAGTATGTCTCCTGGATCTGTTCTCCAGGTCAGTTGTTTTTCTAGTGAGATATTTTATACTTTCTTCTAATCTTTCAAACTTCATGTTTTGTTTGATTAACTCTTGGTGCATCATAGAGTCCTGAGCTTTGATTTGACTGATTCTGATTTTTAGTGAATTAGGCAGGCTCAGCAGGTGGCAGCATCCAGTGCTGATGTCTTCAGATTCCCCTTGTAGTGCTGAGGTCCACCTAGGCTTCTGTTGTTAGCTCTTGCTGGCTCTAACCCATGGGCTTTGGGACTCTTGCTGGTCAGGTGAGGTGGGGCTTGTTGGGACCCCTCCTGCCCTTCACTTCACACTCCTTACTGACTCAGTTATACCTTTTATCAGTGATTCCTAAGCCTGAGGCTATTTTCTCTAATTCAAGATTTTACTCTGGGTGGGACATTTGTCTCTGGATTTTCTAGGTCAGGGAGGGGGATTCAGAGCAGCCAGAGTTTACTTTGCCATCCTGGACCCTGGAAAATCAGGCAGGTGATTTTGAAACTTCCTCCCATCCAGTGGTGAGATGTTTGTGAGAAAGCTGCGAATCCCCCTTGCTGTGGCTGAGTCTGCTGCCTGAGGCTCTTTCCCTCTCCACTGTGGTCTACTCTCTAGTCTGGCCTGGTGCAGCCCCCATGTGCTTTGTGCTCCCCTTGCCCTGACCCACGGGGGCACTTTCCTGGGATTTTGACATTGTCTGTCTCCCAGTGGATTCTGACACTAAAATCCATTCAGATTAACTTTTTAAAGTTTAGTGACAGGATGCATGGAGGAGCTTAGAAACGTTACTGCTTGCATTCTGCCATTATGGCTCTACCTCTATGTTTATATTACTGAAATATGAAACAGAGAGTTGACCTTGATGCCAGAAATCCCTGGGTTGAGAAATCCTTCCTCTAACAAATATCGAATATGTCACCCTGGTTAAGTCACTTAATATCTCAGTATTTGAGGGAATTCTCTAAGCATAGAAATTTCAGAGAAAATCCTGACCTTCACTTGTCAAGCTGATACTGTGACACTGTGTATTCCTGTTTCTCTTATATATTTTAATAGTATGTTTTTCCAGTGACATATATAGATAACTTTTTACTTTCATTTTTTATAAAACTTTGAGTTCCAAAGTTTCCTCCCAATCTTTCCTCCTCCCAAAGTGTAATGGCAAGCAAAGAAGTAATTAACAACTTATTTCAGTTCAAGCTTCTTCTGAGCCTTGCCCATGATTGAGAAAGAGAACTTGTGAACCCCACAACTTAGGAACCCCAGAACTTGTGAGGAGCTAATTACCATATATAAGGAGAGGCCAAGACTGGAGAGAGCAGAAGGAAGCTCCTCTGGTGAAGGAGAAAACCTGTGCTATCCCAACACTCAACGTTTGTCTGTTCTATCTATATTGATGTTTGTTTGTGATACTTTCTACAGAGCCCTTACTGGAAGCCCTGAAAGAGGGTTTTCTGGTTATCTGTTTACATAAGTCCTGTAGGAGAGTTCTGGAGGTCTTGGGACTTTACTGATGATTTGTATTGACCTCTTGGATGTTGTTTGTGGGTCTTTGTTGATTTCTATACTGATGATTTGTGTTGAGTTCTCAGACCTTGTTGGTGGGTCTGAGTTGATTTCACAGGCAGATAGTGAATTGATGAAGGCGCTGGCAATGTGAATGAATGTTATTATACTTCTGTTAAGCTTTGCCTTCCCAGAAATAGAAACTGTGAAGGACTTGAGATGGACTGGACACTATGAGCTTCATTATAGAATGGGAACTGGATGAGAAACTGGATGAAGAACTGGACAAGGGGCTGGACAAAGAACTGGGAGCTGCCTGCCTTTGAAACCAAGTGACAGTTGTGTAGATTTGGGCAGGAGCTGGGAGGAAGAGGAACCATGGAAGCTGTGAGCCAGCCTCAAGTTAAGATGAAAATATCTCTTCTTGGGTACAGTACCTGCTCCTTACTGAGAAGATTATGATTTACTGTGACCAAGGGGTGGAGAATTTTGACCTTTGTACTTTGTGTCTCTTACAGGGACAACCCTAAAGGATGATTGAATTAAGGACTTACTGAATAATTGTACTTTGTGTCCAAGGATGATTCAATTAAGGACTTACTAAATAGTTGTACTTTGTTTAAAACTCTGTGACCACTTTAGTCAAAACTATGTGGCCATTTTAGTGATAAGTTATTATGGCATAACAGTGTGAATGCTGTACTTTGATTTCTGTGAATATTTTGCTTTAATGTATTACTGAATAAATAGAGACTTCACTATACTATGTAATCAGAACCTTGAAGCTGTTCACAGAAGCAGTCCTCTGGAAAGCTGCTTATGCTTGGTTTTACACAAAGACAGTAAGCAATTTGCTATAGGTTATATATGTACAATTATATAAAACCAATTTCCAAATTAGTCATTTTGTGAAAGAAGAAACAGTTTGTAAAACAATTACAGTTTGCAAAATGAAAATATACACATATGTGAAAATAGTGTGCTTCAACCTGCATTCAGACTGCATCAGTTCTTCCTCTGGATGTGGGTAACATTTTTCACTATGAGTGAGTTTTCTAAAATTGTCTTGGCTCATCTTATCACTGAAAAGAGCAAGTTAGTCATAGCTGATCATAGCACACTGTTGATGTTACTATATACAATGTTTTCCTGGTTCAGCTCACTTCACTCAGCATCAGTTCATATAAGAATTTACAGGTTTTTATTTTTTTTTTCTGAAATCCACTTGCTTCATATTTCTTATAGCACAATCATATTCCATTTCAACTTGTTTAGCCATTTCCCAGTTGATGGAGATTCCTTCAATTTCTAATTCTTTGTCACCACAAAAAGAACTGACTCAACTATTTTTGTATATGCAGGCCCTTTTCCCTTTTTATTATCCCTTTGGGATTTAGACCAAGTAGTGGTATTGTTGAATTAAAGGGTATGCATTTTTGGTGGCCCTTTGGGCATAGTTCCAAATTGCTCTCCAGAATGTTTGCATTAGTTCACTACTCCACAACAATGCATTAGTGTCCCAATTTTCCCATATCTTCTCTAATATTTTTATTTCCCTTTTCTGTCATATTAACCAATCTGATAGGTGTAAGGTGGTACCTCAGAGTCATTTTAATTTGCATTTCTCTAAGTAATAGTGATTTCAATACTTTTTCATATGACTAAAGATATCTTTGATTTTTTTCATCTGAAAAGTTTGTTTATATTATTTGACCATTTATCAATTGGGGAATGACTTGTATCTTATAAATTTGAGTTAGTTCTCTATAAATTTGTGAAATGCAGTCTTTATCAGAGACAGAGTGTAAAAATTGTTTCCCAGATTTCTGCTTTTCTTATGATCTTGCTTGCACTAGTTTTGCTTGTGATTCTCCTATATCTTTGAATTTGTTAGTTTCTTTTACTGGTTCACAGTCTTCTCCATCATTTAAGTAAATGTTTCCACCAAAAATTAATCCTTGTTACTTTTTAATAATAATAATAACAGTGCCAACATTTATATAGCACCTCTTATTTGTCTGGCACTGTACTAATGGCCCTACAAATAACTCATTTGATCCTCACAACAACCTGGGAGATAGGTATTATTATTATATTCAATTTTATAGTAGACTTGATGTGACTTCCACAGGGCTACACAGCTAGTCAATATCTAAGGCTGGATTTGAACTTTATATTCCTGATACCATGTTCAGGACTCTATACTGTGCCACATAATTGCCCCTCTTCTCTCTATAGTACTTCTGATAATGACTTTATTAACTATGTCTTTCGATTATTTCTCTCATATTTATGACTCCAAAATTTACACACACACACACACACACACACACACACACACACACACACACACACACATACTACAAAACACTCCATAAAGTTCCAACTTCATATCTTTATCCAAAACTGAATATGTACTGTCTCTCAAAAGGGATTATTCCCATCTCTTTTTCTGTTCATAGCACCAGCACCTTCCCATTCTTATGGGCTAATAAATTACCTCTGAATAATCTTTGACTCTTGTTTATTCCTTACTCATACATCACATCAGTCACCAGGTCCTGCTGGTTCTACTTCTCCATTATCTCTTTTAAAGTTTCACTCCTCTAAATCCTAAATAAACAACTGCCATTTTTTATCTCTACATTTATAATACTCTTCTAACCAGTTATTCTTACTTCATTCCATTCCTTTTTCAATTCTTCCTTCATACAGATATTTCTTTAATTTGCCTAATTTATTGCTCTGGCATGAAACCCAATTTCTAAAATTTAATCTATAGTACTATAGGACACAGTGGTCAAATTGGATCCACAATTGAACAGAATGAGATTATATTGGATTTCCTTTAGGAAATCACAAACGTCTTTAAATGACCCAAAATTTCTTCCAGAAACCCTGATTTCTTAAATATTTGATTAATGCTATTTATGTAACTGTTAAGCATAAAACCAGTTGGTTCTAAAGAATTTTAATGTGTATCATACAGAAATTCATCATGAGTGTGAGTAATATGTAACATATAGCAGATTAGGAATTTTGGAGAATGGAATTAAAGGATGTTATCGTGGAATAAAGGAATATTATGACAGGTGGTCAGCCTAAGTGTCCCATTGGTATCATCATGATTTCAAGGGGGAAGGAAGAAGGTCTTTGACATATGAATGCATCCCTAGCAGTGAATTTATGGTAGAACAAAAACAAGAATTTGTTGGATGATTAAATACCAGACAGGATACAGTCTGTATAATTGGAGGGAATATCTGTTGAAAGGATGACAGAGTTGTTTGAGACTTTGCAAATACTTGTACTGTTGATTTCACATGGATACCATAAAAATGGATCATGTGATCAAAAAATATAAATTGTTATCCTGTGAATCTTTTTTTTTTTTTTTTGCTTTTTGCAGGGCAATTGGGGTTAACTGACTTGCCCAAGGTAACATGGCTAGTTTTTGTGTTAAGTGTTTGAGGCTGGATTTGAATTCAGGTGCTCCTGACTCCAGGGCCAGTGCTCTATTCACTGCTCCAGCCACCCCCTGTGAATCCTTTAAAAAAATAAACTTTCCCCTGCTTTACCATGTAATTCTCCAATATCTTCTGGGACTTTGTAAATTGTGCTCCATATTCTATAGGCTGTTGTGCTTGAAGGTACTGGAAGAAATAATCTAGTATTTCATTGGGTAGGAAAAAAAATGCCCATTTGATTCCAGATTGAAACTATTATATTTTATGTTAATTATACATTTGATATTAAAATAAAGTTATTTTAACATTAAATATCCATTTACAGGAACAACTCCTAACTTGATGCCATATTTTTTCTAAGTATGATTCATTCTGAGGACAAGCAGCCCAGATACTGTAAATAAATGTGTGTGCAGGCACAGAAAGCAAAAGATGCTGTCCCAAGATTGGTTTTCTGCCAGCTGTTCAATTACAACTGTCACTCCCTATTTCTCCAGTGACAAATGCAAGCTCACTGACTATCACCCCTACTGGTGGGTAATTAATTCCCTCCTTCCTAGGTGTCAGGATGTCTGGATAGCACGGACTAATGTGGAATTCACTATGGTGAAATATAGAACAAAAAACAACAATAAAGCACAAACAAGTTCTTTAGAGAGGAAAATCCCAGCAGGGTAAAATTTTCAAAATAATCTACCTGCTGGCAGATCTAATAATCCTGCTGATTATTGGCTACCATCCCCATTTCCTACTGTGCCCTACCTACCCAGGAAAGAGGCTGTTGTTCTCCGTGTTCGCTAATGCTATACAGTCTGGTGTGGCCTATTATAGTTATCAAGAAGGGATAAGAACTATTATTATGAGGCCTAGAAAGACGAATGACAGATCAGAAAATATTTTCAAAACTACATCGGTAATCTTACTGAGTGGAGTTCTTTAGGAAGAAACAGTATCTTGTACAATGGAGATTAATTTACTTTCTGTTAAGCAGATTTTTCTTTTTTTATGAAATGCAGTTTGATTTAAAAAAATGCATAGGAGGGAACACAGATAGATAGGTAGAGATAGATAGATAGATAGACAGACAGACAGACAGATAGATAGATAGATAGATAGATAGATAGATAGATGTTTGTTCCAATATTACATTCATTTGTAAATACAGTTTTTCATATCCCCCTGTCTAATGAATCATAAAAAAGAGGAGAGAACAGTAGGTGGGAGGTGGGAGAACAGTAAAATATTTTTTTTAATTAACATTACCTAGGAGTGACTAGGTGGTACAGTGAATAGAGCACCAGCTCTGGAGTCAGGAGGACCTGAGTTTAAATCCGGACTCAGACACAACACAAAAACTAGCCTTGTGACCTTGGGCAAGTTACTTAACCCCAATTGCCCTACCTGTCCCCCTCTAAAAAAAAATAATTAACATTGCCTGAAATTATATGTACTATTCTATACTGATAGACTCTTGAAAGAAAAAAAAAAACAAAGAAAGAGGCGCATTGTTTCCCTCTTTCAAAGGAATCATCTTTGGTCATTATGATTACAAAATGTTTAGTTTCTATTATTCTTCCTTTCTTTATTTCCTTCTTCCCTCCTTTCCTTCTTCCTTCCTTCCTTCCTTCCTTCCTTCCTTCCTTCCTTCCTTCCTTCCTTCCTTCCTTCCTTCTTTCCTTCCTTCCTTCCTTCCTTCCTTCCTTCCTTCCTTTCTCTTTCTTTCTCTTTTTCTTTCTCTCTCTGTTTCTCACTTTTTCTCTTTCTTTTTTTCTTCCTCTCTCTTTTTTGTCCCTCTCTCTCTCTTTCTTTTTTTTCTTTCATTTCTTCCTTCTCTTTTGCTGCTGAGTCATTGTGCATATTGTTTTCCTGTCTCTTCATTTAGAATCATCTTTTTTGAAATCCTTTTTGGAAGTCTGTTATTGCACCAGAGCCTTTTAGATTATAAAATTGATGGTTGGGCAGATTGCTACACAGATGTTTGGGGGTGAAAGCTGAGGACATAAATTTATGTCAACAAATTCCCTGAAAATGCAGAAAGTTGAGTCTGAGATATGTTCACCTTTTATAGGCTTGTATTGTGCTTGGCAGATGAGGTATCTGCTTTTAACTTTGTTTTGAAAAAGAAAGCATGAACACCACACCACTTATTCCTCATACATTAAGTATGACCACACTGATCAAAACAAAACAAGTGATATTTCCTCTTGTTTGTTGTTGAACTATTTCTGACTATTTGTCACTCCATTTGGGGGTTTTCTTGACAAAGATACTGGAGTGGTGTGCCATATCCTTCTACAGCTCATTTTTATAGATGAAGAAACTGAGGCAAACAGGATTAAGTGACTTAGCCAGGGTTGCACAGCCAGTGAGTATCTGAGACTAGATTTGAATTCATGAAGATGAGTTTTACTGATTACAAGTCCAGTGTTCTCACTAATGTACCTGTCTTTATTTTATTTCCTTAGTAATCTTTAAACCTAACTATTTTAAATCTGTATTTCTCTTTCAATTGAAAAAGAGATCATTCTCTTTTCTTTCTTGGTAGAGCTATTTGGTCCACATTAGGTTTTTCAGTAGCCACCTGTGCAGTAATTTTTTTCCTTTGTTTTTTCCCAAGTGCCCTACATGATCCCTGGGAACTTACATAAAAATCAAACAACATTGATAGGATGATGAAGTGAAGTTTTTAAGAAAGTGTTTATATCATACATGAACAAGTCTTACCAGACATATTGAAAGACTTAAAGGCTGAACAAACCATGTGTCACATGGGATGGAATGGAATGCTACTACACTATAAAAAAATGGTGATTGTAAAGAATTCAGTAATGCATGGGAAAATGTATAAACTGATAGAGGTGGAAATAAATCTAAGAAATGAATACACCTAATGACTACAACCACATAAATATAAAGAATAACAGCAAAATGTGAAATTAACTATCAGTTCTTTCTCTGGGGGCAGTATAATTACACTGCCCCCAGAGAAGAGATGATCAAATTCATTTTTCTTGCTTCATTAGAGAGGTGTAAGACACAGCATGTGGAACATTGCATATCTTGCTAGATTGAGTTAAAGAATTGCTTATTTTTCCTAGGATGCTCCCCCCCACTTTTTTTCTCTTTTTTCTTTTTTATTCTAAAGGAAAGGCTATTAGGCTAAAGAATGGGGGGAGGATATAAATTGAAATGAAGAAAATAAAATAATATAAATAAAATTATATAATTTTACAACATGACATAATGGAAAGCAATAAAAATACCCTGAAACTATTAAAATGCTTCCACATATCAAGAGGATAAAATCACTTTGAAAAACTATACATCAACTCATTTTATCATCTTTCCTTATAATGAATCCCACAAGCTCTCTATATTACCAATTTCAATTTTTCATTCATTCAATGAATTCTCATATAGAAAGAGTCTTATTTATTATTACTGATATTTACTGTTATTATAGAGATAGGTGAGGCTGGTTTAATTAGTAGGTAGTGAGAACTGATCTTGACTAAAATGACTTGACTTTTATTAGCCCTGTGACTCTTGGTGCTTTATTTATCTTGGATTTGTCTCACTCAACCTCCAAAGTCTTACAAAGAGATTGTGATCTTTGCCATCTAAAGTGATAGAAGAGGTTTTTCAAATAAGGAGTTCCCTCAGCTGAAAAAATCAATATCAATTTTGTGAGCTAAGAACTCAGTGTTTATTAGCATTTGAATATTTGTAGGAGTGAGATATAACAGTGCTATTATCTGTTGTTATTTATGTATTGAAGGAATTAATATTCATTGACATAATTAGCATTTAACAAATAAATTTTATTAGAAATGTTACATAAACACATTATATATGCCTGTTCCTAGCTTCAAGTAATTTATAAGCAGTTCCTTTCCTTGACAGACCTCATTTTAATAGGAGAGATATAGATAGAAATGCTGGCCAGTATGGAGCAGCAGAAGAACAGAAGCAAAAGGCATAGGGTAGATAGAATACCCTCCTTCTGTTCTTTCCTTCCTTCCTTCCTTCTTCTCTTCCTTCCTTTGTTCCTTTCCTTGTCTCTTTCTCTTTTTTCTTTTTGTTTGTCACACCAGTTTTGTTTAAAGCTAGACCATTTTTGCCACTGTGTTATATTTGAAAGAACCTTAGAGTTGTGGAATACCTGAATTTACATTCTTCTAACTCTTACCAACCACATGACTGCACAAGTCACTAAATATCCCTGAGCCTCAGTACTCTTATCTGTAAAATGAGGATAATAACTATACTTCTTCCACTGTTGTTTTGAAGATCAAATGAAATAATATAAGTAAAGTCCTTTGCAAACCTTAAAAACACTGTATAATTATTATTATTTGATATTTCACTTCAACTTCACAAAAGTTAACTTCATTTATTAGTCAATGACTTTAAGTAGCCCAATGGTATATAGTTTTATTGTGTTCTGTTTTTGTTTTTTTTTTCTGTGAAGAACAAGGTGCTAGAAGGGTAAATAATAATGCTATTTCTACTAATGATTATCATCCCCCCACCCCTAGTTTAAATACAGACTGTCAGAATTTCACTTCAGCAGCCACCCTGGCAGGCTGATGACATTACTTACCTATTCTTACTGGCAGTCTTCCTAAAGAAGGCTGAGAGTATTAAGTGCCACAAGGGGAAATATAAGAATCCTTTGGTTAAGGGAGAACCATGCCTTAGCCTCAGGTCCTCTTTCAGGTGCTCTTATCACTTTTGTATTGAAGTGCTGTAAAGCCAAGCACCAGCAGCTCTCCAGTGGACTGCTGCTGTGAATAGCTTTAAGTTTCTCATCATATAGTAATAGTGAATTCTCTATTTATTCAGCAATAAACTAAAGCAAAATATTCACATAAACCAAAGTTCAACATTCACACCAATTTAACACAACAATTCATTACTAAAGTGGCCACGTGGTTTTAAACAAAAGATATCAATGAGTCCTTAACTCAATCATCCTTAAGCAGAAATCCTTCTTAAGGGATACAAAGGTCTTAAGGGATATAAAGGTCTCCCACCCCTAGGTCACTTTGCCTTAATCTCATCATTCAGAAAGTCTTCTTTCTTCTTGATTGGAGAATAGTTTGCAATCATCCTTAACTCAATCATCTTTAAGGGTTAGAAGTTACAAAGTACACATTTCTCCCACCTCTAGGTCACAGTAAATCATGATTTTGTCAGTTAGCATTAAGTACCCAAAGAAAGATACTTTTATCTTGGCTTGAGACTGGCTGCCAAATTTCATGTTTCCTCTTCTTTTTTTTTTAAACAAATGCTTTATTAACTTCTGTTTTACATCATTCATTTCTGCCAGATTTTGAGTTACAATCATTTTCCCCCCATTATTCCCCTACCCAACCTCCCTGAATAGCAGTCCCACAAGATATCGCTTCCTCCAATCTGCTCTCTCCCATACCTTCTCCATGTTTCCTCTTCTTATGCTCCTAGCTCTTGCCTGAATTCACCCAGCCATCACCTGGATTCACAGGTCAGCAGTTTTCAGCTCCTGGTGCAGCTTCTTGTCCAGATCCGTGCACAGTCCTCATCTAATTCCTTGTCCAGTTCCTGTTCCATATTGAAGCTCATGGTAAACAGCCCACCTCAAGCCCTTCAAAGTCTGTTTCTGGAAGGACAAAGCTTAACAGAGCCACAACATCTGAGAAATCAACACAAATCATCAGTAGTAGTCCTAGGACCATCTGAAAACATCAGTAAAACCCTCCTCCAGGACTTCTGTTAAATAGACAACAAGAAAATCCTCTTTCACAGCTTCTGAACAAGCAGTACGTTCCCAGAACTTCTGTAACAACAGCAACAACCTCTGTAAGTAGACAAATCTGACAAAATAACATATTTTTTTGCTTTTGCTTTTCAGAGGGGAGAAGGTAGGGCAATTGAGGTTAAAGCCTTGCCCATGCTCAAGAATTTGAACTCAGGTCCTCCTGACTCCAGGGCTGGTGCTCTATTCACTCTGCCACCTAGCTGCCCCCTGACAAAGTAACATCAACACAGAGAGACAAAATGCTGCTGTCACAGCCATGCTTCCTCCCTGTGCTTTTATCTGGTCTTTAGCTCCTCCCTGTTCTGCCAACCTCTTATGTTCTTCCTGTTCCAGTCTTTGGCAGGTCTCTCCCACTGTGGGCTTTACAGGTTCTGTTAACAACAAAGACTTGATATAATCATGGGCAAGGCTCAAAGACACTTGAACAAAACCAGGTGCTAAGTACTCCTTTGCTTGCCTTTACAAGTGCCTATTACTTCATCTAAGACATCTTGCTTCGTATCCTGGCCTTTCATTTCTCTATATTCCCTAGTCTTGCTCTTGCTTTCCTGCACTCTTGACCTGCTTCACTGATCCTTGATAACTGATTTTCTTCTTATTTATATATTTGCTTCCTCTGATATCATGTCCCAGTTAACCGGTACTAGAATATGTCAGTAGTATTCAGTCTGAATTTCATTCCTACCACATATTGGCTATGTGACCTTGGATATGATTCAATATTTCCAGATTTTAATATCCTAAATTATAGCCGGAATAGTAATCGTTGTGATGATAACCTCATAGTAGTAACCTGAATACTAAAACACACAGTCAGTAAAAGTTTGGTGTCATGTGAAACTCTTTAAAAACAAACATTATCTGTTTTATTAAAACTGAGTATTTTTGACTGAAACATTCTTGGAAATGTCACATTACTTTGCTGTTATTTAATTCAGGTTTAAGAGCTCTTTTCATGTCCTTTTGAATGTCCATAACAAAATATGAGTTTGAAACATACATAGAGATGACTGTATCCTTGCATTTGGATTTAAGAGGAAGTTTGTGTCAGGAAAAATGAAGGATTCCTTTGGGACACCACTTTTCTTTCTACATTCAGTATTTTTCTAGGAGTGGCTATGGGTACTTAGAAGAGTGGAAGTTTTTGGTGAAGAGAAGTACAGGTTGGGATTATCTTGCAATTGAAGTAACCTAAATGAATTTGTTTAAATTTTAAAATTTAATAGAAATCACAGTGTGATATGATAGAAAACTGAAAATAGAGTCAGGAGACCCAATTCCATTTCTAGCTCCACCAAATCTATTCATGCTTCTCTGTGACCTTGGACAAATCTTTTACCCATTCTGGGTACATTTCTCTAATAAGCATAGAAGTATTGGAATGGGATGGTGATCTAGGTTGTTCAGCCATCTTTTTCATTCTACCCCACCCTAAAAATAGCTGACTCATTGCCTAAATGTGTTCTCAGGAATAGATAGTTAGATAGATAGACAGATAGATAGATATTTTTTAAAATGTTCTGAAAAGTTTCAATAGATGGATCAATAAAATTCTCCCAGCCCCTCTATGTAGCTTTGCCTCAGTAAAAATATGAAATCTTGGAGTGTAGGGATCTCTAGAAAGGCCTTTTTAGGTGTGTGCTGAAAAAAGTTTAACCACTGCCTCGCCAGGAAAAAAAAATGCACTCATGGCATATTTTCAAGGTTAATCTTCATTATTAACATGTTGCCCATCATTTTCTTAAGTACAGATGATCTACAAAACAATAAATCAAGTCCTAATTTACAGTGTTTGCCTATATTCAAAGTATAAATGTTCCCAATGAATTTGACAATCAATTCTCCTGTATGAGTCCATGAGGCCCTCTTCCAAAATATAGCCTCAGTAATATACATTTACTTCATTCTAAATCCTTTTAACAGGACTCCAGAAAGTGGTCTGCATTCTTCTCTGCATGAAATCAGAATAATTTAAATCCATAGTAGTAGTAGTAGTGGTGGTGGTGGTAGTGATACTGATGGTAGTAAAGCATCACTTTTCAGGTTATTCAGTGATTATATTAACTAAATTTATTAAAAATTCAATTTATATTAACTGTAAGAGATAGTCAATAAACATTTATTAAACACCTAACTATATATTTCAGGTACCCAGTGCTAAATGTTGGGGATACAAAAATAATCAAAAGACAATCATCTACCCTCAAGGAGCTCTAAATCTGATAGAAAACAGACAGACAGACAGACATATAGAGAGATACATAGATAGATAGATAGATAGATAGATAGATAGATACATACATACATACATACATACATACACACAAAAACTTATCCCAAAAATGGGAAATAATTGAGGTAAACTAAAAGAATTGAGGGGTTAGGAAAGACTTACTAGAGAAGATTTCATTTTATTTGGAACAAAGAGGGAGCTAGGAAAGCCATTAGGCCGAGATAAGAAGGGAAAACATTGTATTCATGAGAGACGGAGATAATGCCCAGAATCAAGAGATGCAATGTCTTGTTCATGGAAAATACATGTACAAATCATGAAAGTACATACATGCTTAGACAAAGAAATGTGTTTAATCAGTAAAACAAAACAGAGTTATCGTAAAATCACAAAAGCTACATAATATCATCACATGAATAAACAATAATGTACATACAAATACACAAAGTAAAATAATGCAGAACTAAAAGACAAGTGTATCTAAGGTATGCTAAAGAGAAGTAATTGGAAATGCATCAATGAATTTAGGTAATTACATGCATCTAATACAGTATGTGGATATTAGCATTTTAGTCAGGCTACATGTGTAAACACTTGCACAGTTTTCCCTGAATCTTCATAACTTATTATGGCAGTAGGGTCACAGCTTTCCCTACTGACTTGTTCACCCCTGTTTCTCTGCTGCTTAATGATGTAGGTTTGTCATAGTCTTTCTCAACACAATGGAACTGTTCTCAAGATATTATTGCTAAATGAATGCAATAAAATATATAAGATTAGCAGGAAAGCAAATTATATGGAATTGAAGATGTTTGTATCTGAGCTACTGCCTGTTTCAGGCAGTCTATGAAGAACTGACCAGTGTTCTCTTTTGTTGAGAATTTGCTAAGATAGCTCCCATTCTCAAGTTTCTTATGTTACTGACTGTCTTATAGATAATAAGGGGTTGTGGTGGTTGTCTCTAGTGGTACCCTCCAGAACAGCTTCTATTTAATCTATAAATAGGCGTAGTCTCTCCATGGCTAGATATGGAGTAACTTTCTGTTGAAACTTGTATGTCTCATGAACACTGAATACACACAAATTCATGCACATGTGTAACTATATGAATGTGCAAATATACATTTGAATATATGTATGTATTTATATAGAGATTATATGCACATCATCTTTTAGAATTCTGACTTTCTATGTTTTACACAATCTATAAATTTTAAATCATGACATAATTTAAAAATATATCCACGTCATATACTGATGATGATGATGATGATGATGATGATGATGATGATGACCAACAGGAGACCAAGCACAGATTTTTGTAACATTCTAATGGAGACCATTGAGGAATTCATGTTACTAAGGAGATAATGTAATACATTTAATCTCAGAATACACATCACATATAAATACATATGAACATACATATATACAAATATTCATATGAATGAAAATATGTATACATATGTACATGTATGCACACACAATCTGAATGCTATTCAGCACTCAGATGGAATTTGATTAAATTAGACAATAGGCTTTTGTAATCGTAGTACACTGGAGGAAAAAAAAGT
The DNA here is from genome assembly GCA_011680675.1 of Gymnobelideus leadbeateri. Classification (NCBI taxonomy): domain Eukaryota; kingdom Metazoa; phylum Chordata; class Mammalia; order Diprotodontia; family Petauridae; genus Gymnobelideus; species Gymnobelideus leadbeateri. The sequence goes on along the minus strand of WOXC01004890.1, from coordinate 94,570 downwards.
TAGCAACATTTCGAGTCTTATATGACAGCATATGACAATTTAATAGCCCAGATTTTCAATCAATAACATTTCTAATTTTGAAAACTTCAATTTTCCCAGGGAGGAAAATAATCGTGACTGCTAATTTTAAAAAAAAAAGAAGGGAAGACATAGTCTAGCCATTTTAGGTATTAGCATGATGATTCCTTTTTTTTCCCCCACTGAATCCTTGAAAAGTATATAAAAGCACAAAAGTGAAGCATGACATTCAATTTATTAAAGCAGAAATATTTATAGGATTTAAAATTAAATCTTTTCAGGTTTTGATATAACTGCAGAATAAAATTCCTTTGATATTTCATTTCAATTATATGTCATGGAGATGTTGAGTTACTATCCATCACTTCTGTCTAAAAATGTATATCTCAAGACCTCCCTCCACTCCCCCCTCCCAAACTGTTCTAGAAGTAGAAATTAGAGATTTCCCCATTTACAATGTTTTTTTTTTAATCTGTCATTTTCCAAACTCTAATTCTATTGTCTCAATATTTTTTTTCTTTTTCTTTCACTTGATTCTGACATTCACATCCCAGTCTCCAAACACACACACACACACACACGCACACACACACACACACACACACACACACACAATACATACACTTCTCTCAGTATTAATAACAAGCTCATGACTTTTTCAGATGACTTTTAACATGCTTATTATCATTAATTAACCTATTGTCAGATACAGCAGTAAGAACCCAGTTTTTCTTTAGTGTGCCCATACTTCAAACAGCTCTTTCCAAAAGAATGTGTCTTAATCTTCATTGTAAGTTTATCACCTTTCTGTCAGTACATGGGCAGCATACTACATCACTGGTCCTTGGGAAGGAATCATGTGTGATCATTGTGTTGATCAAAGATCTTATATCTCAAAATAGTATTCAGGATTGCTTGAAGAGTCACACTTCAGGAGCTTGACACATCTAGACAGAATAGCAAGGAAAAGGCTAGATTTGGGGCCACATTCTCCCTTTAAAACTTAGATGGAATACTCTGACTTCTCAACTTCAAATTTCTCCTCTGTAAATTGGGGACCTGCCAGGCTGTTGTCAGGATCAAATATTATAACAAATAAAATTTGTTTTTTTTAATTTCAAAGTACTATATAAATATTATTATTATTAATTGAGATTCAGCTGAAGTGAAGGTATGAAGTAAACACAGTAGAGTATGCTGGAATTTGAACCTGGTCTTCTGATTCCAAATCTAACACTCTTTCCATGGAACCATGCTAGAAATACAAATCTCAAATTACAGTTCATTAGTCCTATTTTCCTTTTTTGGTGAGGTTACTTTTCCATACTATTGTAGTCATTATATATCTTGTTCTCTTTATACATTTTTCTTGATTCCGTATAAGTTCCTATACATTTTCCCATTTTTTTCTGAATTCTTCATTTTCATTGTTTCTTGTGATGTAATAGCATTCCATGATATTCATATGCCACAGTTTGTAAGCTGAGCACAGCTGGGAAGAAAGGTAGTTGTCACGGTATAATGGGGATACTGTCACCAACTGTTTATTATGGGTTTTTCTTACTGTGGAAGAACTGACTTTTCTCCAGAGAATGTACAAATCATATTGCTGCTCCCCAAACTGTTTTCATTCCTCTTCAGGGTAATGAGAAATACAGGATAGGAAAGGAGAAAGGATCATAATCATAACTCAGTCTTCCCTTCTTCAGGATTTCAGGTTCCTTATCTGTACTGAAGAAAAGGGACACAGTTTCCTTTTGGCCACTTAGACAACGAGCATGGAGCCAGAAAAGATCTCAGACAAGGTACTCTTGTGATTGTTCCCATGGTCTTAGTTTTTACTGTTTTCTTTCAAAATAAATATTTATCTTTCAGAAATTTAGTATAGTAGTATTGCTAGAAGACAATTTTTATATATTTCTATAATTTCAGGAAGAAAAAGTAAATACATTCAGTTGGTGCATTTTGCACATATTATCCCTGTCCAAAAAAAGATGTATCTCGATCTTCATCCTAAGTCTATAATGTGTCTGCCAATAAGTGGGCAACATAGTTCATCATTGTCCCTTTGGAACCATATACAGTCATCACAGAGAGAGACAGAGAAAGACTTAGAAATATACAGAGAGACAGAGACAGAGACAGAGACAGATGGACAGAGACAGGAAGAGGAACTTAAATTATTCCTTTGGGGGAGATTTATAAAATGGGAGAGTGAAGAAAATGGTGAAGTTATCTAAAAAATCAAGGGTTGTACTTCTTTGGGGAGCATGATAACTGATATGACTGAAAGTGTTTCTGGATGAAGGTATTGTCAGTGTGAAAAGTTCCCTAGATCAAAGCATCTTCCCTATGTCAGGGCATCTTTGGAATGTTGCTGTTATTTTATAAATTGTTCTCTAGGTTCTGCTTATATCATACTTTACTATTTCGTGTAAATCCTCACTAGTATCTCTGAAACAATCCTTCTTTCACAAAAGTATCCAATTATATTCATATGCTTTATAGTTTATTCAGTCATTCCTCAAGTAATAGTTTTGAGTTCTCTGCAGCTACAGAAAAACCTGTTGTATTTTCATAATGTGGGGAATTTTCCTTTTCTTTGATCTCTTTGGTTAAATAAACCTGCTAGTAATAACCCAAAAGATATTTATAGTTCAGTAACTATTTGAGCACATTTTTAAAAGCAATTGGGGTTAAGTAACTTGCTCAAGGTTACATGGCTAGTCATTCTTTTTATGTGTGGGTGCTCATTTTCTGAGGCCGGATTCGATCCCGGGTCATCCCAACTCTGAGGCCAGCTCTCTTACTGTGCCACCTAGCCACCCATTTTCTTTTTTTAATATATGTATATTTATATATGTTCTCCTTTAATTAATTTTTATTTTATTTTATATGTTTTATATATATTATATATATTATTTTATATGTTTTATATATATATATATTTTATTCGGAGAAGGAGAAAGGAGGAGATCGATTAAGGTAATTTATCTCATATAAAAGAGGCAAGAAGAAACTGTTACAATGGAGGGGAATAACAGGAAGATTAAAGGGAATGGATCATTATTCTCATTGTATTGGGCTTGAGGAAGGAATAACATACACACTCAATTGGGTATCTTATCCTACAGGAAAATAGTGGGGTAGTGTTATAGGAGGGGGGAATGATAGTAACCTCACCAAAAAAGGAAAATATATTTTATATTTATTTTATATGTTCTCCTTTAACTAATTTTTAGCTTTCAATGTTCATTTCCATAAGATTTGAGTTACAATTTTCACCCCATCTTTCCCCTACCCCACCCCAAAAGAGCAAGGCCCCTGAATACGCCTTCCCCCAATTCGTTCTTCCCTATGTCCTCCCGAATCACCCCCTTAACTTTCTAGCAAGGCAAGATGGACCTCTATACCCCAGTGCCTGTGCGTCTTATTTCCCAGTTGCATGTAAAAAACAATTTTTTTAAACATTTGTTTTTAAAACTTTGAATTCCAGGTGTTTCCCTTCCTCCTTCCTCACCCACCCCCACTGGAAAGATAAGCAGTTCAAAATATGTTGTACATGTGCAGTTACCCAAATCATTTCCATAGTTGTCACATTGTGAAAGACCAACTATATTTCCCTCCATCCTATCCTGCCCCCTACTTATTCCATTTTCTCCTTTGACCCTATCTCTTTTCAAAAATGTTTGCTTCTAACTAACCTCTCCCCCAATCTGCCCTCCCTTCTATCATCCCCCTGTGGATTGTGGAACCAGGCTATAATATTCCTGGGAGTTTTCTTTTTGGGATATTTTTCAGGAGGTGATTGGTGGATTCTTTCAACCTCTGTTTTGCCCTCTGGATCTAAAAAATCAGGCAATTTTCCTTGAAAATTTCTTGAAGGGTGATTTCTAGGTTCTTTCTTTGATCATGGCTTTCAGGTAGTCCAATAATTTTTAAATTATCTCTCCTGGATCTATTTTCCAGGTCAGTGGTTTTTCACACAAGATATTTCACATTTCATTCTACTCTTTCATTTGTTTGGGTCTGTTTAATAGCATCTTGATTTCCCATAAAGTCATTAGCTTCCATTTGCTCCAGTCTAACTCTGAAGGAATGAATCTCCTCAGTGAACTTTTGAGATTCTTTTTCCATCTGGCAAATTTGGCTTTTTAAGGCATTCTTCTCCTAGTTGCCCTTTTGGGCCTCCTTTGCCATTTGAGTTAGTCTATTTTTTAAATTGTTGTTTTCCTCAGTCAGGCTGTTGACCCTCATGTCATACTTTTCCTGCATCCTTCTCATTTCTCTTCCCAATTTTTCCTCCACTTCTCTTATTTGATTTTTAAAGTCATTCTTAAGGTCCTCTATGGCCTGTAACCCGCTCATATTTTCCTTTGGGGCTTTTGGAGCAGGATTTCTGACCTCACAGTCCTCCTCCTGTTCCATGCTTCAATCCTCTTTGTCCCCAAAATAGGAGTCTAGGGTTGCATTTATCTGTTTAATTTGTTTCCTTTGCCTTGGCATGTTGCCACATAATTACTTGACTTTTGGGCTTGTTGCCACAGTATGACTCTGCCACCAGATAGGGTAGCTTCTGTCCCGAACGTGTGGGGTGACAACTTCCGTTTCTGGCAAGCTGGATATCCATGCCACGACCTCCACCCCAGATCACAATCCAGATCCAGGGAGGTTAAAACAAGAGCCATTATCCCCCAAGAATGATCGCTGGATCTCCCTATAGTTTGCAGGCCAGGAGCTGGAGCTGCCACTGAAAACTACAAAATGGCATGTCTCCTCAGGGGCTTCTAGCCCCCAGGGGAGGAAGCAGACGCGTTCCCCAAATACTGGTCCCAAAGTCCATAGGGCACTAACCTCTCACTTTGTCCTAGGTATGTCTGTGTTGATATTTCTGGAATCGCCACAGCTGCTGGTATTCTGGGGTCCCTCCCATTGGCTGCTGGCCTGGCTGCCCTGGGGCTAAAACCTTGGCTCTGGTGGACCTGGGCTTGGCTCCCCATTTGCTGCATGCTATGCTGCCATCTCCCAGAGTGCTATGCTGACGTCTCCCAGAGCACTGCACTGGTCCTTCTTGCAGGGCTGCTGGGCTGTCCTCAGCAGGAGGTTAGCTTCTATGTGTCATTCTGTGGGTGCTGGGGCTCCAGAAGTTGTTCAGAGTCCTCTTTTACATAATTTGGAGGTAATTTGGGGGGAGAGTGCCTTGGAAGTGCTGTTTCTACTCCGCCATCTAGTCAGATCCTTTTCTATTGGTATTTATTTCTCTGCCTTTGTTTTCTCTGAAGTTCAAGGCCCTGACCTTTTCCCTAACTAGTGAATGCAATTAAAAAAGATTGTTGACCTATTAAAGAGCTATCTTTCCTAATAAAGCAGATCTACGAACCTATGCTAACAGCCATCCTGGATATGCCAGTGTCATTGCCGCTACAGTGTGAGGCAGGAATTAGAATTCCTTTGAATTGCATTTTACTCATTTTTATTTTTTATATTGTGAACTCCCTGAGGACAGGGGCTGTCTTCTGCCTTCTTTGTATCCCCAAGGCTTAGAGCAGTGACTAGCAAATATGAGATGTTTGATAAAGATTTATTGACTGGCACTTATTGAATTTATAATTTTTATTATTATTATTTATAGCTTCAGTTTATTGAAAAACTGTTGATATATTTTGAATACCATCAAATGTGGAATGACACTTATTCTTGTAAATTAATATTTATATCTTTGAAATTAAACCCTCATGAGATAAAATTTTTTTAGTACTTTATTTGTCTTTTAATTTTGGTTGTATTGGTTTTGTTCTGGAAGGGGAATAGTTTTATGTAATCAAATTTGGTCATTTTATCTTTTGCTATTCTCTCTTCTATATTTTACCCACTTTATGCTTTGGTCCCAGGATGTGTTCTCCTTCATTTACCGATTGTTTAATAATGGGCAGCTAGGGATTGCAGTGGGTAGAGTGCCAGACCTGGAGTCAGAAAGACTCATCTTCCTGAGTTCAAATCTTCCTTCACACTTACTAGCCGTGTGATCCTTTATAAGTCCCCTAACTCTGTTGCCTCTGCTTTCTCATCTGTAATATGAACTAGAAAAGAAATGGCAAGCCACTCTAGACACTTTGCTAAGAAAAACCCCAAAGGGATCATGAAGTGTTAGAATTGACTAAAAAATGACTAAAGCACAACTAAACTCGTATGTCATTCCTCCAGAAAGCATTTCCTGATTCCTGTCTCTCCCCATATCCAGCATTCCACTATATTAGCCATTCTCCTTGAACCTCATAAAGCCCTTCTCTAATGCACTTTTCATTTATCTTCCCACCCATGAATGTGTCTTGTCATCCTAATAGACTAAGTCTCATGAAGATATTTCATAACTCATCTAAATGTTCTGACTCTGTACAAAATATGTGTTTACTAGGTGTTTGTGGAAAATAATCAGATGCTTGAAACTGCTTGTTTTAATCAGGAAAAAAAATCTTATCTAAGAAAAATGACCCCTATTCTAATCTCAATTTTCCCATTATCTATGTGAGTTTGGGCAATTATTTTAAATGATCTGGTTCTTAACTTCCTCACCTGAAAAATGAGAAGTTGGACTAGCTGAAATCTAGTTTCTTTGCTGCCTTTAAATTGAGTCTTAGCTCTGCTATTTCCTTTATTCCCCTTTTCTTTTCTCATCTCATATGAACTTGCTGCAGCCCAGGCCATCCTGCCATTTATGTTTTGTTTTGTTTTTTTTCCCCCTCAACTCCAACCATCTCTATAACACTTGATACTTATACTGCACCCTTGGAACCCTTGTGTCTGATAGATGAAAATTTGTCTTTTCTTGTTGGGGCCCACCTAGGCTTCCATATTTCCTGTCTACCTAATATGGCCAAATGTGGTTCTACTACTCCCTTTCCAACATGTCTTTACGTATCATCTTTACTCATTACACTGTAATGTTTTTATTTTTATTTGTATCTCCAGGGTTTAGAAGAGTGATTGGTATACAGTAATCACTTAATAAATATTTCTTAAAGATATATTTAACCAATTCAATGTTCAAATGTAATTTCAGATCATTTAATCAAGAATAGTTAAGTATCATAGTACTGAATGACATGATGGAACAAATACACAGAATGAAATATGCATTTTGTGAAATGGCCAACATAGAAGTTTGTTTTACTTGATTCGGGAGTAGGAGGGGGAAGGAAGAGAAAATTAATGATTGCTATTTTCTAAAGTATCTCTCTACCTCTATCTACCAAGCCACTTTACCTTTTTTATTCTTCTCTCCTGACCTTCATTTTTATAATAATAGTAACATTTGCCTTTATATAATGTTTAATAATTTGCTAAGTAATTTATATGATTTTGTCATTTTATACACAGAGAAACTGAGGAAACTGAGGTCTAGAAAAAGTATGTGACTTTTTTTTTTTACTATGCAGCAAAGTTAGAGGTGTGATGCAAACATGGGTCTCTATTAATTATGATTCTAAGGGTCACTCTGTGAAATTATAGTGGCTACATCATACTTCAAAGTCACAACCTTTCAGAAATATATTTGGGCTGTTAGGTGGAAATTGCCTGAAACTTGACTTCAGGAAGACTTGCTTTTGAACCCTACTTTGGATACTAAATAGCTTTGTGACCTAGACAAATCAAAACTTCTTTCAGCCTCAATTTCCTCAGTGGTTAAAATGGGATTATAATAGCACCTTCCTCATTTATTTCCTGTAAGAGTGAAGTGTGATGACATATATAAAGAATTTTGGAAACCTTAAAATACTGTATAGATTACGAGCTCATACTGTTTCTTCCTTTGTAACTTTACTTTTGAATAAATTATCTCTTAAGACCACTTCCAGATCTAACTTTTGAGAATACATAATTTATAACTGAACAAACATAAAATGAAAAGGAAGAAAGTGGGTATGATCTAGGGAGTGAACACAAAAAGAAAAGCCAGCTACCATATTAGTAGATAAAAAATGCAAAAACAAATGCTTTGATAATTTTTACTTGTAGGAAGGAATTGAGTGTGACTTATTTTAAAAAGAGGCAGTTCAGTTCTATCTAAAGAAAGAGATTAAATTTCATGGAACTGAGCCAGAAAAATGCTGGTAAATATATAACAGGAAAAAATGTATCCATGGTGCTCTTTTAAGTCTAATCTGAATTTTAACTTTTTCTTCATACATTTCTTAAGTCAAGGTAGTCAACAAAACAATAAGTTAAGCTCTGATTTATAATATTTGCCCATTTTGAGGTTTTTCTCTCACTGAAATTTTTAACAATCATCTTTCTCTCTCTTTCATGGAACTCTTGCAGGATGATAGGAAAGCATCAATTGCCTAGGCTGATCAAATGTACAGAGGCAGGAATTCTTGTAGATAATAGAATAATATAACTTGATTTAACTATGAAATGAATAAGTGAAGGGACATACTGAAAGGACATAGATGACTTTAAATGCTACCTTAAAATAGATTTTTGTTTTATTTATTTGGTTTTTTATTTTATTCATTCATTTATCTATTTTTATTTATTTATTTATTTTGCGGGTTAAGTGTCTTTATGTTGTTGGATGATGTGACCAAAATATTATTTTAGGAAAATTAATCTGAGAGTAGATAGGGTCAGTACAAACTAGAGATGGAGATACCTGAAGAGTCCTCCAACAGGGAGAACTTTTAAGAGATTATTGCAATGTTTGAGGTAATAAGTAAGGAGAAAAATTTTATCCTGACTTAGTTTTTTTTGGTTATCTCTTAAAGGGGTCTTCTTTGTAGTATTATTTGTGGTCTTACTATTTGATCAGTACTTATTTGGAAAACAAATTACATGTTAATTAGTGTCCCGTTTTGTCTAGCTAGAGAAAGCTCTTTTGAAATGAAGTGTTATCTCAGCAAACAAACTTTGTTAATGATTTCCTGCCTTATTGTCACTTTCTGAATAAATGAGGCAACCTATATAGGCTTGGAATTTTGCAGCCAGATGCATGCAGTCTATTATTCAGCCAGCATAATAAAGAATGCTCTACCTATTTAGATTAACTAGCTCAGCTTCTTAATTTAATCATAGTTAAATTGCTTCATCATTTAATTAAGATAGAAACAAATTAATTGTTTTATATATATATATATATATATATATATATATATATATATATATACACACTGCATTTTTTGAAAGCTGGTGAGTTTCTTCTGATTTTGCTGACAAAGTTTAGGAACTCTTTAGGATTCAGTTTTAGATTTTAAAACTTTATGCCAATGAGAAAATTGGAGGACTTTGCTCTTTCAGGAGGGAATTTTTGCTTTTCTCACTTGTTTTGTGGAGAAACAGTCCTCAAGAAGGCCATAGTAAATTCCTATTTCCAGAGAAGATTTCAAAATAATCATAAAGTCACCAAGAACAGGAATTACTTTTTTTGTGTTATATATTCACACACACACACACACACACACACACACACACACAGAGGCTACTTTTTTAATGACAGCATAATTCTGGACCAGGTTTCGATTGGATTAACAGGAATAATCCTTTAAAAAAAACTAGATACCAAAAGCATATATTGACGTCTAAGCCTATGCCCTGCTCCTTACCTCCAACCTGACCTACTATTAAAGTCTTTCAAAAATGGGTCTCCCTATAGCAAGGACAATTTGGTGTCTTGGAAAGAGACTTGAATTTGTAGTCAGATGACCTGGATTTGATGGGGATGGGATCTATAGCCTTAAAAAGAAATGATCACATCTTTGAGATCTGGATCCCAAAAAGGAAAAACCCCTGGACTTTCCCATGTGATCCAGGTCCTGGCATTCACCTGGAGCATCAACCCTTCCTAGTTAATCCTTTCTTTGGGGCCCTCATTGTCTTCAGCTGGCCCCACACTAGGCTGGCACTCCTTAACTCTGTCTAGACATCTTCTCTGTTCCCAGACTACTGGGCCATTCCTTGATCACAACTAGATCTCCCCATAGTCTTTCTGTACATAAGGTCCATTTTGCCCCTATTAAATGACTTAGATTCATTCTAGCCTGTTTCTCAATTCAAGCATCAAAAATGCTCAGATTCCTAAAATCTGGCCAATAGTGTGGATTCTTAAAACCTCACACACCCCAACTGGTGTTTTAATTAAACCTTGTCTCTGATGGAAAGAAGGCTTGGGTCAAATTCATTCAAGGTAGGACCCATTCATTCATTTGCCTTTGAATTTTGGGGTTCCCAGAAACCCTAGATCTAAACAGATTCACATATTGACTCTGCTATGCCCATGTCACTACAAGCAAGCAAATCTTCTCTCTGGGCTTTATCTTTAAAAATGAGTGTTTTGGATTTATCATCTCAAAGGTCCCTTTTCACTTAAAAGCTGTAATACTATGACCATGGAGATAATTCCACCACTTGATGATGGAATGGATAAAGAGAGTGTCTTTTCCATCACTTATAATATCATCTTTTTCTACTCCCCCTATAAACTCTAGTGAGTTAGTGTTATCCAGACAGCAAAATCAAGGGAAACAACAAAACCTACCTCTTGTTCTTGTGAGCTCCATTTAGACATAGCCACAAGGAGATTCGATTTAATTCAATATTTATAAATTTTCTACTATGTCCTAAGCAATATGTTAGGTACAGGGGCTACAAGGGAAAAAAAAAAAGTAAGTAAGCAGATACTGACCTCTAGCAAGTTATAGTTTCTCGAGAGAAAACATTTTTGTACAGAATGAAAGAGTAAGGATTTGTCATGAATGTAGATGGCCATTGAGATCCATCAAATACTGTGATTCTCTGATTTTATATGCATAGATAAGTAAATATACAGAAGAAAAAATGTGAACACAAAGAAATTGTGAGGTGTTGTCAAAGGAAGAAGACTAACAAATCAGATAAAAGAGAACAGCCTTGTGTAGGAAGTGGCACTTAAAATAAATGTTGGATGTAATAAGTATTCCTGAGTGAGGAGATCAGGAGACAGTATTCCAAGTGTTACTTTATCTTCTTCAAAGCTTATCCAGGCAGTGTCAAGGTCAGGAAGCTGAAACCCACTGCTCCTATAGAATTCCTTCATTTTTTTTTCTACCTAAAACCATTAAAAAAAAGTTTTGATATTAAGAGTTGCTATGTGGGTTAATGTGAAGCACCAATCTGCATTCCTATTTAATATGAATTTTTTAAGAATGAGAGAGTAATGAGAGCCTAGCATGGAAAAGTTGCAAAAGGAAGCTATTACAACCTTCTCAACATCTGGTTTCAGGAAGACGATTGTATGAATGAATCAGGTATGAAACATGATACTGCTAAAAACTATTTAGAATATGTGGATCATAGATTTAAGGCTAAAGAAAACCTTGGAATTCATTAAGTCAAACCTCTCATTATACAGTTAAGAAAACTGAGACTCATAAGATCAAGTGATTTGTACAGCATCACATAACTAGAAAGTGTCTGAGATAAGATTTGAATCCCAAACTTCCTAACATCAAGTGTATCACTCTGTACACTAAGTTTTTTGGATTATTATTTTTCTACTCCACTTATTTTTTACATCTTAAATTTTTTTCTCAATTACATGAGAACAACAAATTTTAGCCTTAAAAAATTCCAAATTCTCTCCTTCGCTCCCTTCCTATCAATCTTTTAAAAAGGCAAGCAATTTGTATAAGGAAAACTTGTGTCGTCATTGAAAACATTTTCATATTCGTCATGATGCAAAAGAAAACCCAGAATACAAAACCCAGAATAATAAAGAACACTTAAAAAATATACTTCCATCTACATTCATTCTCCATCAGTATCAGTTCCTTCTTTGAAGGTAGATAAATTTTTCAGTATAAGTCCTACAGAATTGTCCTGGATCATTATATTGCTGAAAAAAGCTAAGTCATTCACAATTGATTATCTGACAATATTGCTATTACTGTACGCAGTGTTCTCTTGGTTCTACACATTTCCCTTTTCATCAGTTCATAAGTCTTCCGAGATTTTTCTGAAAGCATCAAACTAATCATTTCTGGTAGCACAATAATATTCCATCAAAATCATATGCCACAACATGTTTAGTAATTCCCCAATTGATGGGTATCCTCCCAATGGCCAGTTCCTTGACAGCATAAAAGAGCTGCTATATATATTTTTGTACATAGATCTTTTTCCTTTTTCTTTGATCTCTTTGAGGAACAGACCTAGTAGTAGCATTGCTGGGTCAAAAGATGTACACAATTTCATAGCCTTTTGGTCATAGTTCCAAATTATTTACTAGAATGGTTGGATCAGTTCATCATTCTACCAACAGTTCATTAATGTCCCTGTTTTAAAAAATCCCCTCCAACATTCCTCATTTCCCTCTTCTATCACAGTAGCCAATCAGATAGGTGTGAGGGGATGCATCAATTTTTTTTATTTGCATTTTTTTAATTAGTAGTGATTTAGAACATTTTTTCACATGACCATAGATAACTTTGATTTCTTCTTTTGAAAACTACATATTTATATCCTTTTGACCATTTATAGATTAAGGAATGATTTGTATTTTTACATTTGATCCAATTTTCTATGTATTTCAGAAATAAGACTTTTATCAGAGAAACTTGATGCAAATGTTTTCCCTTGGTTTCCTGACTTCCATTTAATATTGCCATGTTCATATTGTTTATGCGAACTTATTTTAATTTTATGTAATCCAAATTAACCATTTCATATCTCATAATGTTCTCTACCTCTTGTTTTATCATAAATTCTACCATTATCCATAAATAAGATAGGTAAGATATTCCACACTCCCCTAAGTTGCTTATGATACCACTTGAGATATCTAAATGAGGTATCTATTTTGACATTATATTGGTATATAGTGTGAGATGTTTGTCTAAACATAGTTTCTCCCCACTTGCTTTCTAATTTTCCCAGAAATTTTTGTCAATAACTGATTTCTTGTCTCCAAATCTTGGATCTTTGCATTTGTTAAAAACTAGATTACTAATTTCATTTGCCATGGTCCATAGCTAATCTATTTTGCTGATCCACCACTGTTCCTTAGCCAGTACCAGATTGTCTTTGTAATATTTGTGTAGTATACTTTGGAATACAGAAATACATATTTATTAATTCCCTTACTATTCTTGACCTTTTGTTTTTCCAGAATAATTTCTTTATAATTTTCTAGCCCTATGAAATAAATTTCTGTTCATTTGATTGGCATGGCACTGAACAAGAAAATTTAGGTAGAATTGTCATTTTTTTATTATATTGGTTCAGCATACCCATAAGCAATTAGTATTTCTCCAATTGTTTAAATCTATATTTGTATCAAAAATATTTTGTAATTGTGTTTGTATAGTTTCTATGTTTGCCTTAGAAGGGAAACTCCCAAGTATTTTATGTTGTCTGGAATTATTTTAAGTGGAATTTATTTTTTTTTACCTCTTCCTGCTGGACTTTGTTTGTAATATAGAAATGCTGGTGGTTTATGTAGACATATTTTATATTTTGCAACTTTGCTGAAGTCACTTCAACTAGAATTTTTAGTTGATTCCCTAGTATTCTCAAAGTATACATCATATCATTTGCAAAGGTTGTTTTGTTTCCTCACAGACTATTCTAATTATATCAATTTCCTTTTCTTGTCTTACTGTGATAGCTACCATTTCTAGAACAATATTAAATAATAGTAGTGACAAGAGACATTCTTGCTCCATCCCTTTCCTATTTGAGAAGCTCAGTTATTGCCATTGTAAATGATGCTTGCTGATGATTTTAAATCAATACTACTTATCGTTTTAAGGAAAGGTCCATCTATTTCGATGTGTCCTAGTATATTTACCTTCATGATTCTTTTTTCCTTCTCTCTGTCTCTCTGTCTCTGTCTCTGTCTCTCCCTCCCCCTCTTCCCCTCACCCTCCCCCCTTTTTCATTTCTCCCTTCTTCCCCCCACCCTTCCTGAAAAGTCTATTGTGTGTTTTGCTTCTGACCATTATACCCCTTAATCTTCCCTCCCTTCTATCCATTCTACTTTCTTTTTCTAATCCCTTTTCCATCTTTCTTCCCTGAAGAGTGAGGTAGATTTTTATACCCAACTGAGCATGTATAATATTCTCCCTTCAGGCCAGTTTTGATAATTTTGATAAGAGTAAGGTTCAATCATTGTCTGCCCCCCACCAACTTCCCCTTCATTATAAAAGTTTTCTTTTTTGTTTTTCAACTCTTTTATGTCAGATATTTTTCCTTTCTTTTCCTCCCTTCCACCTTCTTACAGTGTATTCTTCTTCATCATCCTTTAATAAAAAAATATCATTCCATCGTAGTCACCTCACTCATGCCCTTTGTCTATGTATATTCCTTCTGACTACCATAATAATGATTAAGTTCCTGGGAGTTAAAATGTTTGTCTTCCCCTATAAGAATGTAAACATGTTACCCTTTGTGATTCCCTGATGATTTCTTGTTGATATTTACCTTTGTTATGCTTCTCTTAAGTTTTATATTAAAAAGATAAATTTTCTAGTGTTTTCATCAGGAATACTTGAAAGTCTTCTATTTTATTAAATATCTCTTTTTCCCCTGAAAAATTATACTCAGTCTTATGGGATATGTTATTTTTGGTTGTAGTCTTAGTCTTGCTTCCCCCTGTGCCCCTTAATATTGCATTACAATCTCTCTGATCCTTTAATGTGAAAGTTGCTTAATCTTGTGTTATTCTGACCACGGCTCTAAGATATTTAAATTGTTTCTATATGTTTGCAATATTTTCTCCTTGATACATGACTTCTGGAATTAGGCAAGAATATTCCTGGGAATTTTCATTTTGGGATCTCTTTCACAAGGTGAGTAGTAGATACTTTCAATTTCTATTTTATTCTGTGGTTCTAGAATATCAGGGTAGTTTTTTTTTTTTATTTTTAATAATTTCTTGAAACATGATGTCTAAGCTCTGTTTTTTTTTATCATGGCTTTCTGGTAGTCCAAATATTCTGAAATTATTCCCTTTTGATCTATTTCCCATGTCAGTTTCTTTTTCCAATGAGACATTTAACATTTATTTCAATTTTTTTTCATTCTTTTTTACTTTGTGTTGTTTCTTGGTTTCTCATGGAGCCATTACCATTCACTTGTCCAGTTCTAAATTTTGAAGAAAATATTTTCTTCAGTCAGTTTTGGTACCTTACCTCATTTGACCACTTCTACTTCTTAAGGTTTTTTTTTTTTTAGTGCATATTTGTACCTCTTTTTCCAAGCTGTCACCTTTCTTTTCATAATTTTCTTATATCACTTTCATTTCTTTCCCCAATTTTTTCCTCCTTCCCTCTTATTTGATTTTTAAAATAATTTGTGAGGTCTTCCAGGAATTCTTTTTGTTCTTTTTTCTTTTGAGGCTTTAGTTGTAGCTGCTTTAACATTTTAACATCATCGTTTTCTTCTAGGTTTATGATTTGATTCTTCCCATCAACATAGTAACTTGTTATGGTCAAGTTCTTTTGTTGTTGTTGTTTCCCAGCTTATTTCTTGACTTTTGACTTTGTGTTAAAATCAGAGTTTGCTTCTTGAGTGGAAGAGGCACTGTCCCAAGCTTTATCTCCCTCTGATTGTTGTGTTCAGAACTTGCTTGTGATCTCTAAGTTTATGAGTCTTCCAAGGTAGTATGATCTAAGGAGAGTATGATCTAAGGTCACTGTTCTCTTGTCTTGTGCCCTGGCCTTTACCCAGGAAAATAAAAATGAAAACAAAAAGAAACAAACAACTAAAAATCTTGTTTCTTTGTATTTACCAGTGCTTGCACTTCCAGACATTATTTTGTAGTCCTTTGGAGTTGAATTTGGGGGAACTCACTGAGTGCTGATCTACTTCACTATTGTGACTTTTCTTCAACATAATATATTTCTAATCAAGAAGTATTTATCATTGTTTTAAATAGCAATAATTTTCATAACAGTCCACCAATATGTCTGGGTCATACTTAAACTGAGGTTCTTATTGGCAATAAGTCAATAGCAGTGACTGCTACAGCTAATCAGACCAATACTGAAAAGGGACCTCTAATATCTTTCTAAACTTGGTTTGAGAGGTCCAAGAGGGACCAAGGAACTCCTTGAAGAAACAGACATGCCCCAACTAGGAAAAGTAAACTCTTCTCCAAAGATGTATGAAGCAAGGTTATGTGATTTACAGCCTTACCTGACATAGTCCAGAAAGCATCAAAACAAGGGTAAAGCATATACAAAGGAACAGAGTTGGAAGGTCGAATATGTACTACAGGGATCAGCATGTAGCCAAATTTAACTTTAATGTAGTTTATAAGGGAGAGTAACAGGAAATGAATCTGTAAAAACAGGTTAGAGGACAATAGCAAGGAGGTTTGACAAGCAAAGGGGTTTCTACTCTGTCTTAACAGCAAGACAAAGCCACTGAAGCTTGATTGTCTGTATAGAAGAAGGAAGATCATTATCAGCAGGAAACAATATGTATGGGATAAATTATTACAAAGAAATCAACCTCTGCTTGTTTTCTTATTTCACCTACTTGTAAAAGCTGGACCCCCCCAACAGGAAAAACCAAGGCCTACCATTGATAATATATGATTTCATTGTTTGGAAAAAAACCAAAGCACTTTATGTAATTTACAATTTTCAAATCCTTTTTTTTAAGTTGAGAATCAGTTTGATGTGTGTGAAAAGAGTTGTCCTGGGTTCTGAGAACAGCTAGGATCAAACTCTGACACATAATGCTTGTGCAATCATAGACAATCACTAACCCTCTCAGAAATCCAAGTAACTTTATAATAAAGTTATAATTTCCAGAGAAAAGACTGCATTGGTAGAGGGAATTTCCTTTTCAGGAATTCATTTTATCAGATAAATCATAAATCTAATCACTATTCCTATATTTATCATTTAAAGCTCACGATGGTAAAATTTCTCATTTTTCCCCTGTGTAGAAAGAAGTATCAATTAGAGGTTAAGAAAAATCATGTAACTTGCACATCATTCAATTTAATAGACAGCTCCCCATTTCAAATTCTTCAGATCATGGATACAATTTATGGTGAATATAAGATTATTTGAATGAAGAGACATCTGTATTTTTTTCCAAAAAAAGAAAAAAATGAAATTTTCATTCAATCAAAATTAAATGTTATAGTAAGTAAAGGATTAAAGATTCTTGCATGTGAAATATTCTATTTTCCTCATTATGAAAAGGTTAATGTGTACAGAGGAGAAATATTGCATAAATTCTCAGGTGGGGCCATTTTGTTGGTCATTTTTCCTTAAATATTTTTCATTTTAAAAGGTTGAGTTAGGCAGGTGGAGAGAGAAATATCAATAAATGAATGTAATGTTTTCAAAAAGACCTGAAGATAAGACTTTTAAAAAAATCCTACTTGGACTTTGATATTACTTTGCTTATAGCAAAGATATTTTATATTCTGACCCTGACATTTGCTCCCTTTGTGATGTTGGATAATTCACTAGCTTTTTAGGTCTCAATCTCCTTCTCTATAAAAGGGATATTAATGTTAACACTACCCTATTTCAAGCAGTAGTTACTAAGGAAAGTCCTTTGTACATCATAAAATGTTATGTAAATGTTCCTTGTTGTCCGACTTGTATGGCTATGACCCTGGGTCCTTTAAATCTATGCTCTAGAAATAAAATCTCTGACAGAATCTACTAAATGTGAAAGGCTTTGAACATGAGGCCAGTCCTAAATTGTATGTCCGTACAGCCTACCTAAATTCAGAAGTTAATTAAGAGGTCACTTATAGGATGAATTTTTAAACTCTTGAAAAAAAATTATATTAAGCTCCCTCCCCTCCCTTCCCCTTCTTTTCCCTTTTCTTCCTGTCCCTCCCCTCCCCTCTCCTTCTGTCTCCTCCCTTCTCCTCTCTCTGTCCACATACGTTATCATACCCTTACCTGCACATGATTTAACCAAAGGAATGTAAATTTTAATTGCTGAGACCTGGCATGAAATCTTGGAGTTTATGCGCTAGATTTTTTTTTTTCTCTTGAGGACCATGCCTTAAACCCAGATTACTCTGGCTCACATTGTTTGCCCTAAGATAGCTCCCAGGCCATTAGTCTAGGGCCTTGATTGGTTAAGAGTGAATGTAAATAGCAAGTATTTCTGTTTTGGCCAGAAATCCTGAGGGCCTTTCATTCTCAGACTATTTTTTTTTTTTTACTAGCTAAAAGAGGCCATTATCCACCTCATTTCTTACCTACCCTTAGTCATTTACTGGGTATTGCCTCAGTCAAACTGAGACTTCTTTTTTTTTTAATTTTTTTTTTCTTTTTGGAAGGCAATTGGGGTTGTGACTTGCCTAAGAACACAGGCTAGTTTTTGGGTTGTGTCTGAGGCCACATTTGAACTCAGGGACTCTTTAATCCAGGGCCTGTGCTCTATTCACTGTACCACCTAGCTGCCCCCAAACTGAGACTTCTTAAAGACTTTAGCTTAAAAAGGCCAGGGTCTCCCACTACATCCAGGGCCATTATCAGTCATTCTGATCTATATGTTGCCATAGGACCCAGATGGCTCTGGAGGAGAGAATGAGGCTGCTGACTTTGGACGCCCCTCCCTCACTTAAATTCAGTTCACTTGTATGTCTTGACATCACCTCTGATGTCATGGTCTTCTTCGAGAATGAAGAACAAATAACAACAGCAAGACAGCATGATCATATGATGGTGACTGAGTGTGATAACCTGCCCTGTCCCTTTGGTAATCATTATCATGGAAATAAACCCTGATGAAGGAATTTTTCCACACAAGATCACTTTCAGAAAGCACAAGATCACTTTTCAGAAAGTCATCAAAGTGCAGTGGCAAGACAAAAATCAAGATAACTGACCCTGGCCTGTGAAATGAATGGCCTTGGCATCTTTAATGTCTGACTGAGCTCTAAGCACTCCACAGGACCTGTTTCAGCCCCTTTCATGACAGTTGGAACAAATTGTTCTCATCTACACATTCCTCCAGAAGTCTTTGTATGCTTGGGGTAGAAATCCCCCTAACTCACCAACAGGTCTAAGGCCTATCAGTTACCCTCAACCTGGTTTAGCCTACATTCCTGGATGTTTTTACTGGAGTATGGTTGCTGTGCATGCTACAGCTTCATCTCTATATGCATATGTGTATGTATGTGTATATATGTGTGTGTATTGTAGACACACACACATATGTGTGTGAGTGTGTGTGTGTGTGTGTGTGTGTGTGTGTGTGTGTGTGTAATATTTTCCCTAGTCTTATGAGCATGAGTCAAGCAGGTTGAATTCAAATAGTTGAATATGCTTTTTAAACTGGAACTCCTGCAAATAGTAAGAAAGTTCTTTCCGTGTATGTGATAGGGTTGTGTGCATTAAGAAACAAAACATTTATTTTATAACTGTTGTGATTCGTATCATCCTTGATTCATGATCAACTGTCCCTTACTCTCTCGCTCCTTTGGTTTGTGACTATGCCCACAGTTTAGCAAAATGCATAGCGTCTGTGTGGTGGGGTAAGTGCTAGTGTTCTCCCTGCATACGTGAGGGTGGGAGAACTAAGTTAATGATGGAGAATGTAGGCTTAGTTGTGAAATACGTGATTACCATGTTCTTTCTGCTTGTTATTTGAACGATCAGCTGAAATATTTTTGCAGTTCAGGCACAATTTTGTTATTTGCTATTGTTAATGAAAAGGTGAAATTTGAGCATGAGTACAACATGTAGTCAGTACTGTAATTAGCCCTTTGAAAGGTGAAGTATCCACGTTGAAATAAAGAAAATAGTCTCACTTAAAAAAAAAAGAAACATATTAAACCATAGATAGAATACCAATATATACCAAATGAGAGAATTTTGATTTATTGAAGCAACTATTATCTGTTTCCTAAAGAACATAATCTGGGTTAATAAGTGATTTGACAGCCAGAAAATAAGATTTATTACTCTTCACTCTGATTTAAATGATTACATTTCATCCATTTTCATTTATTTTTAATTTATTGGATTCATTCATTCAAAAAATCCCCAACAGTATCATATTAAAAATGTTCATATTGCAATGGCAGTCTACCCCTTTCCTATTGTTCACAAAAGAATTCTTTGGGTGGAGATGAGGTATCCATTTATCATGGATAATCTACAAACAGTCATTAATATGAATATATAGAAATCCATTTGCTATCTACTGCTCAGTGGCTGAAATAATTACCCAGTGAAACTAGATGTATCTTGCCACATGGTGTAGTTGGCTCAGCATAACTCTCATGCACAAAAAAAGAGACTGGAGAAGGGTATATCTAAATAGATAAAAGAAAGTATGGGGGAAATGTATTTGTAACTTTCTTCCATTTTTTCCATAGATGAATTGGAAATTTGTTAATGTATTGAGTAACTGTAAATTTTAGACCTATGCATTGCATTTGCTGTTTATCACTTCTCTAGATAGTACAGATTCTTCCTTCCCCTCCCCTCCCCAATAACAGATAAAGTAAGAGATGAGTAAAATAGCTCATTTTAAATTCATTGTAGATCAGTGTTATTTGCACTGGAAATGTTCTGTAAGATAAATACTAATTTTTAATTATTATTTTTAAAATGTTGAACTTGCACAAAAATGGCCATACCCATACACAACATCAAACATGAAAAGTTTATGCATGAAGCTATGATTATTTTCTATAAGATTTAATTTGCATTTCCCATTTCAAACAGTTACAATTTATTAGGCAGACAATGCTGAACAGTTATTCCTAAACTTAAATAAGAACATTTTACACCTGTGTTAATTCTTTGAAGTGAAGCAAGTAAGCCATATTTGTCAAGAAAGCATTCTAAGGGGTGGCTAGGTGGCACAGCGAATAGAATACTGGTCCTGGAGTCATGAGGACCTGAGTTCAAATCTGGCCTCAGACATTTGACACTTACTAGCTGTGTGACCTCGGGCAAGTCACTTAACCCAAATTGCCATCCAAAAAGCAAAAAAAAAAAATGCATTCTAATTTGCCTTAGTAGAGGTTTGATTTTTTTCTTTCAAAAATAGTTTTAATATTCCTATCATGAGTTTATAGAAGTTGTAGTAGATATGGATAGGGAAAGGAATAGTTCCTAGACCTAGAAGATAATCAGTTTGCATAGTTTGCCTAAGTTACTAATTTCTCTTTTGGATAGATTTTAACATTACAAGCAGTTAGTTTAGAATTTTTCTTGCATTAAAGACTATCAGAAATGTTCTATAACCCTTTATTTCCCCAGATTTTTCAACTTATTGTGTGAGACCATTGTTAGCCTATGTGTTTGATATTAGAATATTTAATCAAATTAATAGTTTTCAGGTTATATAATCCTTAAAATTAAGAGAACAAAAGGAAGGAAGGAAGAAGGGAATGAAGGAAGGAAGAAAGTAAGAAAGGAAAAAAATCATATGTTGAAGCATTCTAATATTACAGGAGGAAGGAGAGAAGGAGGGAAAGAGGAAGGGAGGAAATGAAGGGGATATAATTTATTAAGCACATCTGTGATATGCATTATGATACATCCTGGACATTCAAATAGATAATCAGAACAAACCCTTTTCTCAAGGAGCCCACACTCTAATTGAAAGCAAAAACACATATGAGAGAATACTACTGAAGGATGCATAGAAAGGTCTGTAGCTCTTCATATTTCATTAGTGGAACAGAGGCAAAGCCCAGAGGATCTTTAGGGTTTATTACCTAGTTGGGTAGAAGTGCTTAGAAATCTGAAGAGCTAAATGTCAGTGAAGTTGGTAAGGTTATATCTAAGGTTGGGAGTTCCTCCATCTTATTGGGAAGATTATATCTGATGACTTTCAGTTCATCTGAATGATGTACGTACTCATAATGACTCTACATGATTCTGGCCTGCACAAGTCACATGCTCAGAAAGGTAAAGTGAGTTTAAGGATTCAATTAGGATGAGGACTCCACTTTCATTCCAATAGGAGTGAAGACATTGGGAGTCAGTGTCCAGCTAAGAGTGGAAAGAAGGAAAGAACTTTGACAAGAAAACTATGTAGAACATTCAAGCTGTTCTTGAATGAGCTATGAGCATGCGGGGGCAACTAAAATATTTTTCTTTTTCTCAAAGACCATTTTTGTTGTTGATTTTTGTAAACCTGTGTAAGTGTTTAATAAAATTATATTCAATAGATTAAAAGAGGAATTTTATTTCCCCCAGTTTAGCTGATAAAATAAGCAATGAGGAGTTAATATGGTAACAACATCAGATCACATTCTTTATTAGCCAATAAACTTTCATGAATAGCTCCCATGAGTAACTTAAAGGAAACATGATCATTGGCTAAACAAGAGTTTGTCAGTACAAGAGAGTATGAGGAACATTTGACGGAGCAGGTATATGCATTCTGAATAGAAGAAAGCATAGCAAGATAGTTCCTTGAGGGAACAAGTAAGTTATCTAATTTTCCCATATATGGATAAATATCAGTTCAGTCCATTGTTTGAGATGAACAACTTTTGGAATCTAATTCTACCATCCATCTCTAACCTTGTGTGTGTGTGTGTGTGTGTGTGTGTGTGTGTGTGTGTGTGTGAGTGTGTGTGTGTGTGTGTGTGTGAGAGAGAGAGAGAGAGAGAGAGAGAGAGAGAGAGAGAGAGAGAGAAAGGAGACAGAGAGAGGGAAAGACAGAGACAGAGAGACAGAGAAAGACAGAGTAAGAGAGTCTTCCCTTTGTTTAAGACATGATGGTTCAGGATAGCTATGGCAACCACTTAGAAGAAAGTGATCTTTCCTAGTGTAGGTGTGAAATCACACAACTTCCCAGCCAATTGTTAAAGAGTTTTTAGATGTCTAATGAGAGTATTAGTTATTCCTTTATTTCCTAACTACATTTTCCTTCAGATCATTGGTCTAACTATTTTGCTAACATTAAAAATAGAATAGACAATTACTACATTTTGAAAGCAGAAGGGACCTGATAGTTCATATTGTTCATCAATACACCAAAAGAATCTCTAGCATAAAATAATTGGGAAGTAGTTGTCTAGCACCAGATAAAATATTAGCATAAAATAAGTCAGTCCCAGGTGTCTTAAATTATAATTAGACTAGTTAGATACAGTTAAAGAAATAAATAAACAGAATAGAATAACACACTTAGAAATAGGTGCCAGTTATAATCGACTAAAGGAACATAATAGATCAAGGAAATACATATTAATATATATTCACCTTCCCTACAAAGTATTTCCCACCACTTTAGGCCTCCACTAACTGAGGCAACTGTCTGTGATTGATTTTTGTTTCTTTTCATCTTTTAAATTTTGATGGTTATTTCTTTAGCTTTTACCTCTCCAGTAATCATGGGGGCAGGGGTGGGGAATTGTTTATGTCATCATTCATGTGACTAGAAGACAGTATGCTGCTCCAAGTGGCTGTGGAAGGGTGCCACATTTTCCCCTCTTATTCTTTTCTCATAACCTTTTCTTTTTTATACTAGCTGATCCAAAGTAAAACTCCTTCCTCCAGTCTCTCTCTCTCTCTCTCTCTCTCTCTCTCTCTCTCTCTCTCTCTCTCTCTCTCCACATATATATGATATATAATTTATAATATATACATACTAGAATGTACCTAATGTACTGTTATATATAATTTATAATAGAGAAATTTATTTTATATTCATACATATACACAATGAAGAAGCTATATAAGAGATATAGTAAAAGAAATGTCTGAGCAAAAAGAAAGATAAGTTGATCACTTGGGAAAACAAGAGATAGCAAATGAATCATTGTGTTCCACTGATATCTTCACCATATGTGATTAAAAAGTCCCTACAGCATTGGATAGCTCACCTGAACAAGTCTGTAACACAATGAACTAGATTGACTGTATTTCATGAAGGAACACTTATGTTGATGAGAACATGTATGCATGAAAATATGTATTAATTCATCAATTGTCTTCTAGTTGAATCACATTCCAAAATCTTATTATGTGAAATTATATTTCCTACTAAGTATTTTTGTGTACCGTTCATCTTGATTCCAGTGTGCTGTTCATTGATATACAGATATCTAAAGCTAAAAATTATTGTCTCTATATCTTGTACACCTTATTACACTTTGTGAATTACTGGTATTCTCCCTCTAGTATTTATGATTCAAAGTCATCCTTGGTTTCTTCCATAAAATCTGATTTTACTGTTTTATCCAGGTCCTTCTCAACTATTTTCAGTTTAAATATTTTTCAATTAATGTTATGATTGTCTTTAGACCAAATGGTTCTTTTCACTGCTTGCAAGATACATTCTGTCCCCAACTATTCACACTCATGAACTAAATCTTATTCTTTAATGCTACCTACAATGCCAGTTGTTTGCTGACCATTTATTCTTTAATTACAAAGTCCCAACTTTCAGTTAAAAAGAAGTAAAAGAAGCATCGGTGCCTATAAGTCCTTCAGTTTCCAACTCCATAGTTTATACTCCCTAGAGATGTTTTACAGATGTCTTTTTGGTATATTATTCCTTTCTACAAATGTGATTGATTAGTTGATTATCAATTAGTTGATAGCTCTGCCAACTCATAAGACTTTCTTGTAATATATAAAATAATTACTTATCCATTCATTTATCATCTCAAGAGCAAATAAAGTCCTCCATATACTTCTTCCAGGAGGTCTTAGGAATACTAATAGGTTTCCTCAAACTGTTCGTACCTGTGGCTCTTCCTCACTATACAAAGGAGGAAGGGACATGATTATTGGTTTATTTTTTACCTTGTTACTTCGAATTTACTAACTGCTTCAAGAGTTTTTACATTATTCTCTTGTTTCTCTAAAAAGCACCCTCATTCAAACAAAAGCAAAAAGTAATGCATTTCGTCTTTTGTAAGCTTTTGAATAATATTTTATAGGCTCTCTTAGCATGCTTTTGCCCAACCCCTCTCCCCTCTTTGTTTCCCACTTGTGTTGTTGTAGTTATTATTTATATTGTTTTCTTTCCTCTGCTAGTAAGCATAGTAGTGTCTATAGCAATTCAGAAAATCTTCACATGCCACCATGTATTCTTCATATCCATAATTTCTTGTGCTGTGGTAATATTCCATAACATTTATATGCCACAATTACTTTAGCTTTTTATCAATTCCTGCACATATACTTTGTTCCCAATTTTTACTACTAAAAAATTGCTACTAAATATTTTATTGTATATAAACATTTTCTTTCAAAAAACATTTAAAAAAAAATCTCATGGGGTTGTTTGTGTATCTGTAAAAACACCACAGTTAAAGGGTATGGAGATTTTAGGCCCTTTCTTCGAATTATTTATTGCTCTCTAAATGACTGATATAATTACACTATAAATCTGACTTTAGGCATTTCACATTTATGATTTGACCATTTTGTTTTCCCGATTGAGATTTCATACGTCTATACATTTTAAATATTTTTCTTAAATATGTCTTACTGCTGGAGTTTCTCCTCTTGTTTTGACTATGTTCTTTTTCTTGGGTAATTTAAATCTAATCACGTCTTAAGATCATGATTGTTAAACCTGTATACATGCAAATTTATACAGATATATTTACATGCATTTGATGGGAGAAAACCTAAAATGAGAAATAAGAAAAAAACCCTTGTTTGGAGAAATGTAGTTTAAGAATGTTCTTAGGTATGGATTCATAAAATATTCATTAAAATTTGAATTGTCTAGGATCTGTATTATTTTTACTTAGACTAAAACATGACTATTCTATGTCATTTTGTTGGATAAAATTGAAAGTCTAGAGAAAATGGCTTATCTTCCATCTTTTTAGACATATGAACCAGAAGTCTTTGTGGGTAGTTTTCATAATCAATGCTTTGTAATACATTTTGAGGTTTGTAACACCAACTTCTTTGCTACATTTTAATCATTTGTATTGATATTATTTAGTTTTATTATCCTCTATGAATTGTGTAGCTTCATCATGTTTTTATAGTGTCCCCTTGGTATT
The DNA here is from genome assembly GCA_011680675.1 of Gymnobelideus leadbeateri. Taxonomy (NCBI): domain Eukaryota; kingdom Metazoa; phylum Chordata; class Mammalia; order Diprotodontia; family Petauridae; genus Gymnobelideus; species Gymnobelideus leadbeateri. The sequence continues at coordinate 68,595 of WOXC01004890.1, read as the reverse complement.
TCTTCTGGTATGACATTTTAAATTGACTTGATGTACCTACTACTATTACAAATTTCTCCTATTGTTTAGGTTTCCCTTTATTAAATAAAAATTTATAGGAAAAGTTGTAAATAGTTTAGTAGAAAAAGATTTTGACTCTCATTCCAAAAGTACACACATTACATATAAAATCAAGCATGTAAAAATATGATAGAATGCAAAGTCTTATTTTGTACAAGTGTAGGTAAAGAAAGAATTCATAGCAAGCCACAGGAGAATGGACATTATTCAATGCAAAATAAACAACTTTGATTAAATAAAATTTAAACACTCTTCTGCAAGAAAAATTCACATAGCTGTATTAGACTAAACCAAAATCTTTCCCTTGGCACCTTTTATCCAGTTCTCTTTTTTAAGCTTTCAGGCAGCAAACGATAATATTCAAGTTTGATGTGTCAAACTTTATTTAAATATTGTAGATGGGTATCATAACTCCATAGGTAAAGATGATATGTTACTTCAATCAATCCTCTTCTGACTTAGAAATCACATGTAGAATTTCCTTCTTTGTGAAGGCATTAAACTGATTCAGATTTGGTCACTTGAACTTGGTCAGGACAATTAGATGTTCTCTTTCTATGTTCTCAATTATGTTGAATTTTGGTTCCCTGTTAACAATTAAAAAAAAAAAACAACTCCTTTGGTATTAAGATTATTCTTTTATGGGGAAAAACAGGAAAATAGTTCTTTTTTATTCTTGCTGGTGCCAATTATCTTCACTACATGCTCTTATAAACATCAATTACTCCTATCAATTCTTTAATTATCTTCATTCGGTGAATTCAATACAATGCCTGAAGGACTAGTGGTTTTGACAGTGTGCATACTTCCATACTCCTCCTACCAATGTAAACTATAACCTGATTACATATTGGCAAATGATCATTGTAAGTAGTAGGTAACACACCCACACCCACACAAATAATTTCACTATTAATCTTTTTGAGATGTGCCTTTCCAAATTTAGCTTAGTTGTTTCTTAGACTAAATCCTTCATAAAGCCCTTCCAGCTTTTTAGGCCTTAACAGAAAGTTCACTAGTATAACTTTTTAGAATACATGTTTTCTGTATGCTAAACTATTCCTCCAAACATTGCAAGCCACAGCAACTACACTAAAAATAGCCATGATGTTGATCATGGCATTCATTCCCTACATCTGCTCATTTTGAGTTTTAGCATTCTTAATGCTATTTTTACAGGAACATGACACTTATTTGTATTCATCCTCAGCTACCTGCCCTTGCATCTATCTCCAGTTCACACCTTTTAAAAAATGATCAATGAGTTTCCTGTGCATTCACATCAGTCTCTTTAGAGAGGTGACCCTTTCCCCCACTCATTGAAAATATTCACGTTTCTGTTATCAGAATTTCATTTTTCAGAGTATCTCATCCTTCTTTTAAGATTTTAAACAGAGGACTTACTCTCTCATTCTAAACAGTTTGAAACCCACTCTCTTGAAATTTGTCTTATACATCCAATACTTTTTTAAATATCTTTTAAAATATCTAAGAGACAGGGATCACTTCTTTTAAATTTCCTGTCATTTTTGCTACAATAATCATTTCATCCATCTAGAATAACAATGACTATCATTATTTCCTCTTTTTATTTTTTGGGAAAATATCTTTAAAACAAGTGAAAATATATATCATCTGCTCTCTTTTTAATACTGAGAAAATTCTAGTAGATATCTGGATAGTTACAGTCATGTATCATTACCCAATCCTGCCTCTGTGTCAGGTTGGTGACATGTTTGCTTACCTCATCATCAATTTCTTTTTTCTACTCATGTCATATTCTATATGTCTAGCTTAATATTATGTCTTTTTCCATAATAAGGCATTTATAGTCTTCTATGTGCCCATGACATTTTATTTTTTTATAATAAGACATATGAAATAGAAGTAGATTGTATAATGGGATGTATAGGTGTATGAAGGATTAATAGTGAAGGATATAAAGTCAGGGCAAAAGAGGAATTAGTGTATAGATAGTAGGAATATGAATCAGAATGACCACCCTTGTTAAAATAATTGGGAGTAAATTTACAATTGTATGTATACACACACACAAACATATACATATATGCACACAAATGCACATACAGAGATGTGTGTACCCATAATATAAAAAGATGAATGTAAGTATATGAATATACCTGTATATATGTACATAAATATTTATATGTATATACCCATGCAGTTATAGTTTGATGTTATGATTAGTTCAGGCTAATAATGTTGACTGGCTAATTCTTCACCTCTGGTTTGTTGAGGACCATGGCCAGTGGAGCTCTGACCTTGATGGCTGAATAAGCCCTCTCAGGATAAGACTCTGCTAAACAGGTTAGGATTGTTTCCCCATCTGGCAGGAAAGCTCACAGGCATGGGTTTCCCATCCCTGTGAGAAGGGGTATGCATTCCCTGCCTGGGAACAAGGATGCTCACAGTGTTTTCAGGGGAAACTAGCATAATGTTGCAATGTAGTATTAACAAGAAGCCTTGGGACAACTCCATCCAGTTCTAGTGTGGTTTAGAGGGGTTTGGATCACCCTGCCCCGTACTGGGTACTCACACTCTGGTAACAAAGATAGAGTACACAGTCCTCACATAGGAGGCAAATGGGAACTAGGGCAATGGTGTAATCCCAAAACGTAGTGGCTTATGATGACTATGCAGTTTTACACCATATATACTGGACTCTTAGTTGAATGAAGTTGACTCAGTTTTCCTCCATACTGGAGTCCTGTCTCGTTTATGACTGTCAACCTCTGGATAAGTAACTCTTTTATCTATCTTTTCACCTAACTTTTCCTTCTCAGCTCTGCTACTGGCCAGCAGGGATCCTCTCTACCACTATCTCAGACACTGCCACAGAAGGGCAGGGGGTCCTGGGTGGTCTTGGCTCCCCACACTGGTTGACATAAACTTGTCTTCCAAATTTCAATGTAGATTTATTTTATTAAAAATAAAACAAAATAAATTAAAAAAAACACTTTTTACTTGTGCTAAAATTAATTTTGTTATCCATTGTTCAAAATGTTTTTGTTGTTATTGTTGTTTTGTTTTGTTTTGCCAAAGGACCTGAGCTGGAAGTCTCAACTCCATTACTTGTCACAAAGGGGCTAACATAATTGAACTCCTACATTCTTCCTGGATGACTTGAATTCTTGACCAAATCAATGGGAACTTATGAGTGGTCAAGTAATTTACAACCTCCCAAAGTTCTGAATTATCTTGTTTGTTATTACAAATAAATACTACCTTCCCTCTGATAATCAGTCCAGAGATGGAATGGTTCTCAGAGGCTGTTTAGTCCTACCCTCATTTTATAGAGGAAAAAAATGAAATCAAAGGATGGGAGGTGATCTGCCAAGGTTACATTGGTAGTCAGTCTAAGAGTTGGGATTTGAATTTAGGTGATCTTACTTGGTGACTAATATTCTTTCCACTATACCACATTGTCTTCGATTTGTTATAATAGAGCTGAAGGGAAAATATACGATTTTATAGTGTGTTATATTTTGAAAAAAAATATTGCTCTTGTTAAGAATTTTTTGCTCTTCTGGAGGCAGCTGCAGAGCCTGGAGGCCTGGCTGACCCCAGATGGGGCCAGGGCCTTGGCCTCTTCCCCCTCAACCCTTGCCCTCCCCCGGGGCTTGGGCCTAGGATGGCATGGAGGGGTGGGGAGGGAGCTCCCCCAGACACCCCTTCGTCCCCACTTCGGTGGCGGGGAGGGTCAGAGCTGGGAAGCGATCAGCGAGGCCCCCGGGGTAGCGTGGGGCATCCCGGGCTGCCTCCAATGGTTGGGGGTCGCGGCTTATCACCCACCTGCCAGGCCTAGCGTGGCAGCTGCTGCTCCAGGCCAGAGCAGGCAGAGGTACGGCGGGGTGTGCCCCTTTCCTCCTCCTTCTAGCCCCGGGGCTAGCCACCCACCTGGGCCCCTTGGCGCCCTTCATGAGGACTGCGCCCCTGAGCCGCCGCCCCCTTCTTGGCAGTCTCTTTGGGGCTCTCTGCTCTGGCAGGAGCGTCAAGGCAGGGAGTGGGGGGCAGGGGACGAGGCCTCCAGGTGCCGGCTGTGCGGGACCTCCTGATCCACATGCCGGTCTGGCCCGTGGCTGGAGCCAGTTTCAGCACCGAATTCAGGGATATTCAGATGAAAATGAGGTCTGTGTCACAAATCACAAGGATGACTGGTCCAAAGTAGGAATCAGTGAAGAAAACATACTTCATGAAGAAGCACGTCTTCATTATATATGGGAAACCTGAGACTCTTCATAGAAAATATAAAGGAGGTCCTTCATTTGCTGTCCTGAGAGACTGGGATTCCAATAATGGAAACATTTCCCAAAAATATGGAAAATATGGTGATCAATCAGGATGATCACCCTGAGGAGCCTGAGGTTTATGGTAACAGGGATCAAACAATGAAATCAACCAATGAAATCATCATTAATCATGATGGTGCTGGGGATCAGCAAGCATGTGATGCCAATAATATCACTAAATCAATCACCCCATCTAGAGACAAAATCTGGTAGTCCCACTAATGTCGAAATTGACATTAACCAAAACAATGAAGTAACAGCTCAAACTGATGCTGGTGACCATATTACATGGGCAGTGCCTATGTGCCAGAATACAGAAAACCAAGAAGAATCCTCTAGTGATAGTGGTGATGAAGGAGGGATTTGGTTTATAGCCCCTGTTACCTATGTTGAGGAAGAGTCCCAGTACTTCACTTACATGGAAAATTTCAATGAGAAAATACCTACCTACTAAGGATGTAAGGTCAAGCTGTGCCCAATACCAGATATTATAGAAGACCCTCTACCCCTTAAGATTGAGAGAATAAGTGATGACAAAGGAAATGACACAATACAAGGGAAAATCAGTAGAAAGAGGAGGATGTTTTCATTCTTTCGATGTTTCTCTTGGGTATTGAGAAAACAGAAAAAAGTACAAAAAGAAAAGGCTGTTTTATGTGATTCTGAAAGAACCTGGGATGAATCCAGAAAACAAGTCTCAGAAGACACAGCATCCACAGGTTGCAGTATCTTATCATGTTTTACTACTAGAAAATTGGGGAAAACCCCCAAGGAATAAAATGTAAGGAAACTTGTCATGAGAAAAAAAATAATTTTTTTAATAATGAAAGTTTTATTTGGGACATGAAAAGCAGCATTATTAATACCATATATGTCACCTGGTGACTTTTTTTCCAAAAAAAAAATAGTGGATTTGGAGTTAAAAGTCTTGAGTTTAAGCCAAACCCAGCCAATCACTGGTTATGATTCTAAAGAAAAAAATAAGCAAATCCTTCAGTATTTCAAAACCTTCCCTTAATTATCTATAAAAAACATGTTACTAATATTTGAATTACTCAACTAGGGTTATTGGGAAAAAGTGCTTTGTGAAGTAGAACTTCTCTGCAAGGCAGAGTAATTCTACATATTTATTTTCCTTTCAAATATTTAAGCATAATAAATGTTCCTTAATTTCTTTAAATATCAAGAAAGCAAGAAATGTCAAATTTCAAAGAGAAGAAATGTTTCACCAAATTGCTGCTTAAAAACTACTTCCTCCACCTTCTTGCCTTACTTATCTCCATTTAGGTAACTGTACTTATCACTAAGAATCAATCTCATTATGTCAGTTTTGTTATACTGATTAAAATGAGAAGATATATTTACAAACTGTCATCTTATTTCACCATTTATCTTTTTGTTTCTGTTTTTGAAGTCCAAAATATAAGATGGTAAGTAAACAGTCTTATTTTTGTTCTCTATTAAGTCTTTTAATGCCTCCAGTCTGTGATTTCAATATAAACCAAAGAAATGTCATTAGTACAGCAAACCTTTGTAGCTGGAAAGTCATGACATGGATTCTCTTCAAGGCTTCTCCTCTACGGAGGACTGACAACTTTCTGACAGAAGATACCCCCAGAATGGTGGTATATGATGAATTCCACTAGAGAAAAGAAAAAAAAGTTAATGATACCTGTATTTCTTTTACACAGTCTTAACTGAAAAATGTAGATATATTTCAAAAGCATCTTGGCATTTAAATTACTGGCTGTAGATTTTTTTAAATTACTTTTTGGAGGAGGGAAGGTAGGGCAATTGGGGTTAAATGACTTGCCCAAGGTCACATGGCTAATTTGACCATGGATTTTTAATACTAAAAATAAAAGTGACAATGTGTACTTTACTCTTTTATGATTCCAGGAGGAGCCCATGTTGTTTGAATTCTAAACTTTGAAGAGAAACTTCAAGAGAGAAGCCCAAAGATGGAGAGAAAATGGAGAAAGTATTAAAAGCAATAGGACTTTTATTCTTACTATTCTAGATCATCCATTAAACACCAATGACACTTAAAAGTAATCAATAATTTCCTACATTTTTCTTAAATGGTATATTCTGGTGGAACTTGATTTCAAACAATAAATAAGTCAATGAATAGATAAAATTATGAATGGATAGATAAAGAGATAGAAAATAGAAGACTAGTAGTTCCTTCAACATTTGGACTTTTATTAACCTCTTTCATTGTTGTTGTGTCTTAAATGTTTTCAGTAGCAACTCTTTATTAAATGCACAGCTGTTAAAGAGGAAGAGAAAAAAAAATACTGAGTTTTTTCTTGCTTGATCCCAAAAAGAAGAATTAAGAGGAATGAGTGGGAATACAGTAAGACATATTTAAGTTTAATGTAAGGGAAAACAAACAAAATTCACTGCCAGTGACTTAGAGCTAAATATATGTGGAATGAAGTGCTTTAAAGTATGATGATTTCCTTTACTTTAGGTCTTCAAGAAGAGGTTATATTCCCATGATCAGGGTAATTTATAGAACATAGTCTTCTTTATATAGGATTTGGATATGTAGGCTCCAAATTTCTTTATAATGCTGAAATTCTATGATTTTTCCATCTATCATAAACCCCAGAACAATAGAATTATTTCTGAAAGCTTTGTGAGAATAGGGACTGATTATCTTTAGTTTTTGTTTCCTCCAAGTCTAGCACTGTATCTGATATTTAATAAGCATGTAAACAGTTCTTTTGGAATTTAGTTGAATTTTCAATCCATAAAGGGATAGCTAGCATAAGAAGCTATTGAAGATTTTGTTGCCATTAGGGACAGATATTAAGCTAATTTTTGTAATCATTAATTTATCTTCAGATTTCTAGAGTTCTTAGCACCTAAGCAGTCTCAGTCAATAGCAAAGAGTCAATGATTTGCATTACTGCCTTAAATATAAAATGCCTCTTAAGGGAACAAAGAGATTTGCATGTTCAATTTCTGATTTAACTCCAAGGCCTAAAAGTTCTTCTAGTTCTACTCGGCTAAAACTCCATGTACTGTCCAATGCCGTGGAGAGAAATACCTTGAGAATCAGTTTCTTCTTTATATTACTCAGTAGAATAGTTAACTTCTGTTATGAAATAAGATTTTCCTACTAAATGGAACCATTAGGCTTCCAAATAGCTTTTAAAATTAGTTGGAAAGTTATTTTTTAATCCTATATTGAAAAGGCAGATGATATGGGAAGGAAAATATTAAAGAATATTTCAGTTCCTGGTTATATAGTGAAATTAGCTGCCTCTGTCTGGCCATAGAGTATAACTATTAATGGATCTGGATAGGAAAGAAGCATGTAGCCTATTGGTTAGGTTTTTCTTTGTTTTTAAGTGGAAGGAGGTTATAGGGAAACAAGATAATTTCAATTAATTAAAATTGCTTCATATTCTGTTACTTCACTTTTTGTTATTGATAACAGAGGATTAGTTAATGTATTGCCTTTTAATCCCCACTAGCACAATTTATAAGCCTTTCTAGATTAAAGAAGGGTCACCCAGCCTTTTGGATTTTTAAAATCAGGTTGGATTCAATCAGAGGTATAGAAGGTGATAAGATTAGTTAATGACCTGGTTATTTGAACCAAGATGTGGCTCATGAACACAGGATTGTTGATGCTGTTATTGTTGTTTGTCTTGAAGAGGAACATGTCATAAGGAAGGTGATGCCATGATATGTAAGTGAATTGGATTTAAGTGAGGGAGTGTGTGCAAAGTCACCAGCCTTACTTTCTCCTGAGAGCCATCTGGGTTCCGTGGCAAGGTATACATCAGGATGGCTGGAGATGGCCCTGGATGTAGTCAGACCTTGGCCTTTTAAGCTAAGGTCTTTAGCAAGTCTCAACTTGAGTGAAGAAGTACCCATTCAGTGATCAAAGCTAAGTAAGAAAATGGCTTCTTTACCTAGTCAAAAAAAAATTCATTCTGCAAGGAGAAGACCCTCAGTTTTTCTGGCTGAAATAGCAATGATTTCTATTTACATTCACTCTGAGCCAGTCAGGGCCCAAACAATAACCAAGTGGGGCTTGACCTGTTACCTGTTATTTGGTCAATCAATGAGTGCCAGGAAGAGACATGAAGCTCGTGACTTTACACAATCCTCTCTCACTGGAGTCCAATTCATTGTTGATATTGATGTCCAGTGGACCTCTATTCTCATGAGTGACTTCACATTTGAATGCAGACTAATGGATTAATAAATCTCCACAATTCAAAAAAGCTCACCCTTCAAGGAAGCTATGGAAATCCATACATTTGGTCCTATAGTGATCACAAGAATTTCACTAGTCTTCTCCATAAATTCTTTCCCCTTTAATCAAATGCTGTATCCTTCAAAGGGCTACCAATAGCAAGCTGAGGCATTTGGAATGTGATGGTTCCTGCCACCAAACACATTGGGGATTCAAACATATTTTGCCCTTGTCACTTTTGGTACCATTAATTATGTATTCGGAATGCCATTGTTAAAATGTTGCAAGCCCTAGGATTCTGAGTATGTCTTAAGGGGAAAAAAGCAACCTATAAAAAAAGAATTGTTTTAGTACTCTGTATAAAATGGTTATCAGGTATAGAAAATTTGAATAGGGAGTATAAGAAGCCATCACACAACCTTTGAAATTATTATATAAAAAGCACCTCTGTAATGTTAATTATTATAACTTATTCAGAAATCTTTTTCTAACTTTATAGCTACTAGAATTTTGAAGGAACGTAACCTGTTTACATGCAACAAATATCAGTGGGTGAAGTAAGTAATCAGGCAATAACACACTTGTTCCACATTATATTTATATCCATATGCTCACTTCATCACATAAATAGAGTTTTATGGTCCTCATGTTGAAATGAAACAGTCTGGCTCAATCTCTTTTTTCAGGTTAGGGAGTAATTTAAAACAACTGATGGGTTTGCACTGAGGGAATAAACACAACACCGAGTCATCCCATGGAGCAAAAGTGGTGGCATAATTTAGAGAATAAAACAAATGGCATGTACTCCTTGAAAATTAAAAACAATATATATTGGTTAATTTTGAAAATTATGCAAGGCAATGATTGGATCACTCCATGACTTTATCTACTCTTTATGTATAAAATTCTGTTGCTTACCTGCCATACACCCCTTTGCATTTGAATTAATCGTATATGAATGTATCCTTTAATGATAGATTATGGGAAGACCAAATGTCATGTGCAAGAGGGTTTTGTATACATTAAAAGTAACACCTCACTTTGGACTTGGAAAGTCCTGAGTTCAAATCTAATGTCATATGATTGGTGAGTGACCTGGGGAATATTATTCAACTTCCCTCAACTTCAGTTCCTTTATCTGTAAAATTAGGATAAGAATAACACATACTTCCCAGGCGTTATTGTGAGGATCAAATCAGATGGCATCTGTAAAGGATTTTGCAGCCTTAAAATGTTGTTTCAATGTGACTTAGCATTGGTAGTAGTAGTAGCAGCAGCAGCAGCAGCATATTTATTTATATTTATATTTAGAATTTACAAACACCTTATATAAATTATTACATGAAATTGTGAAGACAAGCAGGGAAGGTAGCTGATGCATGTATTGGTATCATCATTTTGCAGATGGGGAAATTGATTATCAGAGAACTTAAGTGTCCATGTGTTTCATGACTCCAAGTCCCTCCCTCCATCCAATGTTCCATGCTCATTGTCTATATCTCGATAGAAATAAGAGATCAGAGACAGAAACAGAAACAGAGAGAGAAACACAGAGGAGAGAAAAAAACAGGAGAGAGAGAGAGAGAGAGAGAGAGAGAGAGAGAGAGAGAGAGAGAGAGAACAGATACAAGACACAAATGTAATTATAGAAAAAGAAGTACAATCCTATTTTCTGAATACATAAAAATTAACTAACTGTGTCTTAGAGAAAAAGAGTCAAAGGCAAGATTTGAAATCAAGTCATTGTCGTCATCAATGTCTCCTCCTTTTTCATCTTCATCCTCTCTTTCTCCTCCTCTTTCCTCTCTCTCTCCTTCCCTTTTCCCTTCTCTCTCCCTTCTTCCTCTTGGCTTCCCTGATGTATAAACATATTTTTATAGCCACTTTTGAATAAAGATGAATGGCAAAAAGTGCTAAACGTGATAGTAAGTGGCAGGAATATACATAACAATATGAGATAATCCCTGCTCTCAAGGAATACATGATTTAATATAGGGAGTCAAGACATAAAGAAATTTTCAGCTACAGGACAAAAGCATTTGAAAATCCTAAAGTCAGGTAGCAACCCAGGAGTCCTTAGAGTACATAAGTAAATCAGATTGAAGTATGTAGATATCTGGTAAGGTACAGTCACTTTTCAAATGGTAAGACAGAGGACTTTAACAACCAAGGCAGGAAAAATGGTTAAGTCTGGATTGTCTTCCAAATAATGATATTTTGGTTGGTTACTCTAAGGTCTTCTAAGTTGTGTGACCAGCCAGAACGTACCTTCTGGATAAGGGGTATGAAAGGGGCAGACTTCCCACAACTAGAAAGGAGAAATGGACCTGATGGTCAAAGTGCAACCAGTTTTCTCATTTTCCTACTTTGGGGTTGGGAATGTGAGTAGTCCACGCCAAGTGAAGCAAGGGAAGAAGGGTTATTGGCAGGAATATTGTGAAAGAGAGAGATAATAAGAAGTCTATATAGTCCATGTACATTAGAAGGGTTCTAAGGAGCCTGGAACCTTAGAGTAGTTAAAGGAAATACGCAAGGTCACTTGTGCTGGTCAGTGCTCCATGAGGTCTGGGTAGCCTAGGGAAGGGGAGGAGGAATGGCATGGTGTTCTAGTCCCTATTCTCTTTCTAGATATAATGCCTAGATACCATCCATTGCCATTTACCCTGAAAAAAATATGAATAAATGAACAAAAAGAGGGGAAAAAAAGACTTGTAGTTTGCACATTAGTACACTGACTTTTATATATGTGTGTTTATATATATGTACATATATATATGTATTTATATTTATCTATATATAGACATATAGATCAAGGTTTATTCTTTTTCTGAGCCACCATAATACATCAACTCCTTCAGTATTTAGCAACCCAGCAGTTGGTTTCTCGTCCAGTACATCTGGGCTTCCTCAAGAGAATGGTATTATACTTATTTTACCTTTTCTCAACTTTACAATACCAGATATTGTAAGTGAAAAAACAATGGTTACATTTAAATATATAAAAGCCTACCTCCCCGGCCTTATATCCAACTGCTATAACTCCTACTAATGAGATGCTTTCAGGTGTGAGAAACTTTAGACTTGCATTTAAAAAGCTGGTGTGAAACATCCCTGTTTGAGAAGCTCTTGAATGAATATTTCAGCACTCAAGCACATGGTTTTGCATTTCCCATTGCAGTGTTTGCAATAAATCAAATGTCTTCATCTTGAAACTGTAATCAACCAACTTGGGGCTCTTGGAAAGAATTCATTTATAAAAAAAAGAAATAAAAAGGGAATCTTTAGCACTGTGCTCTTGGGGAGAATATGTTGCTGTCTCATTCTAGGAATAAAAGTAGGAAGAAAAAAATGTCAAATTGTATTTTCCAGAGAAGAAATATTTTTGTGAAGGATGTCACAAGGCGATTCCCATCTCTTTTAAATCTGTCCCTTCCTTTCAATTAAACTGTTACAACCATTTAAGTTATAGCATACTCTCCTCTAGCCCCAGGTATCCAGTTACTTTGTTAACTGTTCTCACTCCCTCCAGTCTTCTCTTCAGTCCATCCTCCATATAGCTTCCAATCATAATGCTGAACAGGTACAACCATATTATTCATTTGCTTAATAAACTCCTGTGACTTTCTGTGCCTTCATATATATATGTGTGCATACATATGTATATGTAATCATATATACACATACGTGTGTTAAATATTTACATATATGTTTGTGTTGTATTTATGTGCATATATATATATATGTGAGTTTATGTGTGAGTGTGTGTGTGTGTGTGTGTGAGTGTGTGCTGTTGCCCTCAATAGGAGATAGTATTTTGAGGGCAAGAACTATATTGTTTAAGTTTTACTAATTCTACCACCTAACAGTGATTGGATGGTACAATGTAGGCAGGTTCTTTTTTTTAATACGATCCATGAGAAAAACAATGCTTAGCATTTTCTTTTTCTTTCATAAATGAAATTAAATTATGTTATTCAAGGACTTACATCTAATCAAATGCTTTCATTGATGATGATATGATATAGATCATAACCCATCCAAGCCTATCCATGCCATGTAACTCTTATCCATTTTCTCCTTTAAGTTGCAGTCAGAGATCCCAGCAGTGTTTATTATAGGCCTTCCTTGCCTTTTTATTGTAATCTAGAGGCATATCTCTAATTGGTGTTCAAATACCTTCATGACCTAACCACCACCCAGCCTTTCCCAGTCTTCTTACACCTTCCTTCTCACTATGTATTCTTTAATCCAGCACCTCCTGGTTTTTCCATCAACAAGATAGATACTCCCTGTCTCATTTCTGGATAGCTTTTTTTCTGGCTTTCCCCCACACCTGGAATGTTCTTCCTCTTCGTCTTCATCACTGCCTCTTGGTATACTTCACATTATAGCTAAAATCCTTCTTTTACACAAAGGCTTTTCCAATATTTCACAATTGTAGTGCCTTCCTTCTGTGGATTATTTTCTATTTGTCCTGTACATATACACACACATTTGCAAATTGTATTAGATGTTGAGCTCCTTAAGCACAAGAAATGTCTTTTGATTTCTGTTTATACCCAGTATTTAGCACTGTATGTAGAATAGACTTGGTGTTAATAAATGCTTATTAACTGACTGACTAGAAGCTTCTGTTCCTCCTTACCATGTGGCCAGCAAGTCTTCTTATTAGGTCATACAATTCAATAATGGCATCCTTTTACTCTGCTTCTCGTACTTTTTTGTAATATGCTACAGACTGCTCACAACTACCATGCACCTTCTGCATAATATTTATTTGTGTTCATTCATCTTCTGAGGTTGTGTTATTCAATAACTTACTTATAATATTTAAGAACATTACATTCCAAAAGTCTTAAGATTTTATAAGATGCATCAGCAAATGGAAGGTTAGGCTTTTTATTTTTTTTTTGCCTTTTTTTTTTGGAGGGCAATTGGGATTAAGTGACTTGGCCAAGGTCACATGGCTAGTTTTTGTGTTAAGTGTCTGAGGTCAGATTTGAACTCAGGTCCTCCTGACTCCAAGGCTGGTGCTCTATTCATTGCACCACCTAGCTACCCCCTAATTTGGATATTTATAATTATTTTAGTTTGTAAGTTCTAAAGTAATCTAACAGTCTCTAGACATTTATTCATCCATACAAGACATATGTGTATATCTCATGCATATATGTATATTATGAGTATATATGTATATATGTATAATAGAAGAGGGAGTCAGGGAGGAGATTAACAAAATCTCCCTATATAAATATTGTACACACACGTACACATACACATGGATTTTATTGTTGAGTCGTTTCAGTTATGTCCAACTTTTTGCAGTATCTATATCTTTATAGCTATTTATCAGTCTATGTGAGAAAGGAAGGAAGGAAGGAGGAGAAAAGGAAATGATGAAAGAGTAAGAAAGAGAGAAAGGAAGAGAAAGGAAGAAAGAGAAACAAAGGAATGAAGGAAAGAAGGGGAAAAAAAAGAAAGAAGTATAGATCCATAGCCAGTAATTACAAAGCTATATCAAGAATTCACTAGCAGCTAGGGTGACATAAGATGGTTAGTAAATGTCTCATGTAGATGAGGCATTTGAAGTGAACTTTGAACAGAACTGGATATTCCAAGGTGGAATTGAAGAAAGAGTATCTACACAGGAGATAACCCCTGTAAAGGGAACAAGATGGAAGATAGAATATTGTATGTGAACAGCACATAATCTAATTTAGCTGCGATATAGAATTTGTGAATGGGGAAGTTTTACAATAAGTCAGGGAAGATAGCTTGGAGATGGATTGGAAAAGATTTAAAATTTCCCAAGTACGTATTTATATTTTATTTTATGCTTAGGGCAATAGGAAGCCATTAGAGCTTCTTGAAGAGAGGAGGGACAGGGTCAGCCCTATTTCATAATATTATCACATTTACAACTCTGGAACATGGATTGGAAAGGACAGAAACAGGATCTAAGGATACCATTTAAGAAGCTATTGAAATAACTAAGGTTTAGGGTGATGGAGGATGCCTGAGTGGTGACAGTGGGAGTGTTCATTTTATCTCTTTGAGACTTAGTTTCTTCATCAATGCAATGGGGGAAAATAATATTTATATTAGATACTTCACCATGTTGTGAAGAAAACACTTTGTAACCTAATTTTAGGTGTGTATTTGAGCCACTATTACTTCCATCTTGGCAGAACTAAGAAGCAAATATAATTTATTATAATAAACAGCATAACAGGGTAAATGCTTTAGAGAACTGTCCAATACAATGGTGTTTGAGATCAGGTCCATGGGAATCCTTCATGACCAGGATTGTCAGAAAAGTTTCATTTGTAAATAAGGCATACAGCAAAAGGTAGGAATTGTTTTGTGTACTAAAGAGTATCCATAGTTTGGATAATAAAGGTCATTTATTTTTGTTCAAATAAGATGATCTTTCTAATCTGTTATCTATATTTATCTATCTTATTTCAAACAATGAGTATATCAGGGTGTCAGTGATGGTTTGAAGAAGTTAGATTACAGAAATGTGATGTTTTAGTTGTTTTGTTTTTGTTTTAAGATGAAAAAGAGACTGACTTCTGGGCAGCTCTTCATGGATATCCCACCTGTACTTCAAACTCAATTTATCCAATAATGAACTAATCATCTTACCCACTACTCCCTTGGCCTCAAACCAGTTCCTTTTCTTAGCACCTAGCACCTGCTAATGGGCTCACCATCCTCTCTGTCACCCAGAATAAAAATATCAATAATTTCCAACTTTTTCTTCCTACAACTATGTCATTAAATCAGTTCCTGAGGATTGTTCCTTGTACCTATTCCACATCTCTTCTGTTTGTAGAGAGAGCTCTGTGGATTCATTACCCCAGAACAAGGCCACCCTCAGTTCCTGCCACACAGCTGCAGCCAATCAAAGAAGCTATTATTCACAATATGTTCAGCAGCCTAGGAAGATTTGCATATGCTCTAAATCTCTTCCATTACATGTCATCAAGTAGATTTCATAAAAGTAGATTCCTTGCCCTCTTCCAAAGGTGCATGACTCGATTTCTCATTCCCTGTAATGTTCTCTTGTTTTAAATTTTTTATTTTCTTTTTCAAATAAAAAAGGTATTCGTGTTTTCCCTTTAGACTCTTTTTCCAAATTAAAAGAAAAGTAAGAATAAAACTTTGAAACAAATAAGAGTATTCAAGCAAAACTAATTCCCATACTGAGTATTTTCAAAAATGTACATCTTATTCTGCATCTCAAATCCATTGCTTCTCTGGGAAATGGGTAATATAGCTTATCATTAGTCTTCAGAAATCATTGTTGCTTATTCTCTTGGTCAGACTCCTTATATCTATCAAATTTGTTTATCTTTACAATGCTGTTGGTATTTATCAAATTGGTCTCCTGTTTCTATTCACTTCACTATGTTTATAAATTGTTCTTTATATGAGTCTGCCTAGGCTTTTCTGAAATTATCCCTGTTGTAATTTTTTTCAGAATTTATTTATTAATTTTTAGCTTTCAGCATTCATTTCCACAAGATTTTGAGTTACAGATTTTCTCCCCATCTCTCCCCAACTCCCCACACCCCAAGATGACAAGCATACTTATTACCCCTTTCCCCAGTCTGCCCTGTCTTCTGTCCACCCCTACCCCCTCATCCCGCCTTCCCCCTTACTTTCTTTTTTTTTTTTTTTTAAAGCAATTGGGGTTAAGTAACTTGCTCAAGGTTACACCGCTAGTCATTATTTATGTGTGGGTGCTCATTTTCTGAGGCCGGATTTGTTCTCTGGTCATCCCAACTCCGAGGCTGGCGCTCTTACTCACTGCGCTGCCTAGCCGCCCCTTTTAGGGCAATTGGGGTTAAGTAACTTGCCCAAGGTCACACGGCTAGGTTTTTGTTTGTGTGGGTTAAGTGTCTGAGGCCAGATCCAAACTCAGGTCCTTCTGACTCCAGGGCTGGCGCTCTACTCACTGCACCACCTAGCCACCCCTCCCCCTTACTTTCTTCTAGGACAAGATGGATTTCTGTACCCCATTGCTTGTATATCTTATTTCCCGGTTGCATGAAAAACAATTTTTCACATTTGTTTTTACAACTTTGAGTTCCAGATTCTGTCCTTTCTTCCTTCCTCACCTACCCCCATTGAGAAGACATGCAATTCAACATAAGTTATACATGTGTAGTTATACAAAACATTTCCATAGTAGTCATGTTGTGAAAGACTAACTATATTTCCCTCCATCCTATCTCACCCCCATTTATTCTGTTTTCTTCTTTGAGCTTTGAGCTTATCTCTTTTCAGATTCTGATTACCTCTTCCCCCAATCTGCCCTTCCTTCTTTCATCCCCCTCTCTTATCCCCTTCCCCCCCTACTTTCCTATAGGGTAAAATACCTAATTCAGTGTGTTATATTCCCTCCTTAAGCCAAATCCAGTGAGAGTAAGGTTGACTCATTCCCTTTCACCTCCCTGCTCTACCAGTCTATTGTAACAGCTTTCTCTTGCTTCTTTTATGTGAGATAATTTAGCCTATTCTGTCTCTACCTTTATCCTTCTCCTAATATATTCCTCTCTCACTTCTTAATTTTATTTTTTAAATAGCATGCCTTCATATTCAACTCACAGTGTGCCCTTTGACTATGTATACATAGACACATGCATATATATATATATATATATACATATATATATGTATGTATGTATGTTTTTATGTATGTATATTCCCTTCAACTATCCTAATACTGAGAAAAGTCAAGTGAGTTACAAATATTGTCTTCACATTTAGGAATGTAAACAGTTCAACTTTAATAAGTTCCTTATGATTTCTCTTTCCTGTTTAACTTTTCATGCCTCTCTTGATTCTTGTATTTGAAAGTCAAATTTTGTGTTTAGCTCTGATCTTTTCATCAAGAATGCTTGAAAGTCCTCTATTTCATGAAATGTCCATATTTTCTCCTGAAATATTATATTCACTTTTGCTGAGTAGGTGATTCTTGGTTTTAATACTAGCTTCTTTGAACTCGAGAATATCGTTCCAAGGCCTTCTATCTCTTGATATAGAAACTGCTACATCTTGTGATATCTTGATTGTATTTCCAAAATACTCAATTTTATTCTGGCTGCTTGAAATATTTTCTCCTTGACCTGAGAACTCTGGAATTTGGCTGTAATATTCCTAGGAGTTTTCTTTTTGGGACATTTTTTAAGAGAGGATCAGTAGATTCTTTCAATTTCTATTTTGTGCAGAAATGCACAAAAAATGTGCAGAAATGTGCCTACTTTCACAAAGCTCATTCAGCATTTGTCCTTCCTTCTTTCTTCCCTTCCCTCCCCTCCTTTTCCTCTCCTCCCGCCCCCTACCTTCCCTCCCTTTCTCCCCATCTTTCTTTTCTTTCTCTTTTTATCAATCCTTGTTTATCTGATGGATGTGAGATGGAAACTTAGAAATTCTTTAATTTACATTACTGTAATTATTAGACATTAGAAGCATTTTAATATGACTGATAATAGCTTGAGAAGTCTTTTCTTTAAGAATTGCCTATTCATGTCATTTGATCATTTACCAATTAAGGAACAGTTCTCATTCTTAGAAAATTTGAATCAGTTCCTTATACATCTTGGAAATAAGAGTTTTATCAGATAAATTTGCTACAAAAACTTTTTTCCCAGTTAACATCTTGACTTCTGGTATCAGCAGAATTGGTTTCATTTGTACAAAAGCTTTTCCATTTTGTGTTGTTCTTGTTCGTGTTTTTTTCCCCTTTTTTTAGGTATCTTCAACTCTTCCTCCTCTCTCTACTTTGTCAAATCCCTTTCCTGAGTTATCTTCCTACCATTAGAAAATAACCTCCTTGAGGGCAAGGACTTTTGTCTCATTTTAAACAATGCCTAGCATATAGTAAACACTTACATCTTCATGACTGACTTATTTAGTAAAATGGAATTTAAACTGTAATTAACAGATTTGATTAGACATCGTAGACACTCAATACTTTTTCAGTGTTGAACCTGTTTAAATTGTAAGGAAATGCCAGGCTTGAAATCAAAAGAACTCTGCCACCTCTAACTCATAGGTTTTGGTTTCCTTATCTATACAATGGTAATAATAATTTATAACATCTCTAACTCATTGAATGCTAATGAGAAATGTGATATTGTATGTAACTGTGAGCTATTATCTATGTTCCATGAGCTAATGTGGTAAGTTTAGTTTGTTTTCTTCTATAATATAAATGTGCGATAACCCTATGCCTCTGTTTGCCTCAGTTTCCTCATTAACAAAATGAGGAAAATAATATTACCCACCTCACAGAGTTGTGATGATCAAATGAAATTATATTTGTAAAAAAGTAAAGTGCTTATTACAGTGCCTGGCATGTAGTAAGTACTGTATCAATGCTTATTTCCTTCCCCTTCCCTACATAAATATGAGAAGGAACTGTTGTTTTTTTTTTTGTTTTGTTTGTTTGTTTTGTTTTGTTTTTATCCAGTGTGGGAATTCCTGGTGTAGGAACTCCCTCCACCATAGAAAAGTACAACCTTTTTTTTTTTTTATTTTCTTTGTAAACATGTCCTAGGGAGATGTTAAGGTATTTGAATTAGCACATAGCAAATATCAAGGGCTGGATTTGAACCCAGTATTTTTCTGATACCCAACCAGTCCTTTATCAATTATACTAATTTGCTTTTATATGTTATTCCTGTATGATATTAAATATTCATCATTCAAAGAAGGTGTAGACCACAGCAATAGCACTGGTTAAGCAAATACAAAAGGGATAGAAAATTTAGGCTACAGACCATATTCTTTGGATATCTACCATCCAACTAGGGAGATGGTATACACACGATCAAATGACTTAAGAATAGTACAAAGCAGAATCACTAAACACAGAGTAACTATCAAGTATTCTCTTGAATTTTCTATAGGAACTTGGAGCAGAGAAAGGAGGGCATTTTTTTTCCTTTAGGGGAAAAAATGAAAATGAGAGTGCTTTCCAAGTTGATATCCTAATGACAGCTAAATTGCATGAAATGGCATTGTGATGCCTTCCCACCTTCCTCTAAAATACCTCTTTTAGCAACACTAAAGACAGAACGACCGTAATTCAAGGAAGTTGTAAAGTGCTATGGGATGTTACCAAATTGGCTGCACTGCCTGTCCCTGTTCATCCTTAGCAGGTGTGATAGAAACAGTGCCAACTTGCAAGTGTTTAAAAAAGGTATTTTCAATTTTTTTGATAATTCAAAAATGATAATAATAGCAATTATAATTATTCCCAAGATAACTTTTTGGATCTGTATGTTATTTTTCCCTTCTGCCCCCAAAGTGCAAAATGACAAAATACTTCACATCTCTTTCTCTCCATTATCCTCTCATCTCTGAGCTCTGGGTCGAATTAGGCAGTATTTTCCTTCAATTTTACATATGGAGGTATGGTGAAGAGAGAATTATGATTTCCTAATGTGTTGCATGCAGTTGGCAGCAGAACTGAGCCTAGGAGCCAAATCTCATAACTTGTCTAATGTACCCTTCCATTTTAAATATATTATTATAGTGTTTCATATCTATACATTTAAAAGTAATTTTTCTTTGAAGAAAATAATCTCCCATTATCATGTTTTCCCCCTTGGGCATGTTTATCATTATACCTTATATTTACAGGAAGAAACATTAATACAAAAATAAGCAACAACAAACAAAACATATTTCCCCTTTGTTGACTAGATGTGAATTTTTATACTTATAAGAATCTCTGATTTCACCAATATGGGTAACTCCTCTACAAACACAAATGGCAGCCCTATGATTCCTTTGTATCTTTACAACTCTGCTACTTCTGGCCTAGGAGAGTTAAAACAAACTATTCTTTGTACAGAGATAAGACTAAATCCAAAACTTCTAAGTCTAACCTTGGTCTGTTCCTCACTCTGGACTTTATACTTGGCCTTCATGCAGCTACCTTGTCAATCCCAAACTTCTTTCAGTGCCTAACACATTTTCCTGGAATATCTTTCCACTCTGACCCCATTGTCCCATTAGTTGATTGTTGTCCTTTGTTTTCGAAGAGGACTAAAATGACCTCACTATGCTAGGTCAAGTTTCAATGTGTGTGACTGTGGCTGATCAAACCAATATGAGCTTGGAATGTTCTACCACAGGTCAGGCAGAAATACTGTGTGAGCATTTGGGGTGGGTGCTCCAAATTTGCTTTCGCATCCTGTGTTTCCTTTAAGTTGTCTCAATTCTGCTTTTTGTCATGCTGAATGGTCCTGTGCCAGTGCCTCTCATGTCACACAATCAATTCCAACGGTCATAAAAGATATCTTGAGAGTGTACCCATATCACTTCTTCTGAATACCATGTGAACGCTTGTCCCATGAGAGTTCTCCATAAAATAGACTTTTTGACAAGCATACGTTTTGCATTTTATCAATGTGGCTAGACAATCAGAGTTGCACTCTCTAAAGAAGAGTTTCAGTGCTTAGCAGTTTAGTTCAAGTAAGGACCTCCAGTAACTTATCATGCCAGGTGATCTTCAAAATGTTCCTTCTTTCCCATTGGTTAGTTTTATCCAGAGCCTGTATTGTAGGCTGGTGATCCTTCATTCCCCTTCTGATTTTCTGGATTTTGAGGTAATGTTCTTTCCTTGATACCTGCTCACCTCTTATTCCTAATTATAAGTTTCATTTCATATGTTATCTTCTGCCACTAGAATGTAAGCTTCTTTTTTAAGTTAATTCATTTTTAGTTTTCAACATTCAATTCCATAAGTTTTAAATTTTCTCCGCCTCCATCTTTTCCCCCTCCCCAAGATGGCATGCTATATGAAATCGACTCTACATAAAAATTCCTGTTCAACATATTTTCACATTAGTCATGTTGAATAGAAAAATTAAAACACATGGGAGGAAACATGGGAAAGAAAAACAACAGCCACAAAAAGACAATAGTCTGCTTCACTCTGCATTCAACTCTGTAGTTCTTTCTTTGGATTTAGATGGCATTTTCCATCCTGAGTCCTTTGGAATTGTTTTAGGTTTTTGCATTGTTTAGTAGGACTAAAACTATCCAAATCAGTCATCACACACTGTGGTTGTTACTGTGTACAGTGTTCTCCTGGTTCTGCTCACTTCACTCAGCATCAGTTCACATAAGTCTTTTAGAATGTAAACTTTTTAGGACAAAGACTGGCATACTTATTGTTTGAAATCTACATTCTCAGAGTTTAATCTAGTGGCTGGAATGTAATAATCAATGCTTGTTACCTACTACCCACCACTAGGGAGCTCTGTTTTCTTTATTCACCTCCACAGAGAATTCCCAGTAATTTTTCCTCCTATTATTTTCCTTCTATTTCCTTCTACAAAACTAATAGACAAAAGCCACAAGTATCTATTATCCAGTATATCATGCTAATGTCTAACTTTACTGTCAACAAACATCCCTGGATTAGCCTACTGCAGTTGGATTCTACAAACTGTGAACACATCAAATAAACTAACCTATTATTTGAAAACTAAGTGCTGGATGAAAAGTCTGAGTGGACTTGAGGAACACTTTTTTTTTAAACAAAAATGTTTCCAACTGCAGTGATAGAATGTGAAAAAAAAATATTGATAGATGTGGAAAAGAAAGAGTTTATCACCTTTAAGACATGTTTTGTGAAGCACTATTTCTAATGGACTTTTGACTTTATTAAATTGTAGGTAAACAAATTCTTTTTTTTTTTATTCTGCTTCATGTAGAAGACTTTATGCTTCCACATGGATTCTGTGACCTACTGAAAGCAAATATTTTATGATTTTTATTTCTTTGATGATAGAATGTAGGTTTTGGGTTTGGTGAGAGGTAAACAAAGAGAGCCAAGATAATGACAATAGGGAAAATTCGAGGAGGAAAAGTATCTTATTGTTTGACTTTGTTATAATCGTTTGTATTATAACCTACGAAGTGATACAGACACATTGCAAAGAGTGAATAATTAATTATAATAGGAGGGTTTGTGACCAGCAGTGGCAATACATAGAATACTCGACTTTGAGTTAGAAGCACCTGAGTTTAAATTTGATTATAGACACTTAGTACCTTTGTGACCCTGGGTAAGTCACTCAGCCTCTGCCAGTCTCAGTTTCCTCAGTTGTAAAATAAGAATAATAATAACACTTCCTCCCAAGATTGTCAGGAGGATAAGATGAGATAATATTTGTGAAGAACTTTGCAAATCTATAAGTACTACATAAATGCTGACTGCTATTATAAATGTAAATGACAGTATAAAAAATACTGCTTACCTGAGACTGGAAGACTGGATTATGCACTAACATTGTATTTTAGACTAGCATGTGGTTGGCAGAACCCAGACTGGATTATGAATTAACATTGTTTTTTAGACTAGCATGTGGTTGGATAAACCAGAACTTTCAGTATCTTTAAAAAAGTTTGATAGAATCTGGTGGGGTTTTTTGTTTGTTTTGCTTTGTTTATTTTCTTGTTTGTTTGTTTTACTGATTTGTATATCTCCCAGTGATTATTTCATCACAACATATGATAAGGAGGGAGGACTTAATACTCCCTCCTCACTTTTTCCCTAGGTCATGTGGCCCCAAGAAATAAGAGTAGGTCTTTGATCTTTTCTCAGGTGCCTGAGAGTCCAGGAATCCAGGCCAGGCATTGCAGTCAGACTAACAATAAGGCATTTAAGATGTATTTTTTTTAATCTTTCTTCCTTTAAATAGGGACTCCATCCCAGCTAAAGTAACTGACAAAGTCAGCTTGGGAGTGTGATGAGGAGGCTAAATTTATCTTAGATAGCTCATACTTCCAGGCAATAGTAGAGATTCAAGTCTTGTCATGTTAAGATAATCCTATCATGGTACACTAATATTTTGAACAAGGTCTTTTCCACCAGGGGAATCTATAAGGTTTTGAATAGTTGTCCTTGGTAAGGAACCAGGAGCTTTAGTTCATCTCGAAATATTTGAACAGGGCTAGAGTTGGAAATAAGAAAGATGAACACATTTTTGAGTCTGTGGCAGTAACTTAAATCTACTATGGTCATCTAGATGTTTGAATTTAATCACTGAGCTTCCACTACCCTAATTCCAATCATGATGCACATTAAATATAAAATATGGCTTTGAATGAACTATGAGGTGGTTTCCTGGACTCAATACAGGAGTTAGGGTCCTACAAAGCTTTCTGTGACCTGAGGCTTATCTTTAATTGACTCGATAACCAGCAATAACATTCTCAAGTGTAAGAATCATACTTGAGATTTGCATCACTTAAAATTTGATACATCAAAAAATTATGAAAAGTAATGATAGTTGCTTTTGATTTTAGATATGATAGCTAGCTATATAGACTAAATAGAGAGATGGATCTCTTGATAGACATCCAAAAAGTCCCTTTGGTTATATTTTATAAGGCTTTTAGAAAACATAATCAATATATTTTGTGAATGACTTTTTTTATAAATATATTGAAATATTCAAGAGATTTGGATATTTTTCTTAAAAAACACGGTTATTTATGTTGAGTTTCCCATAATATTGAACCATGTTTTTGTCTCTAGTATAAACCCAACTCTTTTATGATAAAATATTTTTTCGATGAATTGCTTTTATCTGACCAGATTTTATTTTAAAAAATCAGTTTTGATTACTGATATTGATTGGTTATAAGGCAGTGATGGCTTAGATATCAGTCCCATGTTTCTCTCATAAAAAGTAAGATGCTGGTAGTGTGCTTTCTTTCTCAGTTTGGGGGCATAATTTGTGTAATATTGCTATGAATTGTTTCTTTAAAATTTTGATAAAATTCTCCTCTGAATCAGAAAAAAAAAAGAGTCTATTTCTTTGGTAATTCCTTTGCTTCTAGCTCTCTTTTTTTCTACCTGAAATGTAATTATTCACGATTTCTTTTTGGTCTTCTGTGAATTTGGGAATTTTATATTTGGAAAGTATTCCTCCATTTATTTTCTATTTTCAATTTTGGTAATGTATAGCTGCATAGCAAGTTGGGATATTTCTTTGTATTGTTTTCTACATGTTGATTGTTTGCAATTTTGTTAATTTGTTTGTTTGTTTTTGCTTTTTGGAGGGCAATTGGGGTTGAGTAACTTGCTCAAGGTCACATGGCTAGGTTTTTGTTTGTGTGTGCATTGTGTCTGAGGTCAGATCTGAACTCAGGTCCTTTTGACTCCAGGGCCGATGCTCTACTCACTGCACCACCTAGCTGCCCCAATTTGATTTTCTAAACTAATATTATCTGAAAGTTTATCAATTTTATTATTTCTGTCAAAGAATCAGCTTTCAGTGTATCATTTCTCTTGTTTTTCTTTTATTTTTGGTTGTCTATTTCTCTTCTTTTAAAAAATCTAATCTTTTTTGCATATTTAAGTTTATTTGTTGACTTTGTAATTAAACATGAATATTCATTTCAGTAAACATATTTTTAAATATTGTTATGCAGGTTTGTAGGGATAAAATTTTTCTTTTGAGGGTGGAGCCAAGATGGCAGAAAGGAGGCAGTAACTTCTCTAAGCTCCTCCTTGAATCCCTTCACTAAACCTTAAAAAGTGATTCTGAATGGATTCTGGAGTGACAAAATCTACTTGGAAATGGCGTGTGGTAGAATCCAGCCCAGGAAAGTACCCAGTGTGTCCAGACAGGGCGAGCGCAGAGCACTTGGGGTCTGCACAGCTCAGACTTAAGAGCAAACAAGCAGACTACACCAGAGAGAGAAGAAGCCCGAGCCTGCAGTCTTACCAAGGACTAATCACAGTCATCTGGCCATTCATCTCATGAGGGAATAGGAGGGATCACTGGAGCCAGGTAGGAGAGTTCTCAGGCCCCCAGTGGAGACAGCAGCTTCTCCTGCACGTATCAGTCCCCAGCCTGGAAGTTTAGAAATTGCCTGCCTGTATAATGCTGGGGCTAGAATGGCAAAGTAAATTCTAGTTGATCTGATACCCCCATCCCTCCTTCATGAAGTAGAAAACCCAAAGATAAGCCTCCCACCTAGATTGAAATCCCAAGTTAGTGGAAATAGCCTCAGGCTTGGGAGTCTTCAAGAAGGGGTGTAACTGAGACAGCCAGGAGTCAGAAGAGAGGAGAGGGAGGAGTCCCAAAGAGCCCCACCTCACCTGACCATCAAAAGCCTGCCTGAGCTATAGCCCAGAGGTATAGAGTCAGAAACTGAAGTGGCCAAACCACCCCTTCCCCACAGACTACTCTGTGCACATCAGCATACCTCTCTGAAATTTTTCTTTTGAGGATTGCTTTAACTGAATACCAAAAATTTATGTATGTTGTTTCATCATTATCATTTTCCTACTGCATAATTATTCAGTGTGTCTTAGATTTGTTCATTGATCTTCCCATTATTTAGGATTTTATTGTTTTCTTTTTGTCCAGACTCTTTTAATTTAGAATTTTATTTTTCTCGAGTAACATGTAAAAACAATTTTTAACATTTGTTTTTAAAAGTTGGGGTTCCAAATTCTCTCCCTTCCTGCCTTCCCATGGCACTCCCCTCTTTGAGAAGGAACACAATTCAGTATAGGTTATATATGTATAGTCATGGAAAATATTTTGATTATAGTCATGTTGTAAAAGAAAACATAGATACAAAGAAACCTCAAGAAAAATAAAATTTTAAAAAATTATGCTTCAATCTGTATTCATACATCATCAGTTCTTTCTCTGGGGAGTGATAGCATTTTTTATGATAAGTCCTTCAGCTTTGTCTTGTATTATTCTGTTAGTGGGAATAGTTAAATCATTCACAGCTGCTCATCTTACATTATTGCTGTTACTTTGTACATCATTCATTTCACTTTGCATTGACTCATTTCCGAGAGCATCCTGCCCATCATTTCCCATATCAAAGTAGTATTCTATCACAATCATATACCACAACTTATTCACCCAATCCTCAATTCATGGGCATCCCCTCAATTTCTAGCTATTTTGCCACCAGAAAAGAACTGTTATAAATATTTTTGTATATATAGTTCTTTGTCCTCTTTGTTTTTATCTCTTTTAGGATAAAGACCTAGTAGTGGTACTGCTAGATCAAAGGACATGCCTGATTTTATAGCTTTTTGGGCATAGTTCCAAATTGCTATACAGAATGGTTGAATCAGTTCACAACTCCACCAACAGTGCATTAATGCCCATTTTTCCCACATCCTCACCAAAATTTGTTATTTTCCTTTTCTTTCCTATTTACCAATCTAATAGGTGTGAAGTACCTCTGAATTGTTTTAATTTGCATTTCCCTAATCAATAATGAGTTAAGGCATTTTTAATATAGTTGTAGATAACTTTGATTACTGCATTTGAAAACTATTCATATTTCTCATTATTTATTAAATGGGGAATGACTCATTTTTATAAATTTGACTAAGTTCTTTCTAAGTTTGAGAAATGAGGCATCTATCTATTCAAAATTGCTTTGTAGTTATTATTGTTAACTTTTTATCCCATCCATCCTACCTCCCATTTATTCTGTTCTCTCTCTCTTCTTTCACCCTGTCCCTTGTCAAAAATGTTTTGCTTCTTACTACCCGGTCCCCACAATCTGCCTTTTGTTCTGTCACTCCCCTTCTCTTATCACCATTATCTCCTACTTTCCAATAGGTAAGACAGTTCTCTATACCTAATTGAGTGTATATGTTACTCCCTCTTTGTGTTAATTATAATGAAAATAAGGCTCAAGCACTCCCCCACCCACCTTCCCCTCCTTCCCCTCCACTGTAAAAACTTTTTCTTACTGTTTTTATGTGAGAAAATTTACCCCTAGTCTACCTCTCCCTTTCTCCTAGTATATTCTAGTCTCACCCCTTAATTTTATTTTAGTATCATCCCTTCAGATTCAATTCATATATATATACACACACATATATACATATATATACATATATATTACATATATATGTGTGTGTGTGTGTATTTACACACACATATGTACACACACTGATGTACCTTAATAAAAGCGAGACAGAAGATCCCCAAGGTTAAATTAAAAGAGTGGATTTTATTACCGCGGAAAACCACGGGACTGTCGGGGTACCTGGTCACCCAAATCAGACAGCACTTTTGCACAGACAGTGTACCAGTTTTATAGAGGTTCCATAGCCAGGTTACATAAGCTGAATTACAGTGATGTAAGCTGAAACTCCAATGATTGGTCAGTGTATACTTGAAACTACAATTAGTGATTGGTCAGTATACATTTGAATTTCCTGCTGTTGGGAAACCCTAGGCTGGGACTCCCACCCACAGATTAATCAAGGGTAAGCAAGGGGTGGGGGTTCTGCCTGTTTACAGATTAAGCAAGGCGGAGTTCTCTGTTTTACAAATCAATGAAGGAAAGGTTGGGTTGCCTGTTTTACAACAAGGAAAGAGTGAGTGGATTTGTGTCTGACATTCAGGAAGGGCAAAGTGACAAATCAAAGGGGGAAGGGCAGAGTGGAGCTGGGGCCAACCACACACTCTTTATATATGTCCTAATAATGAGAAAATTCATATGAGTCACAAGTATCATCTTCCCAGGTTGGGATGTAAACAGTTTAACCTTAAGTCCCTTATGATTCACTTTCCTGTTTAACTTTTTATGCTTCTCATAAGTCTTGTATTTGAAATTCAAATGTTCCCTGGGGTGGCTAGGTGGCACAGTGAGTAGAGCGTCGGCCCTGGAGTGAGAAGTACCTGAGTTCTCCGCCTCAGACACTTAACCCACACAAACAACAACAACAGCAAAAAAAAAACCTAGCCATGTGACCTTGGGCAAGTTACTTAACCCCAATTGCCCTAAAGGGGCGGCTAGGTGGTGCAGTGAGTAAGAGCGACAGCCTCGGAGTTGGGATGACCCGAGATCAAAATCCGCCCTCAGAAAATGAGCACCCAAGCATAAATAATGACTAGCCCTGTAACCTTGAGGAAGTTACTTAACTCCAATTGCTTAAAAAAAAAAAAGAAATTCAGATGTTCCATTCAGCTCTGGTCTTTTCATCAAGAATGATTGAAAGTCATCTATTTCTTTTAATATTCTATTTCACCTACAGGATTATACTCCTTTACTGCCTTTACTCTGCCCCAGTTCTTCTTTTTAAGGTGTTATTTTCTTCAGAATTTTTTTTGTCTTCTCATTGGTTTTCTGTACTTCTTTTTACCATTTGGCCTTGTCTGTTTTTTAAAGTTATTTTCTTCCACATTTTTTGCCGCTCTTTTACCAAGCTGTTGACGAATTTTGCATGATTTTTCTTTTCATCACTTTCATTTCCCTTTACAATTTTTCCTCTGCGTCTCTTATTTGATTTTCAAAATCTTTTTTTGGTTCTTCCACATCCTGAGACCAGTTCATATGTTTTTGGAGGCTTTGTATGTAGGAGCTTTGACTTTGTTATCTTCTCTGTGTGTTTTTTGATCTTGTCACCATAATAACTTTCGTTGGTCACAATTTTTTTTTTATATTCTTTGCTCATTTTCCCAGCCTATTATTTAACTTTTAACTCTTTGTTAAAGTAGAAATCTGATTCTTGGGTGGAGAAAGCATTGTCCAAATCTTCAGGGGCTTTGTGCAGTTGTTTCCAGAGATATTTTGGGGGACCTCTAAGTTTTCAATTCTTCCAAGGTGGTATGATTGAAGGAGAAGTGTTTACTACTCTCTTGGCCTTTGCTTTGGTCTGTGAGTGACCACTTTTCTCTTTTCAGGACCTGTGTTCCACTGTGGCCACAAGTTCTGGTGTGCTGGTGCTCCTCCTCACCCTGGCATTGACACCCAGGCCTTTGAACTGGATCTGAGTATGGGTAAAGTAATAGAGTTATGCCTCAGAGTTAGCAAAGATACTCTGTAATCCCTTTTTGACCATTTGTTTGACCCTGCTACCATTGTGGGCTGAGAGCTCTGGAAGTTTCCATTTCTACAGTTGATTGGTTCCCAAAGCCCACTCACAGTTTGCTGAGCCAAGGTCTAAGCTGGCATGGCCTGTACTGAACTGTATATATAATATAAAATATATAACATAACATAACATAACATAACATAACATAACATAACATAACATAACATAACATAACATAACATAACATAACATAATATAATATAATATAATATAATATAATATAATATAATATAATATAATATAATATATAAAATAGACCTTTCCTGCTGACCTTTCAAATTAGCTCAGCCTGGAAAATTATTTCACTCCATCTTTTTGTGGATTCTCTCACTCATTATTTAGAAGTATTTAGAGCATTTTGGGGGAGAGTTCAGGTGAGTCTCTGCTGTTACTTTACCCTTTTGTATCAGCCTCCAAATTTTATTGTTAAATCTCCATTTGTGTCTATTTTTTATGGTCACTGAAGCGTTTAATATTTTTTATTATATGTTCTGTAAAGAATGTGTATACTATTTCTTCTTTTTTATATCTACATACAATATTTCTTTGTCCTAATACATGTGTTAGCCCAGACAGATAACATAAGTTCTTTCAGCCTTAGTTTCTTAATTTGTGAAGTGGGAGTAATAAATTACAGGCTGATTCTGAGAATTAAATGGGATGCTATTTGTAAAGCACTTAACAAACTTTACTCTGATATAAAAATCCTAGCAATTTTTATTATTATTAAGAAGTTCCCTAACATGCCAAGAAATTAATATATTCTTTAGCATTTCTGCTTACAAAATGCCACAAGTCTTTTAGATCTAGTTTCTCTAGAAAGTTATTCAATTCTATAGTTTCCTCTTTCAGATGTTGATTGGAAAAGGAAAGTGAAGGGAAAATAATTCCTTTAGTCTCTTAGAAAGTAGCAATCTTGCCAGAGAATGGGTGAGAAGACAAAGGAAGGCATTGAAACAGGGGAAAAAACAGATCTATCTTATTTAAGTCAGTGGTGTGAGGAAGTCCTACTGAAGAAAGTTCTCTTGGGGGAAGAGAAATATTCTATAAATAAATATGGGAATATTACAAAGTATATAATCTGGAAGGATTTGATGCTTAGAAAGACCATTCATACTGCCTGAGGAGAAGGGAAACCAGAGCTCCTGATATCATTTTTTTATCATTCTATAAAAAAAGTCCAAACCCGAGAGAGAGACAGTGATATCTCCTGCCTTTGTTGTATTTATCTATATCTTACTGTAACTCACTTAATTTTTACTTCCTGAATTTAAGAACTTACAAAATAAATAAATAGAATTACAAAGGAAAAAATTATGTCAAAATATTTATTTTTTAATGAAATATTCAGAATTTCTGGATCATGGAACCAACAAGACAGGTGATTAGACATTGTGTGTGTATGTGATTTTCACAAATTCTCAACCCTCTACAATATAGAAATTATGAGCAAAAGATAAAACAATTTCACTTTTCCTTTGTCTAAGACCTAAAACACTAAGAACCTGAATGAGACAAAAATCTAACAAACTAATAGCATAGAGAGCTAATCACCAAACCCTAAATATCTTACTCACTAGCCCAAGTAGCCACCAAATTTTAGCTGGGCTGTACAAGCTCATCCATAGAATTATAAAAGAATTCAACTCTGTCCCATTTTCTTACTGTGCTAATATGTAGTTGAAACATTGAGGAACCAAGAGAACTGAAGTATAATGTCAGTCTGTGTGTGGCACTGAGAAAAATTGGAATGCATATTCCAAAGGATCCATAAGCTTCACTAGATTGACAGAAGGGTCCATGACACATACAAACAGATGTTCAGAACGAATGTTCTGCATTAATGAGATTAAAAAAAAAAAACCTGTAGGTTAGGACTTATGGTTACAAACTAGAACAGTAACATAGGGCCATTTAAGACTGAATCTAAGGTTTAAACCCTAGATGACTCAGACGGTCAATCTGCCTGTCAATACTTAGTAAAGTTAGGAAATGGTTGTAATATTGTCTAGGAATATACCCCTATCTTTTTTTTTTTTTTTTTAGTAAATAGAAAGGACTATATATTTGGTGTTGTTGTTGTTGATGATGATGATGATGATGATGATGATGAAGAGCAGGAGGAGAAGGAAATGAAGGTCTTTATACAGTATGGCACAGTGGATTGAGGCCCAGTTTTGGAGATAGGGAGACTTGTATTCAAGTTTTGTCTCTGAAATACACTGCCTGTGAACAAGTCTCTTAATTCACCAGTGTGCCAGGCAACAATCTAAGATTCAAAATGGCAGATGTGTTTCCATTCTATAATTGCCAATATGTAGATTGTGTTTCTTTACTATAAAACAGCATGTAGATAAAAATTCAGGTTTAGACCAAAGTTTAAAATAATAACAAAAACAACAACAGCAACAACAATAATAATAACAGTACTAATTATAGAAACAATAGCAGAGGTGGTGGCAGCTGTGGTGGTAGTAGTAGTAATAGTAGTGACAGTAGTAATAGTAGTAGTGGTGGTGGTAATAGTAATAGTAGTAGTAGTAGTAGTAGTAGTAGTAGTAGTAGTAGTAGTAGTAGTAGTAACAGTAGTAATAGTAGTGGTGGTGGTGGCATTGGTGAACAACGGAAAGATTCACATGAGGATAAGAAATACAAGGGGCTGTCAAAGGCACAGTGAGATACAGTAGTGAACCCATACACTGAGATTGACAGGGTAGCTATTAAATCCAGGCAAAAAATCCTAAAATGTTGGTGAATTGATTAAAGGGGAAATTAATCATTGTTTTGATAGTTTGAATTAGTTCAATGCTTTCCTCCAAAGCCTGAGATAAGACATGAATTGAATAAATATAGATTTAAGTAGTCTACGAAAAAGGATTTTAAATTTGATTAACATTTTACATGTTAATGTAAAACAGCAAAGAACATTTTAAAAAGTGTAATTCTATAACTCCAACTTGGCACCTCTATAAGAATAACCTCAAACCTTGTTGACTGATATTTATTTCAAACTTTCAATATACCATAATTTTTACTCACAGTGAACATATGTGAGTACAACCATTTAATATCTAACTTTTGTGCTAGCTTACAGAGAAACAACTCACCATTAGAATAAGAGATTTAGAAGTGAAAGGTACTTTAGAGGTCAGCTAACCTATCCACTTCCCTTTATAGATGAGGAAGACAAGTCTCTTGAAGGTTAAGTGAATGCCCAAGGTAAAACAGGTACTAAGAAATGGGACTGAATTCTGGATTCTCAGATTCCAAATTCAATGTTATTTCTACTGTCCAGTCATAGAATCATAGATTTGAGATCTAGAAGGAAATTTTTAGGCCCCTAAGTCCAGCCTCCTTATTTTACATATAAGGTGAATATGAGAGAAATTAAGTACCAGTCCAGAAGGCAATATGTGTCTGAAAGAGAATTTGACCCCCAATCTTCCTCTCTCTAGGCTCAGTGCTCTGTCCACGACATCACAGTGGGGCTCTTGGTTCCGTCCTGATAAATTGTATTTCTTATTATTATTCATATACATTCATCTAGCAGCTGATTTTCAAGTAGAAAACACACACACACACACACACACACACACACACACACACATAGTAAGTTCCATTTGGTTTTGCAATTCTACTTTCAGAGTAGTGAGGATGATCCCTGCATCACAAAGAAGCTGTCAGCAATAAGTTAATTAAAGTCTTTTTCATTTTGTTTACATCAGTTCTAAAAGGAACCTTGCATTTCAAACTAGCAAAGATGCAATTTCATGGTATTCTGCTTAAGAGCTTTAGAGAAATACACCAGGCCGCCCATTTAGTCATGTTTAATGAACTTAAGCATTCTGCCATACCAATATAAAAGTTCAGTTTGCTGATAGACTTCTTCCAGATTGAACAGTCTCATCTGAACTTTTGATTAAAGAGTTTACCCTTCAAAGGCATTGTGAATATGAGAGATAGGGCAATATAGATCAGCATGATAAACAAAATCTCTTTCTTTTTGTTAAAGGTGAACATACTTTTTCTGTATATTATATATAGCAGTCCTAGGCTACATATACAAGACCATTCTAAAGCACCAAACTGAATTTGTTGGTTCCAATAATTAATTAGCCTAACCCAATATTAAACATAGTTAGCTAAATCAATTGATTGAAGTTGTATAAACAAGACAAATAAGGTTGGTTGAAATTTTACCTTTTCAAATAAATACTACAGTTGAAAGTAATCTTTTTTTGTTGTCTTTCAGAAATGTTTTCGGTTCTGTCTTACTTTTCATGACCCTTTTTGGGGCTCTCTTGGCAAAATACTGGAGTAGTTTGCCATTTCATTCTCAAGCTCTCATCAATTACTAATGAGGAAAGTGAGGCAAGCAGGATTAAGTGACTTGTCCAAGGTTACACAGTTACTAAGTGTCTAAAGCCAGATTTGAACCCAGGAACATGAGTCTTCCTGACTCCAGGCTCAGTGCTCTAACCACTGCACCACCTAGCTGCCCAAAAGTGATCTTAGAGTAAATTAAATCCAGCCCCTCAATGGATATATGAAATCTGTTTACTATATTATGGGTAGATGTTCATCTGTACTTTGCTTGAACATCTCCACTGATTTTCTCATTGCTTGATGAAGTCCATGATATCTTGTGGGCAGTGGTAGTTGATTAAAAGTTCCCCTTTTTAGTGAAACAAAAATGCCTCTTTTGGAGCCCTCTTCCATTCCCCTTGGTCCTAGTTCTATTTTGTTGTAACATGATGTGGAAAGTGTAAAAAGTTAATTTTCCTTCATCTGGTCAAATATATCTATTACTAGCTCAGTGTTTGGGATCTTTTGGATTATAAAACCTCTGGTTTCCTATTATCAATGCTAATGGAGCCTGTTGTCTATATGCATAATTCAGTAATGAAGGGCTTAGTGCTTTGATGATGAAATATCTTCACTGGCTATTTTAACCAGGAAAATCTGATAACATGCACTCCTCTAAAAAGAGAGTGGCTCTATGTCTGATATACTTCTTTAGACTTTTTGTGTGGGAAGCATCTCTGCCATGAGGAATAGCAAAGAAGTCACCTTTTCCTCTACTTCAGAAGAAATGTTAAACTGCCAAGCATATGACAGTAAAAGAATGTGTCCTTCCTAGAAGAGCCTGACCCTGGGATTTAGGCAGCTAAGTGATGCAGTGTCTATATTGCTAGATTTATGGAGAGAAAAATCTGGTGTCAAATCCTACTCATATATGTAATACCTGTGTGATTTGGGACAAGTTAACCTATTTCCTCATCAGTGAAATAGGAATAATAAGTGCGGCTAGGTGGTGCAGTGAGAAAGAGCACTGGCCTCGGAGTTGGGATGACCCGAGATCGAAACTGACCTCAGAAAATGAGCACCCACACATAAATAATGACTAGCCGTGTAACCTTGAGCAAGTTACTTAACCTCAATTGCTTAAATAAATAAATAAATAGGAATAATAATAGCACCTATCTCACTAGGTTGTTTTGGAGCTGAAATGAGAAAACATGTAAAAAAGACTGGAACATGCACAGAGCTGCAGACATAATGCCCCTCCTACCACAGGAAAGATCCTAGGGGCCTACTTCCAAGAAAGTCATCATGATATGCAATGGAAGTTCCTTGGAGAGATTAGAGAATGTCTACACATATTCTACACACAGTCCAAGTCTGCTCACCACGAAGATAACAAAAGTCTCTTCCAATGGTGGCAGTTGGAGTCCTGGAACCAGAAGGTACTTTGAAAAGATTTTGGTTGAATATTCTCCTCAGCTACTCTCTCTGGATTTGAATGTTCTTTATATGATGCATTTTCAGATAATGTCTGTTGAGAGACATTGTTGTACAAGGAAAAGATACGGCCATTTTTCTGTGAGGCTCATATGTAGCCCTAGGAATATAGGTATCAGTCCTTTGCCTATTCTCATCTTTGCTACAAAGAATATTCACACACACACACACACACACACACACAAACAGACAAGTGCATACACACATAGACATATATGCACATATATGGATGTGTATTTGTATGTGTATGCATATTGTGTTATGCATATGTGTACACAATGTGTTTCTATGTATTTATGTACATATGTGTTTGTGTGTATATGTGTGTATTTATAAGTATTACACTTATATACCTATCTATATGTGTGTACATGCACACCTATATGTGATCATGTGTGAATTTGTCTAGATATGTGTATATTGTATAATGGTGTGCTTGCAAATTATGCTTATATAATATGTACATATATACACATGTGCATATATACATATAGATAGATTAAAAGTCTGTACTGTGTGTATGTGCCCATTTGTGTGTGCATGTGTGTGTATTTTGTCTTCCACTGAGAATCCTAACTATAATCAAAGTTGGGAATGATACCTGTTTCTTTTCTCTTCAAATTGTTTTTTCATGACGTGACTCTTTATATTCAGGAAGCACATGTGTTATTTGGAGTATATTGATGCATGTTATGAAGATGTTAAACCTAAACATCCTATTTGCTAAACTGCTTTCAAGTTATGCAAGTGGTTCTTGCTAAATAAGGAGTCTTTTCTCTAGTAATTCATATTTTTGGATTTATCCAACATTGAATTACATTGAATTGCTTATTTTTTTTATTACATTAACTATTTCCTTGATCTGTTTTTCTGTTTTTTTTTTTTAAATTGGTAACAGAATGCTTTAACGTTTATTACTTTATAATATAGTTTGAGTTCTATTAAGACAATGACCTCTTTATTTCTACTTTTCTTTTTCCAGTTTTTCTCTCTTGAGATTCTGAAACTTTTGTTCTTCCAAAGGCATTTTTTTTAACAAATGCTTTGTTAGCTTCTGTTTTAAATCATTCATTTCCACCAGATTTTGAATTACAATCATTTCCACCCCCCCCCCCGTGTTTTTCCCCTACCCACCCTCCCAGAATAGCAGTCCCGCAAGATATCGCTTCCTCCAATCTGCTCTCTCCCATACCTTCTCCCATACCCCCTTCAACTTTTCCATTAGAGGAAGGTGAATCTTTGTGTCCCAATGCCTGCACATCTTATCTCCCAATTACAAGCAAAATAGTATTAATAATAGTGTTTTTAAATATTTGAAAAATTTAATGTTAAGACCTCGAATTTTGCATCCATTTCCTTCCTCCCTTGTCACCCATTCCCTCTGGGGAGATAAGTAATTCAGTATATAATGTACATTTCTAGCTATGCAAAACATTATCATAGTAGATATATTGTACAAGGCTGCTTATAATTCCCTCCCACTCATCCCACCCCCCACCTAGTCCATTCCCTACATGATCCTATCCCTCTTCTATAGTGGGTACTTCCAACCTCCCTTCCCCCCAAGGATGCCCTCCCATCCATCATCCCTCCTCTCATCCCCTACCCCCTATTCTGCTGCAGTTTGAGTTATCCCACTTAGTATGTATGCAATTCTCTCCTTGAACCAAATTCAATGAGAATGTGGTTTTGCCTTTATGCCTTCCTATTCTCCCCCTCCCTTGCAACCACTTCCCCTTGCTTCTTCTACATGAGATAGTTTGCCCTACCCTGTCTTTCCCCATCTCCTCTTGGCACTTTCCTCTCTCACCTCATAATTTCATCCCTTGAGTATCCTCCCTTCCCAACAATTTCAACCTATGCCCTCTATCCATAAATAAGTGTAACCATTTACACACACATTCACATATGTGTTCATATGACCACACACCCTTCTTCCATTATTTTCATAGTGAGAAAGATTTCATCAGTTATAGTTATTACTTTTCCTTAGAGGAATGTAAATAGTTCAACTTTGATAAGTTCCTTTTGATTTCTTTTCCCTGATTACCTTCTCAGGCATCTCTTCCTTCTTGTGTCTGGATATCAAATTTTCTATTCAATTCTGGTTTTTTCCTCAAGAATGCTTGAAAATCCTCTATTCCACTGAATGACCATATTTTCCCCTAAAACAAAATACTCAGTTTTGCTGGGTAGGTGACCCTTGGGTTCATTCCCAGCTCTTTTGCCCTCGGGAATATCATATTCCATTCCCTTCAATCCCTAAGTGTAGAAGCTGCCAGGTCCTGGGCTATTCTGATTGTGTTTCCACAATATTGAAATTATTTCTTCCTGGTTGCTTGTAGTATTTTCTCCTTGATCTGGGGATTCTGGAACCTGGCTATAATATTCCTGGGAGTTTTCTTTTTGGGGTCTTTTTCAGGAGGTGATCTGTGGATTCTTTCAACCTCTATTTTGTCCTCTGGATCTAAACCATCAGGGCAATTTTCCTTGAGAATGTCTTGAAGGGTGATTTCTAGGTTCTTTCTTTGATCATGGCTTTCAGGTAGTCCAATAATTTTTAAATTGTCTCTCCTGGATCTATTTTCAGGTCAGAGGTTTTTCCCATGAGATATTTCACATTGCCTTCTAATCTTTCATTTGTTCGGATCTGCTTAACAGCATCTTGATTTCTCATAAAGTCATTAGCTTCCATTTGCTCCAGTCTAACTCTGAAGGAATGAATCTCCTCAGTGAACTTTTGAGATTCTTTTTCCATCTGGCAAATTTGGCTTTTTAAGGCATTCTTCTCCTCATCGCCCTTTTGGGCCTCCTTTGCCATTTGAGTTAGTCTATTTTTAAGGTGTTATTTTCCTCAGTCATACTGTTGACTCTTAATTCATACTTTTCCTGCATCCTTGTCATTTCTCTTTCCAATTTTTCCTCCACTTCTCTTATTTGATTTTTAAAATCCTTCTTAAGGTCCTCTATGGCCTGCAACCCGCTCATGTTTTCCCCTGGGGCTTTTGGAGCAGGACTTCTGAACTCACTTTCCTTTTCCCGCTCTATGCCCCCAAAATAGGAGTCTAGGGTTGCATATTTCTGTTTCCTTTGCCTTAGCGTGTTGCCACTTAATTACTTGACTTTTGGGGTTGTTGCCACACTATGGCTTTTGCTGCCAGATAGGGGAATTTTCATCCTGAACATGTGGGAGGGCAACTTCTGTTT
The DNA here is from genome assembly GCA_011680675.1 of Gymnobelideus leadbeateri. Lineage (NCBI taxonomy): Eukaryota > Metazoa > Chordata > Mammalia > Diprotodontia > Petauridae > Gymnobelideus > Gymnobelideus leadbeateri. The sequence goes on along the minus strand of WOXC01004890.1, from coordinate 30,089 downwards.
CTGGCCAGCTGTAAACCCACCCACGACTTCCACCCCAGACCACAATCCAGATCCAGGGAGGTTATAGCAAGAGCGATTACCCCCCCAAGACTGATCGCTGTATCTCCCTACAGTTCACGCGCCAGGATCTGGAGCTGCCTCTGAAAACTACAAAATGGCGTGTCTCCTCAGTGGCTCTAGCCCTCAGGGGAGGAAGCCGACGCATTCTGCAAATACTTGTCCCAAAGTCCATAGGGCACTAACCTCTCACTTTGTCCTAGGCATGTCTATGTTGATACATCTGGAGTCACCACAGTTGCTGGTGTTCTGGGGTCTCTCCAGAAGGCTGCTGGCCCTGCTGCCCTGGGGCTAAAACTTCGGCTCACAGTGACCTGGGCTCGGCTTGGCTGGGCTCGACTCCCTGTGCTCTGCGCACTGCGAGCTGCCGACTCCCAGACTGCTGCTCGCTGGTCTTTCCTGCAGGGCTGCTGGGCTCTCCTCAGTGGGAAGTTAGCTTCTCTGTGCCATTCTGTGGGTGCTGGGGCTCCAGAAGTTGTTCAGAGTCCCCTTTTACATAGTTTGGAGGGAATCTGGGGTCAGAGTGGTTTGGATGAGCTGTTTCTACTCTGCCATCTTGGCTCCACCCCCCAAAGGCATTTTAAAATTATTTTTTCTCTAGTTCTACAAAGTGTTCTCTTTACAATTTGATTGTAATAGCCATGAATCTGTAAATAAATTTTGTAGTATTTCCATTTTTATCATATTAGAATGATTCACCCCAAAGCAATTCATATCTTTCCAATTTTCTGTCTTCCTTTCTTTCTATAAAGACAATTTTTTAGTTAAATGTATGTAACCCAAGAATATGTCTTGGTAAGTTAACTCCAAAACATGTTCGTTTTGTATTTATTTTGAATAAAATGTATGTAATAAGATAAATGTAATAATATTTTTTTCATGGATTTAGACAGTACTCTAGAAAAATGCTTATGACTTCTTTGGACGTTTTTTTTTAATCCTGTGCTGTACTGAAGCTATAAATCATTTCAAATAATGTTTTCACTGATTCTCTGGGGTTTTCTAAGCAAAGCAGTATGTATGCTATTCGCATAGAGGGATAACTATCCCTTTTCCCCTAATTTTTATACCTTAATTTTGTTCTTTTGTCTCATTTCTTTAAAAGTGCATTTGTAGAATTAAGCCAAATATTGGTGGAGAAAGGTGATATTGTGACCTCACTACAGTTTCTACTGCTTTTTCATTTCAAATAATGACAGGTCTTGGATTGAGAAATACTTTACTAAACAAGCCCTCTCTTTGCTTATGCTTTTTACGATTTTCATCCTAAATTAGTATAACATTTAATCAAAGGCTTTTTGACAATCTTTTAATCATCTAGGGATAGTTTTTACTTTTTTATGATAATTGCTTTCCAAACTTGTGGAGATTTTTTTTTCTCCCTAGAATGAATCTTACTTAACCTAGGTGAATTATATTCTGAATATGTTGTTGTAACTTCCTGTTAAGAACTTCATTCCATTCATTGCATTGATATTTATTAAAGAAATTGCTTTATGTTTTTTTTATAATTTCTATATCCACAATATATAGAGCATAAGAAGTAGATGATATGAAAAGATGTCCTTTACAATTTGTGTGGGGGAGAGAGCAGAAAAAAACCTCCTGCAGAAGGTATGATTTGAGCTATGTAGAAAGAAGTCTGGGAAAAAATGAGGTGGATGTGAGGTGTCAGTTTATTCTAAGTGTAGGAAATATCTAGAGCAAAGGTACAGGAAAGGCATGTTTGAGGAATTGTAAGTAGATCAATATAACCAGATCATAAAGTATGTATATAAAGTATATAAAGAAGATTAATGTATAAAGAGTAGAAAATTGGGAAGAGAAAAAAAAATTGAAGATCTTTAAATGGAAAGTATAGTACCAGGAAGCACAGAAACTCATTAAGTGGGGATTGACATAGTTAAACCTAAATACTTAGAAAAATCATTTTGTCAGTGGAATGGGAGTAGATAAGAATGGAGAGAGAAACTTGGAATAAGTGAAACAATTGCAGAATGCTACTGCAATTAGCTAGGCAAGAGGTAGTTTTGTTTCTGAGAGCCTGTGTATATGTGTGTGTTCTTGTTTGTATGTGATAGAGAGAGAGAGAGAGAGAGAGAGAGAGAGAGAGAGAGAGAGAGAGACTGAGAGAGATCTAAATATCTCTATGTATATTACAGAGAGAAAAGACAAAAAGATACATAGATATAGATATAGATATAGATAGATAGATAGATAGATAGATAGATAGATAGATAGATAGAGGGAGCCAAGATGGCAGAGTAGAAGCACAAACTTGGTGCAGTCTCCCCTCCAGTCACTTCCAATACATGTAAAAAAAAAATGACTCTAAACAAATGTTAGAGCTACAAAACACACAAAGAGACAAAGAGAAGCAAAGCTCACCCTGAAAGAAGCCCCAGAGTGGCCTGGACCAGTGGTGTGCCCAGCGCAGACTTCAGGAGAGAGTATCACCAGCAGCTATGGAAGTTTCCAGAATTATCAAGCCAGAAATACCAAAAAGAAAGTAAAAGGTCAATGTGGAACTTTGTGGGAACAGAGGGACAAAGAGTAAAGTCAGGCCCTTGCCCCCAGGCAGCTGTATAGCTGCCATGGCCTGGCTATCACAGCAGCTCCTGGCTTGGAGATTGCAGGGGGACCAAGTGACAATTCAGAGGGTAATTGCTCTTGCTATTACCTGCTTGGATCTGGATCACACTTTTGGGTGGTGGTCCTGGGGTCTTTGACCAGTGAGCCAAAGCTTGTGGTGTCTGTAGAGAGGGCACCGAACTATAGCTCCAGAAGCTGTGAAAACCCCAGAAATTTGGGACAAAGCTCTCTCCATTCTGGAAGCAGAGTTCTACTGTGGCAAAATACTCAAAAGTCAAGTAATTGACTGGCAAGAAGAGCAAGCCCAGGAAATGAAATCAAATCATACATTCCTTTTTTGGGCACAAAAAGAATCAAGGCATGGAGTGGGAAGAAGATAACAAAGTCAGAACTCCTGCGTCAAAAGACTCCAAGAAAAATATGAATAGGTTATAGGCCATGAACTGGAGCTCAAAAAGCATTTTGAAAATCAAGTAAGAAAATAGAGGAAAAATTGGGAAGAGAAATGAGCATGATGCAAGAAAATTATGCAAACTGAGTCAACAACCTGCTAAAGGAGACCCAAAAATATGCTGAACAAAATAAAACTTTAAAAAATAGACTAACTCGGGGTGGCTAGGTGGCGCAGTGAATAGAGCGCTGGCCCTGGAGTCAGAAGAACCTGAGTTCGGAGCCGGCCTCCGACACTTAATCCACACAAACCAAAACCTAGCCGTGTAACCTTGGGCAAGTTACTTAACCCCAATTGCCCTCAAGGTGCGGCTAGGTGGCGTAGTGAATAAGAGCGCCGGCCTCAGAGTTGGGATGACCCTAATGACTAGCTGTGTAACCTTGAGCAAGCTACTTAACCCCAATTGATAAAAAAAAAAAAATAGACTGACTCAAATGGCAAAAGAGGCTCAAAAAGCCAATGAGGAGAAGAGTGCCTTAAAAAGTCAAATTTGCCAGATGGAAAAGGAATTTCACAAACTCACTGAAGAGAATAACTTCTTCAAAATAAGACTGCAAGATTTGGAAACTTATGAGAAATCAATATACTTTAAAACAGATCCAAACAAATGAAATAATACAAGGCAATGTGGAATATCTCATTGGAAAAACCAAAGACCTGGAAAATAGATGCAGGGGTGATCATTTAAAAATTAGTGGACTACCTGAAAGTCGATTAAAAAAAGAGCCTAGACACCATCTTTCAAGAAATTATCAAGCTGTTCTGGGAGGGTGGGTAGGGCAAAAACAGAGCGGGGGAATGATTGTAACTGAAAATCTGGCGGAAATGAATGATGTAAAACAGAAGTTAATAAAGCATTTGTTTAAACAAACAAAAAAAGAAATTATCAAGCAAAATTGCCCTTATAATCTAGAACCAGAGGGCAAAATAGAAATTGAAATAATTCACCAATTGCCTCTTGAAAAAGATTCCAAAAAGAAAACTCCTAGGAAATTTATAGGCAAATTCCAGAGATCCCAGGTCAAGGAGAAAATACTGCAAGTAGATAGATAGATAAATGGATAGATGTATAGATAAGAGATATTGTGAAAGTAGAAATGACAAAATTTTGTAATGTAGTTTTGCATTGTGGAGGGAATGAGAATGAATTGCTGAAGACACTGTAGTTGTGAGTCTGGCTGACTGGGAGCATGGTGATGTTCCTGGGCGATAGAAAAGTTCAAAAAATAGGATAGTTTTGGGGACAAAAAGATCATGAGTTCTATTTTGGACATTTGCTTTAAAGCTGCCTAAAGGACATTCGATTCTAGATGGCCAAAGAGGGTTGGTGATATATGATTACATCTCAAAAGAAAGGCTAGGGCTGGATTCCTAGTTTTGGTAATCATCTGTTTACATATGGACTTTCCATCATGAATCTCTTCCTTGCCCCATGTACCCTGGGGTGTATCTTGACTTCTGTGAAACTAACCCTTCACAGGGAAAGTCAAACCAGAGGAAAGGTGGCAGTACTTGATTGGGCCACAACAGGACTAATAGGCCACATAGCTTTTCATTTGAAAAAAAAAGAATTTTAAAAGTCTTTATAATTTGTGCAACTTAAACACAAAGCAAGGATAGTTCTGGCTGCAGCTTTGCATCCATGCTGCCAGTTTGATTGAAATAAAACACACATACAACTTAATTTTATTTGTTGTTCTTAGACTGAACTCAGGATTGACTGTGTGTGTGTGTGTGTGTGTTTATATGTGTGTATAGACACATATGCACATACATATATATATATTTATACATTTAGCTAAATCTTTTTGCTGTGTTATTTCAAGAATTATTCATAATCAATGGTTTAATAATTGTTTTTTTTTCTTTTTAAGTCTATATCTTTTGATCTTAACTTACTCATTGAAATTTATATAATTTTATGACCTATAAAATGATATGTCTATTATTTCTACTTTTTAAAATATTTTCTTTTCCTGGAACAAAATTAGTGTGTGTGTGTGTGTGTGTGTGTGTGTGTGTGTGTGTGTGTGTGTGTGTGTGTGTGTAAAAGCACTGTAGAATGATGACACAGCTTAATTATTGAATATTCCTACTCAGAAATTATCAAATGTGGTCAAATCTAATTCTCCAACAATTTGTTGAACTCTCTCTATTTTTTTTCTTTAATCTATTGTATTTTTCAACCCTAAGAAAGAAATTCTAAAGTTCTACCCTTATTATGAAATTTCTTTTGTCAGTTTGCCTAGATTTTCTTTTAAGAACTTAAAAGTTATTTTTTCCAGAATTTATGTATTTATTTTTAGTTTTCAGCATTCATTTCTACAAGATTTTGAGTTACAAATTTTCTCCCCATTTCTCCTTTACCCCCACCCCAAGATGGCAAGAATACTAAATACCCCTTTTCCTGGTATGCCCTCTCTTAAACTCCTTCCATCCCCCCTTAACTTCATCTCCCTTACTTTCTTGTAGAGCAAAATGGATTTTTATACAACATTGCTGTTATATCTTATTTCCCAGTTGCACATAATAGGGATTTTTAACACTTGTTTTTAAAAGTTTGAGTGCTAGATTCTTTTTCTTCTTTCCCCCTCCCCAACCACACTGGGAAAACAACCAATTCAATATATGTTATACACATGTAGTTATACAAAACATTTCCATAGTAGTCATATTGTGAAAGACTATAATTCCCTCCTTCCTCTTCCACCCCTAATTTATTCTGTTTTCTTCTCTGACCCTGTCCCTTTTCAAAAGTGTTTGCTTTTGACTACCCACTCCCCCAATCTGCCCTCCCCTCTATCATCTGCCTCTTATCCCTTTTCCCCCTACTTTGCTGTAGGTTAAGTCACTCAATTGAGTGTGTATGTTATTCCCTCCCTAAACCAAGTCCAATGAGAGTAAGGTTGACCCATTCCCTTTCACCTTGCTGTTCTTCCCCTCCATTGTAACAGCTTTCTCTTGCCTTTTTTATGTGAGATAATTTACCCTATCTTATATCTCCTCTCAATTTCTATTTTGCCCTCTGATTCTAGAATATCAGGGCCATTTTTCTTGATAATTTCTTTAAAGATGATGTCTAGGCTCTTTTTTTGATCATAGCTTTCAGGTAGTCCACTAATTTTTAATTGTCTCTCCTGTATCTATTTCCCAAGTCTCTTGTTTTTCCAATGAGATATTTTACATTGTCCTCTATTCTTTTGTTGTTTTGAATCATCTTGATTTCTCATAAAGTCATTGGCTTCCATTTATTGCATTCTAATTCTGAAGGAATTATTTTCTCCAGTGAACTTTCAGGCTTCCTTTTCTATTTGGTCAATTCTGCTTCTTTGTTTTTGATGAGGCATTTGGGGTTAAATGACTTGCCTAGGGTCACACAGTTAGTAAGTGTCAAGTGTCTGATCAAAGGCCCTATTTAAACTCGGGTCCCCCTAACTACAGGGATGGTACTCTGTCCACTGCACCACCTAGCTGCCCCTCAGTTCTGCTTTTTAAGGAATTCTTCTCTTCAGCTTTTTCAACCTCTGTTGCCATTTGCGTTAGCCTATTTTTAAGGTGTTATTTTCTTCAGTATTTTTTGGTCTCTCCTTTAGCAAGCTGTTGACTTATTTTTCCTGATTTTTATTTTGCATCAATCTCATTTCTCTTCCCAATTTTTCCTCTAATTTTCTTACTTGACTTTCAAAAATCTTGTGCCAGTACAGCCAACCTAGGACTGCACTCTGCTTCCAGTCCAGTGTGATAGACCCTCCCTGTCAGCCTGTCAGGCTGCCTTCAATGGGACATTTGTTTTCTTTGTCATTTTGTGGCTTCTGTAGCTCTAAAATTTGTTTAGAGTCATTTTTTTTACAGGTATTGGAGGTCATTGGGGCAGGAGCTCAAGCAAGTTTCTGCTTTTACTCTGCCATCCTTGCTCCACCCCTCCTCTTGGCCCTGCCCTCATCTTGGGTCTGCTGCAAAAGTTATTTCATTTGATGCCTACATAGCAAGGGTTGAACTGGAAACTTCCAAGGAACTGAATGTGTGCTGTGGCTCCTCATGGTCTGACACTTTGAAAAATGAATTCCATGCCCAGTCACTGTGTCTTAGTGGATCCTTTTCTTGCCCCACCCCATGACTTTTCTGTTCCCATGACTGAGGTCTTCTTCAAAGAGACATCAAACCCAAGACCCACACTTTCTATGGATTGTAAGGAGCAAAAAGATGTATCGTTAGTTTCTTTCAAACGGGCCTCTTTTTTGGGCATAACCAATGCTAGCTCTCCCATGACTTTCTATGAAATAGTAGAGGATTTTGTTTTTCCTCTACAAAGTAGCTAAGGTATCTATAATAAGCACATCCCAGCAAGATCATGTTTTTGCAGAAGCAAATCCTGTGCATTATTACACAATCAATAGTATTGATTTACTAAGGACTATTTTTGTTTTCTTTTTTAAAAAATTTTACCCTAAAGCATGTGATTCACTGTTTGCATGCACTTTCATTCTGATTCTCACCCCTCCTCTAGTGCATACCTTTTATTTCTTAGATTTTTAATGGATTAACTTCCTTTCCTTTCTCCATGTCTGTGAGATAATTTGTGAGGCTTAAAAGTAAAAAGAATAGAAAAATAGGACTCTCTCCCCACCCTCACCCTGAGTTTGCACTAATTGTCTTACTAGGCTTAGCCACAAGGTAAGTACATTTCATATTTTATTCTTTTTGTTCCATCTAAACATGTTTTCATTATGATTTTTGTTGTTAAGTTTGTTTGCTGGATGGTGCTAACTACCTCACTTCTTGGATCTTATGAGGAAATACTTGATTCTTTCTTTGTTCTTTTGCATCCTCTGAACATCTTGATATAGGTTTAAGTAACTATATATAAAATTTATTTTATAAATTATTTTCCTTCTCCCTTTTCTTGCTTTTCAGAATAATATATTACATTTAATTTTTATAAGAAAGGAGTAATCCTGTACAATTCTGATTGACTGTCCTTTAAATGTGAAAGATTTGTCCTTATTCCTTGCTCCTGACAAAATAGTGAAAGATGTTTTTATGATAATTTTTAATTTGACCATGATATTTCATGATAAGTTATATTTGAAATTCTTTTTTCTCCAATGTTGTATAGATTCTCTTGATTTATATTTTGCCATATACTTAAAAGATTTCTGAACAAATTTATTGTGTAATTTAAAAAAATTATTGTATATTTTTTTTCCCATGATTTTATTTCCTGGAGGACATATGATCCTTATGTCATCTCTTTACATTGTGTTGTTCAGGACAGTTCTCTGGTTTTGTCTAGATCTCATGTATTTTTCCAACATTTTCTTTTAATTTTTTCAACTAATTTTCCTTCTATTTCTTTTTTTTTTTTTTAAGCAATTGGGGTTAAGTAACTTGCTCTAGGTTACATGGCTAGTCATTATTTATGTGTGGGTGCTCATTTTTCTGAGGCCGGATTCGATTCGATCTCGGGTCATCCCAACTCCGAGGCCAGAGCTCTTATTCACTGAGCCACCTAGCCGCCCCTTTCCTTCTATTTCTACATTTGTATACTCCAAAACTATTTATCTCTTTTTTTAAGAGACCATATTGTTTTAGAAAGAGCATCTGCTTTGCATTCTTAATCATTTACTCTCATGTTAGTTTTGTTGATTTCTTCCTTATTAGTCCTATTTTAATTTTGTTTTTGCTTTTTGGAGGAGGGAGGGCAGGGCAACTGGGGCTTAAGTGACTTGCCCAAGGTCACATGCACAGTCTGAGGTGGGGTTTGAACTCACTTCCTTCTGACTCCAGGGCTGGTGCTCTCTTCATTGCTCTACCTAACCACACGTAAAAATTATTTTTAAATTATTTTTCTTGCCCCAGGGCAGCAGGGCGGGCAGCCGGCTGGAGGAACCCCAGAACCCCAGCAGCTGTGGCAACTCCAGAATTATCAACATAGTCATGCCTAGGACAAAGTAAGAGGTAAGTGTCCTATGGACTTTGGGACCTGTATTTGCGGGAATGCATCGGCTCCCTCCCCTGGGGGGTAGCAACCACTGAGGAGACACGCCATTTTGTACTTTTCAGAGGCAGCTTCAGCTCCCAGCCTGCAATTAATTGTAGGGAGATCCAGCGATCAGCCTTGGGGGGTAATCGCTCTTGCTTTAACCTTCCTGGATCTGGATTGTGATCTAGGGTGGAAGTCGTGGGTGGGTTTACAGCTTGCAAGAAACAGAAGTTGCCCCCCACACGTTCAGGACGAAAATTCCTCTATCTGGCCTTAAAGCCATTGTGTGGTAACAAGCCCAAAAGTCAGGTAATCAAGTGGCAACATGCCAAGGCAAAGGAAACAGAAAAATGCAACCCTAGAGTCCTATTTTGGGGGCATAGAGCGGGAAAAGGACTGTGAGGTCAGAAGTCCTGCTCCAAAAGCCCCAGGGGAAAACGTGAGTGGGTTGCAGGCCATAGAGGACCTTAAGAAGGACTTTAAAAATCAAATAAGAGAAGTGGAGGAAAAATTGGAAAGAGAAATGAGAAGGATGCAGGAAAAGTATGAAATGAGGATCAACAGCCTGACTGAGGAAAACAACACCTTAAAAAACAGACTAACTCAAATGGCAAAGGAGGCCCAAAAGGGCAATGAGGAGAAGAATGCCTTAAAAGTTGAATTTGCCAGATGGAAAAAGAATCTCAAAAGGTCACTGAGGAGATTCATTCCTTCAGAGTTAGACTGGAGCAAATGGAAGCTAATGACTTCATGAGAAATCAAGATGCTGTTAAGCAGATCCAAACAAATGAAAGATTAGAAGGCAATGTGAAATATCTCATGGGAAAAAACACTGACCTGAAAATAGATCCAGGAGAGACAATTTAAAAATTATTGGACTACCTGAAAGCCATGATCAAAGAAAGAACATAGAAATCACCCTTCAAGAAATTCTCAAGGAAAACTGCCCTGATGTTTTAGATCCAGAGGGCAAAATAGAGGTTGAAAGAATCCACAGATCACCTCCTGAAAAAGATCCCAAAAAGAAAACTCCCAGGACTATTATAGCCGGGTTCCAGAATCCCCAGATCAGGGAGAAAATACTACAAGCAGCCAGGAAGAAACAATTTCAATATTGTGGAAACACAATCAGAATAGCCCAGGACCTGGTAGCTTCTACACTGAGGGATTGAAGGGCATGGAATATGATATTCCAGAGGGCAAAAGAACTGAGAATGAACCCAAGGGTCACCTACCCAGCAAGTATTTTGTTTCAGGGGAAAATATGGTCATTCAGTGGAATAGAGGACTTTCAAGCATTCTTGAAGAAAAAACCAGAATTGAATAGAAAATTTGACATCCAGACACAAGAAGCAAGAGATGCCTGAGAAGGTAATCAGGGAAAAGAAATCAAAAGAAACTTATCAAAGTTGAACTATTTACATTCCTATATGGAAAAACAATAACTGTGAGTGATGATATCTTTCTCACTATGAAAATAATGGAAGAAGGGGGTGTGGTCATGTGAATACATATGTGAATGTGTGTGTATATGGATAGAGGGCATAGGTTGAATTTGTTGGGAAGGGAGAATACCCAAGGGATGAAATTATGAGGTGAGAGAGGAAAGTAGCAAGAGGAGATGGGGAAAGACAGGGTAGGGCAAACTATCTCATGTAGAAGAAGCAAGGGGAAGTGGTTGCAAGGGACGGGGAGAATAGGAAGGGAAAAAAAAAGTCAAATCCACATTCTCATTGAATTTGGTTCAGGGAGAGAATGACATACATACTAAATGGGATATCTCAACCTGCAGCATAATAGGGGGAAGGAGGATGAGAGGAGGGATGATTGATGGGGGGGGGGGGCTCCTTGGGAGGAGGGGAGTTTGGAAGTACCCACTATAGAAGAGGGATAGGATCACGTGGGGAATGGACCAGGTGGGGGGTGGGATGAGTGGGAGGGAGTTATAAGCAGCCCTGCACAATATATCTACTATGATAATGTTTTGCATAGCTAGACATGTACAACATATACTGAATTACTTATCTCCCAAGAGGGAATGGGTGACAAGGGAGGAAGGAAATGGATCTGAAATTCGAGGCCTTAAGATTAAATGTTTCAAATATATATATAAATACTATTATTAATACTCTTTTGCTTATAATTGGGAGATAAGATGTGCAGGCATTGGGACACAAAGATTCACCTTCCTCTAATGGAAAAGTCAAAGGGGGTATGGGAGAAAGTATGGGAGAGAGCAGATTGGAGGAAGCGATATCTTGTGGGACTGCTATTCTGGGAGGTTGTGTAGGGGAATAACGGGGGGGGAAATGATTGTAACTCAAAATCTGGCGGAAATGAATGATGGAAAACAGAAGTTAATAAAGCATTTGTCTAAAAAAAATATTTTTCTTTCTGAATAATTCTCATTGTTTTTATAATTGTTTTATTCTTATTTCTGGAAGCTTTGTAGAATTTTTTTGAAAACTTACTTTCCTGAGGAGATTTTTTCTCAGTTTTCTCTTTTATGAAGCACACCTTCACTGAAATGCCTCTTTTCTTAGATTGTTCAATTCTCCTGGTCAGTGTGTCTTATTATTTGTGTCTTTATCAGACATTTCAGTGATGTGTGTACTTGTTACAATCTTTCAGCCTTTGAGAAATTATAGCATATTGAATAATATACTAGACTTGGAATCAGGAAGACTTGAATTCAGTTTCTACCTTATCCACTTGCTTGTTGGATAAATCTGAACAAATCTTTGACTTTTCGCAGTTCATCTCAGAGCTAGGTGGCAGAGTGGGTAGAGTACTAGCTGTAGAATCAAGAGGATCTGAATTCAAATATGACTTCAGGCACTTACTAACTGTGACATTGGACAAGTCACTTAACCTCCACTGCCTGGAAAGCAAACACAATAGCCACAATCAACTGTGTGTTTTAGAGATGCCAGTTGTTAAACATTTCCTAGAACACCCAAATCTTACTTTGTCCCGATAGATTGAGCTCAGTAATATCAGGGATTATGTATGAAGATTAGTAAATGAAATCATAAATGGACTGGAGGCCTGGTGACCTTAGGCTAACAACAATAATAGTGACAGCAAAAACAACTGGGAATTTAAGGTTTGAAAAATATTTTACATCCATTATATCATTTGAATCTCACTATATGCTTAGGAGGGAGCATTAGAAAGGAAAGAAGGTGAGCTGATTTCAAGCTATTGTTTTTGTGAGAATTACTTTAGGGTATTTTCTTTCCTTTCTGGCATTGATATATTTGGTATATTTAGGGATTCCCACCCCCTTATTTACATTATGAGGTAAGGGCAGAAGTTGCAAAGTAGGTTACTTCCCACTCTGTCATCTTCCCAGTATTTCTACAAACGTTTTTGAGGAACATTTAAAATGATAAATTCTGGATGAATAATACAGTGCAAAAAATGCCACTGCATTTGGGGTCAGAGAATCTGAGTTCAAATCTCAGTTCTACCAATTACTACCTGTGTGACACTTTAAAAGTCCTGTAGTCTCTTTAAGCCTCACTTGCCTCTAGGCTTTAAAATGAGATTGGGATAGATAATATCTAATAAGGAGCTTGCATCTTTCAATCCAATGATTTGTGCTACTTATTAATGATTGATCACATCTATAAAATTCTGTTTGAACCTAAAGCCCATTTCCAATATAATTCGTAATATGTGTATTATATTCAAGGTCGGATGATCATTGTTTACAATCAATGGGGTTAGCAGGGAGAAAGAGATGGAGAGAGAGAAAGAAAGGGAGGGAGAAGGAGAGGAGAAAAGTAGAGAAACAGGTAGAGATGTGGGCATGAATATTTGTATCTATATATGTATATATACACATATACGTGTATACAGACATATGTTTGTATGGATGTATATATATGTCTCTATTTGTGTATGTATGTGTGTATATATGTGCATATATGTGTATATATGTGTATGTGTATATACATATATGCTATGCATAACCCTAAGTACTAATGGGTGATTCAAAATCTCTTTTGAAGCAATGTGTAAAGTTTTCTGGCTACTTAGAGGTAGCTAATAGCCTTACAGGGAGGATTTTCAGTTGTAGGTAAACTCATTACAGTACATAATAAGTAAAAGATATGTGATCCAAGTAAATCAATAATGGCTTATAAAATTTCTAAATCCATTTAATAGTTCTATCATTTCAGCAAATGTGCTTTTTTTCCCCCTTTACGATTATCATCTTAATAGGTTCAAATAGACTCTTTTTGTAAATGCCTTCAAACCTTATCATGTGTGTATAATGGTTACTCCCTTCAACTACACTAAGACTTTCTTGCTGATATTCTTGTCTTTCAGTTTTAAAGACACAGAGATGCATATTAGAAAAAGAGCTGAGGGGCAGCTAGGTGCCACAGTTACTGGAGCACTTGTCCTGGAATTCAAATTCAGCTTCAGACACTTGACACTTACTAACTGTATGACCTTGGGCCAGTCCCTTAAACCCAATTGTTTTGTCTTTCTCCTTACCCCCATAAAAAGAAGGAAAGAAAAAAGAGTGAATGTTGGAGTCAGAAAAAGGCAGATTCAAATCCTCCCTGTGACACTATCTGATTATGAACAAGTCCTACAACTTCTGAGTGCCCAAGAAAACACTATGTTAATACAAGTCAGAGGCCAATTAATTCACCAACATACTGGACGTTAAACTGTAGAATTGAGAGGCTGCATGGGTAATGTTCTTTGTTCCATGTTTGTAGAAATGTTCTCTCCTTTACATTTCATCAATTAAATGTACAGGACAATCCACAATCACTGTGAAACTAAGTTTTCTCATGTGTTAGATGGGGATAATCAGAATTACCTTACAATATTATAAATCTCACATAAGACAATATGAATAAAGTTCTTTATAGACCTTAAAGCACTGTATCTTGGAAAACTATCCTCAGGATCATTAGTATCATCTTCATTATTTCCTCCTCTTGTTTTTAAGTCCATTGGAGCTCAGATAAGAAAAAAAAAGTCTTCAAAGAAGTCTCTATGCTTTGGTTATTCTTTAATGTGTGTGTTTGGTGAACTATTGTACCAATACCTGGATAGCATGATTGTTATTTGTCATTGAATTAAAATTTTGGGATTCAGAGTCCTCTTCTTTAGATATGTTCAATACTAATTATTATTGTTATTATAATTATAATTAAACATTTCTTTACATTTTTTTCTATCCAATGTACAAAGAAAGGATCTACAGACAAGTTACTGTCTTGCTATTACATTTTATATGTAACATTACAAAGAGCATATTTCAGGTGGAAAAAATACTGCTTTTCATATTTAATAAAAGTATTTAGATATGATCTCCTTTCCCCATATGTTCACTGAAAGCATCTTAAGGAAAATTCTAGGAGCAGACAGACTTATGAGGGTATATATCATTATTTCCTAAATAATTTTTATTTCTTCTGTTAAGTCTATTTTTAAATGTTTTGCTCCACATGAGTCAGAGATCATGAGGATTTGCTATAATGATATGGATTCATTTATATTTTTTCATTTTTTAAATTTAAGGATCATTGTTATGACTGGGTAATTGTGGACAGCAGTTTTGGCTGAAATAATTATTTGGTTCCAGTACTGACCATTTGCTGAATTCCTCTTTTCTGTGGTTTCTATAGTTCTCTTGAAACCCCTTTTCTTGTTAACAGACTTTAGGAATTATCATCATCATCATCATCATCATCATCATCATCATCATCATCATCATCATCATCATCTCTGACACTGTGCATATCTATTTGTCTCTGTCTCTGTCTCTTTGTCCAAATGATCTTTAAATATGGAGCAATTCATTTTATTATTCTTTCTTTAATAACTAGTAAATAAGTAAGCTTATTTTATTTTCCTATCGCCTGAAGTGTCTGCATATCAGATATTCTATTATTTTTTAATCTCTCATAATAACTCATATGTCTCTTTAGTTGAATGAACATATTCTTTCACAGAAGATTAAAATCAGGATTTAAGGTGCATTCTTCTAGGTTGCAGCTTGAGTTTCTCTGATTTTACGAATACACTATTCCATTCCCACAGGTGATTGTTGTTGATAGCCTTGTGTTTTTCAAATTCCTTCCTTTTGTATTTGAGGATTTTATCTTATCTACAAAATTTGTGACTAGGAGTTTAAAGACCAAGGTTTTGTAGTCACACTACAAATTCTTTCAATTGTTCTTTGTTTTCTGTATTCTGAAGTACTGGGCAATTTTTCTTGTACTATTATTCACTAGATTTCAATGTTTAGAATATTTTAATATGACATATTTCTTTGGGAGACCTGTTATTTTAAATCGCCTTTGTTTATGCTGTTTTCAAAGTTACTTGTTTTGGCTTGTATAGAATTGCCATGTTCTTTTAACATCATTTCCTTTTGCTTCCAGACTTTTCTTCAAGTTGTATTTTGGTATTCTAAATCCATTAATCTCCCATTTTAATTTCTTCAGAGAGATTATAAAATGTAGATGCATTTTTATTTTTGAGTTCATATTTGAAACAAAAACCTAGCCGTGTAACCTTAGGCAAGTTACTTAACCCCAACTGCCCTCAAAAAAAAAAAAAAGATTCTAAGTTCTGAGCTACATTCATTCTTTATTATATTATAAAATTCATTTCTCTGCTAACAAATCAGAGGTGTGTGGGATGACTTGCAGTGAAGTTTCCCCATTCTGAATATGATATATACATTCTTATTACTTCCTTATATTTTGTAATTAAGTTCAGTAATAATTCTAATAATACCATATATATATATATATATATATATATATATATATATATATATATATATATATATATATATATGTAAGTCATTGTGTATTTCAAGGTAATGTAAGAGCTATTGAGTATTACTACAATTGATTGGATTAACTATTGAGGCCAAATTAGAGGTGTTTTAGTTTGGGGAAAGGAATGGTAGTGTGAGAGGTAGCAAAGGGTTAAGTTTCTATAGAACTGCAAGGATTGCTGAAACAAGACTACTGACAAAAAGTACCAGACAGTAGCCTTGGGAAGAAGCTGGGTTCCTAGTTCCCAGAGAACTCCTAGATAATACTAAAATGAAATAATGTAGAATAAAAGGGAGTTGGCAGCAGCAGATGGATTTGACCAATCAGAAAGCAGAAAGTGGCCTTGGGACACTATGGCCCAGATAAGGACACATCTAGGTTTGACTGAAGGGAGTTCAGTATTCTGAGGTTGTTACTGAGCTTAGTTGACATCATGTATTATGTATATTATCTAACAGAATTAGAGCCTCATTAGTTAATAATTAGGTTAATGTTTAGGAGGGGTGAGTAACCCTTGCTTATTTAACCCAGCTTTACCTTCTGTACCTTGGCCTCCTCTCTCTGGGCACTGTGCCAGTGACTGGACCACCCTCTTCTCGAGAGATTCTAATATTTCTTTCTACCTTCACTTTGAGAAGTCTTTGAGTAGTCAATTTTGGATTAAGGTCTCTGTACCTCACACAGATACTAATTGTTTTTCCATGTTCTCTTTGAAACCTCTGAGGTTCATTACCAGTTATCAGAAGACTTCTTTTTGTATTATAATATTTGTTAATAAATTTCATAATCTCTCTGAGGATTCATTATCTCTCCTTAATTCTTTTTTAAAGAGTATCTATTGATTTAGTTCTTTGTGCCCTTGGGTTTTAATAAGATATTTTTTTAAATATTTTATTTCAGATATTTTATAAATATTTTGTTTATGCTATATACTTTTATATACTCCCAATATTCACTTTCTGACTTTTCCCCTTTTAATGGTGGACACACCACCAAGGCTGGATTGCAAAATTGCTTCTACTTTCTCTGGTTGTAGAGAAAGGTTTGTCTCTGGTTCCTTATCCTGAAGAAAGGCTGAAGGGAAAGGACTAACCCCAATTGTTTTTTTTCTTTATTTGAAGCAATTTTTATTTGAGCTATGTATAATGATTGCCTTTGTCCTTTTCTCAGTTTTTTTTTTTTTTGTACTATAGCTCAAACCTTTCAGTCACTATGTTTTGTTTTGTTTTTTTATTCTTCAGAGGTTGTCTCATCTTAAAAGGGATGACAACCTATTCCTGAGCCCATTCCATAACATTTCAGTGACTCTGCCAGATCTTCATAGATACCATATTGGTGTCAGGACACAGAAAGCTCTCATTATATTTCCCTCTAGCTGACATTCCACTATTTGGATGTTGATCCTCTCCCCTTACCCAAGCCATGGACAATAAATTAAGCTTTAAGGAGATTTTGTCCTTGTTGTTGTCTCTACTCTTGTCCCTTTGGTCCCACTTCACCTTTTTATAGTTTGTTAAGGGCTGTTTTCCACCTCACTTATGAGATAGAGAAAAAATGTTTTCCTAGGAAAAGTTTTGAGCATGGAGTCTACTTGTGTTATTGTTATTCTGGGAAGGATATCATTGGATTTGCTGGGAGAATTGCCAGGTAGAGTTCAACATTATCAGCCTCATTGCCTTTGGCTGTCTTCAAGTTTGACTCTGCTTTCTGGAATTTTTTTCTCTCTTTCTTACCACCCTGTAGAAACATATACCCGAATCCCTGCTGTGCTGATTGATGACTGCCTGTCTAGTCCACTGATTCATCAGGAGCCTTAGAGATGCTCCACTTCTTCCCCCAACACCACTCTCCAGCATTCTTTGGATTGCTTTTGTTTGTATTTGAATCTGTGGAGCTGAGCAAAGCCCCATGCCCATAGCCATCACGTAATAAAGGGATTATTAAAATAATGACAACAATATTAACAATAGTAAAAGATAGCATTTATATGGCAATTCCATATTTACCAAACACTTTACAGTTATTTTGCTATCTTCACAACAACCCAGGGATGCATGTGTTATTATTATAAACATTTTTATAGACAAGGAAACTGAAGCAGACGGTGGTTAACTATCCAGGTTAATATAGGTAGTATGTCTGTAGCTAGATGTGAACTCAGTTCTTCCTTACTCCAGGTCCAGTGCTCTTTCCACCATGGAAACTACTTGCTCTTCCTGTAAGTTGTTAGTTATTGTTATTGTCACTGCTGTTGTTATCTATTTTACTTATCCATTATGTATCTGTTTATTGTGTGTGTATATTCTTAATAATAATAATTTTGCAGTTCCTTTAGTAAATGAAAATTTAGTGCTGAATATATCTTTAATGGAATCAAAACACCATTCTATTAGTTCTATTACTTGAATTAAGTGATTCACATACAAGAGCTTTATAATCTTTCAAGGTGCAGATCTTGAGAGGTTAAAAGTGAATTAATACTGTTACTTTAGGGACACTTGAATGGGGAAAAAACTGACAAAAGAAAGTCAGGAAGACTAAATATGGGAAAAAATCATTCTGAAGAATATTTAAATTTAAGCAATTTTGTATGAGAATATAATATCCCCCAATTTATCTGGAGCACACATTTTCAGTAACTTCCACCCTTTGGATCATAGCTGCTAAGTAACAAATAATTGTAAAAGGCCATAGAATGCATGTATTAAAAGTCAAGTTAACCCCAACACTTTATGCTTTATCCTTTAAAATTCATTTTAAAGAAAATCTTGTTGACAGATTTCCTAGCTTGCAGAAAATTAGAGGCAACATGAAAGATGTAGATAAAGGGGAGTTAAAAGAGGATAGCATAAAAAAATATATTGAGGATTTATGATGCATGCGGAAAGAGGAATAGAATAGTTTGCTTTACTATGGTCAAACCATGTGTGGCCAACTGTGCTCAGTTCTATACAACTATCATTTTAGGAATGTTTAGGAATGTCTGGAGAATGAATTGAAGAGAATGAACAAAATAATGGATAGACTAGAGTACCTGCCAAATAAAGATCAGCTAAAAGAATTAGTGACGGCAGCTCCTGAGACTTTTCCTAGGACTGCCGCTGGCCAGCTAATAAACGCTTCCTGAATTCGAAAAAAAAAAGAATTAGTGACATAGAGTCTGGAGAAGAAAAGACTTAATGGGGACAAGTTATACATCTTCAAGGATTTGGTAATCAGGCATTTGGATGAAGATTTAGACTTGTTCACCTTGCCCTTATAAAGACTATCTAGGAGCAGTAGTTGAAAGTTGTGAAGAAGATTCCTCACCACATAAGGGATAACTTTCTTTTGACTAGAACTATAAAAAAGGAGAATGGGTACTACCTCTAAAGTTACAAAGTTTACCATCATTTGCAGTTTTTTCTTGCTGAGATTTGACGAAAACATTTTAGGGATGTGCAGAAAGTTTTTTTGACCAAGTTTAAACAAGTGTGGGCCCTTCCCAAATCTACGATTCCACAATTCTGTAATAATTATTAATAATATTAATGAGGATTATGAAAATCTTTAATGACAAATCTAGCATCTATTCAATGCTTGAAGGTTTATAAAGCACTTTCTATTACCTCTGTTTCTCCTTACAAGAACCCTGGGAGGCATATGCTATTATTACCACATGTTATAGAGGAGGAAATTGAGGCAGAATGGGTTAGGTGACTTTCCCAGGGTCATACATATAGCAAGTGCCTGAGGATCAATTTAAATTCAGGTTTTCATGATGGTAAATCCAATGATCAATCCACTGTGCCACCTAGCTGTCTCATACTAGATAGAACAGCATTGAAAGGAGACAAAAAACTAAAAAGCAAATATAGAACTATGTAAAATTACCATATAACAAAAGCAATTTTAATTGGTAGCTTATAATCATGAAGGATATATGATTTTTAGTATCTTTTATTTCAGAAAGAAATTCTTTCTAACATCAGTATTTCCCAATGAATCCTGTCTTCTGGTTATTGGACCAATGTATTTAAGCTTCAGCTTTATTATTTGACCCTTTCATGGATGCTCTGAATGAAAGAATTGAAGATATAAGTCACAGATATTTAGAACATATACTTATCCCACAAAATTGCTGAGAAGGAAGGTGGAACCAAGATGGTGGAAAAAAGGCAGTGACTAACCTGAGCTCTCCACCAAACCCCTATGAACACCTTTAAATAATGCCATAAAAATTCCCAGAGTGGCAGAATGAACAAAAGGATAGGGCAAAATAATTTTCTAGCAAAAGATAACCAAGGAGGTCAATAAGAAAGGTCTGTTGCACCAGGGTAAGAGAGGAAAACAGGCCAACATACTCCAAGACAGCATAAATTCAACTCCAGCACCTAGTAGCAGGCCTTGGGAATCACTTAATCAGTAACAGCAGCTGCTTTTTCAGGGATCTCAGGCCATAAACAGTAAAGTGGTCAAAAGCTGTCAGGAGATTCTCTTTACTAGCACAGAATCAGTACTATGTTACTTTGCCTATATTCAGATCTCTGTTACAGTCCAGGGTGGCTATCCCAGGGTGAGGAGAATGAATATGCCCCATCTTGCAGCAGTGGAACAGTGGCCCTCATCCGTTACAAGGCAGAGAAGAGCGCTTGTGGTCACTCACTTGTGGTCAGACAGAGCACATGTCAGAAGAGTAGTAACCACACCTCTTCTTGGATCATATCACCTTGAAAGAATTGAAAACTTACAGATAGGGGTCAGAGTCAAGATGGTGGAGTAGAAACAGTACTTCCTCAGTGCTCCTGAGAACTCCACTTCAAAATTATATAAAAGTGGGACTCTGAATGACCTCTGAACCTACTGAACCCACAAAATGACACAGAGAAGCTAACCTCCCTCTGAGGACAGCCTGGCAGCCTGGCAGGGAGTGGCCAGCACTGCACTCTGGGAGGCAACCCCAGGTCCACGTGAGTCAGAGTTTCTAGCCCCGGGGAGGCCAGACCAGCAGCCCGAAGGAGGGACTACAGAACACCAGCAGCTGTCGCATTTCCAGAATTATCAACACATAGATGTCTAGGACTAAATGAGAGTTCAGTGTCCTATGGACTTTGGGACCTATTAGGCATGAGAGCACATCAGCTTTTTCCCCTAAAGGAGAGAAGCTGCTGAGGAGCCTGCACAACTTTTGTCATGTTGCCAAGTTGCAGCTTTGGCTCCTGGCCTGCAAACTGTAGGGAGATCTGATGATCAGTCTGGGGGGTAATCGCTCTTGCTTTGCCCTTCTTGGATTTGGATTGTGGTCTGGGGTGGAGGATTTAGGAAGTGTGACCAGCATTTGGGACTGAAGCTCCCCTGTCTGGTGGTAGCGTCCTACTGTGGCAACAATCCCAAAAGTCAAGTAATTGAGTGGCAACATGCCTAGGCAAAGGAAACAAACAGAAAAATTAAACATTAAACTCCTATTTTGGGGGCAAAGAGGATCAAAGCATGGAAAAGGAGCAGGACTGTGAGGTCAGAATTCCCGCACCAAAAGCCCCAAATGAAAATATGAGTTGGCTACAGGCCATAGCAGACCTTAAGAAGCAGATAAGAGAAGTGGAGGAAAATTGGAAAGAGAAATGAGAAAGATGCAAGAAAAGTATGAAATGAGAGTCAACAGCCTTACTGAGGAAAATAACACCTTAAAAATAGACTAATTCAGGGGGCGGAGCCAAGATGGCGGAGGAGAAACAGCTCGTCCAAGCCTCTCTGCCCCCAGATTCTCCACAAACTATGTAAAAAAGGACTCTGAAAATCTTCTGGAGCCCCAGCACCCACAGAACGACACAGAGAAGCTAACCTCCCGCTGAGGACAGCCCAGCACCCTGCAGGAAGGACCAGCGCAGTGGTCTGGGAGCCGCAGCGGCAGAGCGCAGGAGCCGAGCCCAGCCCAGGTCCACGTGAGCCGAGGTTTTAGCCCCAGGGCGGCAGGGCCAGCAGCCAGCTGGAGGAACCCCAGAACACCAGGAACTGTGGAGACTCCAGAATTATCAACATAGACTTGCCTAGGACAAAGTAAGAGGTTAGTGTCCTATGGACTTTGGGACCTGTATTTGGGGAATGCGTCAGCTCCCTCCCCTGGGGGCTAGAAGCTGCTGAGGAGACACACCACTGTGTAGTTTTCAGAGGCATTTCCGGCTCCCAGCCTACAAATCGTGGGGAGATCCAGCGATCAGTCTTGGGGGTAATCGCTCTTGCTTTAACCTCCCTGGATCTGGATTGTGATCTAGGGTGGAAGTTGTGGGTGGGTTTACAGCTTGCCAGAAACGGAAGTTGCCCCCCACACGTTCGGGACGAAAATTCCTCTATCTGGCCTTAAAGCCATAGTGTGGCAACAAGCCCAAAAGTCAAGCAATTAAGTGGCAACATGCCAAGGCAAAGGAAACAGAAAAATGCAACCCTAGACTCCTATTTTGGGGGCATAGAGCAGGAAAAGGACTGTGAGGTCAGAAGTCCTGCTCCAAAAGCCCCAGGGGAAAACATGAGCGGGTTGCAGGCCATAGAGGACCTTAAGAAGGACTTTAAAAATCAAATAAGAGAAGTGGAGGAAAAATTGGAAAGAGAAATGAGAAGGATGCAGGAAAAGTATGAAATGAGGGTCAACAGCCTGACTGAGGAAAACAACACCTTAGAAAATAGACTAGCTCAAATGGCAAAGGAGGCCCAAAAGGGCAATGAGGAGAAGAATGCCTTAAAAAGTCGAATTTGCCAGATGGAAAAAGAATCTCAAAAGTTCACTGAGGAGTTCATTCCTTCAGAGTTAGACTGGAGCAAATGGAAGCTAATGACTTTATGAGAAATCAAGATGCTGTTAAGCAGATCCAAACAAATGAAAGAATAGAAGGCAATGTGAAATATCTCATAGGAAAAACCACTGACCTGGAAAATAGATCCAGGAGAGACAATTTAAAAATTATTGGACTACCTGAAAGCCATGATCAAGGAAAGAACCTAGAAATCACCCTTCAAGAAATTCTCAAGGAAAACTGCCCTGATGTTTTAGATCCAGAGGGCAAAATAGAGGTTGAAAGAATCCACCAATCACCTCCTGAAAAAGATCCCAAAAAGAAAACTCCCAGGAATATTATAGCCAGGTTCCAGAATCCCCAGATCAGGAGAAAATACTACAAGCAGCCAGGAAGAAACAATTTCAATATTGTGGAAACACAATCAGAATAGCCCAGGACCTGGCAGCTTCTACACTGAGGGATTGAAGGGCATGGAATATGATATTCCAGAGGGCAAAAGAACTGGGAATGAACCCAAGGGTCACCTACCCAGCAAAACTGAGTATTTTGTTTCAGGGGAAAATATGGTCATTCAGTGGAATAGAGGACTTTCAAGCATTCTTGAGGAAAAAACCAGAGTTGAATAGAAAATTTGACATCCAGACACAAGAAGTAAGAGATGCCTGAGAAGGTAATCAGGGAAAAGAAATCAAAAGGAACTTATCAAAGTTGAACTATTTACATTCCTATATGGAAAATCAATATCTGTGACTGATGATATCTTTCTCACTATGAAAATAATGGAAGAAGGGGGTGTGGTCATATGAATACATATGTGAATGTGTGTGTATATGGTTACAGTTATATATGGATAGAGGGCATAGGTTGAATTTGTTGGGAAGGGAGAATACTCAAGGGATGAAATTATGAGGTGAGAGAGGAAAGTGGCAAGAGGAGATGGGGAGAGACATGGTAGGGTAAACTATCTCATGTAGGGGAAGTGGTTGCAAAGGAGGGGGAGAATAAGGAAGGCTAAAAAGGCAAAACCACATTCACATTGAATTTGGTTCAGGGAGAAAATGACATACATACTAAATGGGATATCTCAACCTGCAGCAGGATAGGGGGAAGGGGGATGAGAGGAGGGATGATGGATGGGAGGGCATCCTTGGGGTGAGGGGAGGTTGGAAGTACCCACTATAGAAGAGGGACAGGATCATGTAGGGAATGGACCAGGTGGGGGGTGGGATGAGTGGGAGGGAATTATAAGCAGCCTTGCACAATATATCTACTATGATAATGTTTTGCATAGCTAGACATGTACAACATATACTGAATTACTTATATCCCAAGAAGGAATGGGTGACAAGGGAGGAAGGAAATGGATCTGAAATTCAAGGTCGTAACATTAAATGTTTCAAATATATATATAAATACTATTAAAAAAATAGACTAATTCAAATGGCAAAAGACGTTCATAAAGACAATGAGGAGAAGAATGGCTTTAAAAGCTGAATTTCCCATATAGAAAAGGAATCTCAAAAGCTCACTGAAGATCATCATTCCTTCAGAATTAGACTGGAGTAAATGGAAGCTAGTGACATTATAAGAAATCAAGATGCTATTAAGCAGATCCAAACAAATGAAAGAAGAGAAGGCAATGTGAAATATCTCATGTGAAAAACCACTGACCTGAAAAATAGATCCAGGAGAGATAATCTAAAATTATTGGACTACCTGAAAGCCATGATCAAAGAAAGAATCTAGAAATCATCCTTCAAGAAATTCTCAAGGAAAATGAGAGATGTTTTAGAACCAGAGTGCAAAATAAAGGTTGAAAAAATCCACGATCACTTCCTGAAAAAGATCCCCAAAAGAAAACTCCTAGGAATATTGTAGCCAGGTTCCAGAATTCCCAGATCAAGAAGAGAATATTACAAGTATCCAGGAAGAAACAATTTCAATATTGTGGAAACACAATCAGGATAGAGCAGGATCTGGCAGCTTCTACACTGAGGGATCAAATGGCATGGAATATGATATTGTGGAGGGCAAAGAAGCGGGGATTAAAACCAAGAATCACCTACGCAGCAAACTGATTATCATGTTTCAGGGAAAAAATATGGTCATTCAGTGGAATAGAGGACTTTCAAGCATTCTTGAGGAAAAAACCATAGTTGAATAGAAAATTTGACATTCAGATACAAGAAGCAAGAGATGCTTGGGAAGGCAAACAGGGAAAATAAATGATAAGAAACCTATCAAAGTTGAAATATTTATATTAATACATGGAAAAACAATAACTGTAACTGATGAAGACTTTCTCAGTATGAAAATGGCTGAAGAAGGATATATAGGCATATGAATATATATGGGAATGTGTATATATATTTACAGGTATGCATAGAGGACACAGGTCAAATTTAATGGGAAGGGATGATACTTAAGGGGTGAAGTTGAGAGGTGAGAGGAACATAATGAGAGGAGAAGGGGAGAGCCAGAATGGGGTAAACTATCTCATGTAGAAGAGGCAAGGGAAAGTGGTTGCAGGGGAGGGGAAGAACAGGAAGGCAAAAAGGCAAAACCTTATTGAATTTTTCTCAGGGAAAGAATGACATACATACTAACTGGGATATCTAACCCTACAGGAGAGTGGGTGGGAGGGACATGGTGGGGTAAACAATGGAAGGGAGGCCAGGCTGGCGGGGTGGGAATTTGGAAGCATCCACTTTTTTTTTTTTCTTTTCAAGAAATGCTTTATTAACTTCTGGTTGAAATCATTCATTTCCACCAGATTTTGAGTTTCATTTTTTCCCCCATTTTCCCCTACACATCATCCCAGAATAGCAGTCCCACAAGATATCCCCTCATCCAATTTGCTCTCTCCCATATCTTCTCCCATATCCCCTTTGACTTTGCCATTAGAGCAAGGTGAGTCTCTGTGCCCCAATGCCTGCACATCTTATCTAACAATTACATGAAAAATAGTATTAATAATAGTATTTGTATACATTTGAAACCTTTAACTTTAATACCTCGAATTTCAGATCCATTCCCTTCCTCTCTTGTCACCCATTCCCTCTGGGAAGATAAGTAATTCTGTATGTGTTGTACATGTATAGCTATGCAAAACATTACCATAGTAGATATATTATAAAAGGCTGCTTATAATTCCCTCCCACCCATCCCACCCCCCACCTGGTCCATTCCCTACTTTGATCCTCTCCCTCTTCAAAGGTGGGTACTTCCAACCTCCGCTCCCCCCAGAATGTCCTCCCCTCCATCATCTCTCCTCTCATCCCCCTTCCCCCTACTCTGCTTCGGGTTGGGATATCCCATTTAGTATGTATATCATGCTCTCCCTGAGCCATATTTAATGAGAATATGGTTTTGCCTTTTTGCCTTCCTGTTCTTCCCCTCCCCTGTAGCCACTTCCTCTTGCTTCTTCTACATGAGATAATTTAGCCTACCCTGTCTCTCCCAGTCTCCTCTTGCCACTTTCCTCATGCACTTCATAATTTCATCCCTTAAGTATTATCCCTTCCCAACAAATTCAACCTATGCTCTCTATCCATGTATAACTGTAAACATATATACACACATTCACATATGTATTTATATGTCCATATACCCTTCTTCCATTATTTTCATACTGAGAAAGATTTCATCAGTCACACTTATTGTTTTTCCATGGAGGAATGTAAATAGGTCAACTTTGATAAATTCCTTTTCATTTCTTTTCCCTGATTACCTTCTCAGGCATCTCTTGCTTCTTGTGTCTGGATGTCAATTTTCTATTCAACTCGGGGTTTTTCCTCAAGAATGTTTGAAAGTCCTCTATTCCACTGAATGACCATATTTTCCCCTGAAAAAAGATACTCAGTTTTCCTGGGTAGGTGACCCTTGGCTTCAATCCCAGCTCTTTTGCCCTCCGGAATATCATATTCCATGCCCTTCGATCCCTCAGTGTAGAAGCTGCCAGGTCTTGGGCTATTTTGATTGTGTTTCCACAATATTGTGGAAATATTGGCTGCTTGGAGTATTTTCTGGAAATATTCTCTGCTTGCAGTATTTTCTCCTTGATCTGGGCATTCTGGAACCTGGTTATAATATTCCTGGGAGTTTTTTTGGGGGGATATTTTTTCAGGAGATGATCAGTGGATTCTTTCAACCTCTATTTTGCCCTCTGGGTCTAAAACATCAAGGCGAATTTCTTTTTTTTTTTTTTTTAAGCAATTGGAGTTAAGTAATTTGCTCAAGGTTACATGGCTAGTCATTATTTACATGTGGGTGCTCATTTTCTGAGGCCAGATTCGATCTCGGGTCATCCCAACTCCTAGGTCGGCGCTCTTACTCACTGCACCACCTAGCTGCCCCAGGGCAATTTTCTTTGAGAATTTCTTTAAGGATGATTTCTACGTTGTTTCTTTGATCACAGCTTTCAGGAGTCCAATAATTTTTAAATTGTCTCTCCTAGATATATTTTCCAGGTCAGTGGTTTTTCCCATGATATATTTCACATTGCCTTCCATTCTCTCATTTGTTTGGATCTGTTTAACAGCATCTTCATTTCTCATACAGTCATTAGCTTCCATTTGCTCCAGCCTAACTCTGAAGGACTGAATCCCCTCAGTGAGCTTTTGAGATTCTTTTTCCATCTGGCAAATTCGACTTTTTAAGGCATTCTTCTCCTCGTTGCCCTTTTGGGCCTCCTTTGCCATTTTAGTTAGTCTATTTTTAAGGTGTTATTTTCCTCAGTCACACTGTTGACTCTTAATTCATACTTTTCCTGCATCCTTCTCATTTCTCTTCCACAATTTTTCCTCCACTTTTCTTATTTGATTTTTAAAGTCCTTCTTAAGGTCCTCTATTGCCTGCCACCCACTCATATTTTCCTTTGGGGCTTTTGGAGCATGATTTCTGGACTCACAATCCTCCTCCTGTTCCATGCCTCAGTCCTCTTTGCCCCCAAAATAGGAGTCTAATGTTGCATTTTTCTGTTTATTTTGTTTCTTTTGCGTAGACATATTGCCCCTTAATTACTTGACTTTTGGGCTTGTTGCCACAGTAGGACTCTGCCACCAGACAGGGGAGCTTCCACCCAAACGTGGGGTCTTCACAATTTCTGGTTCTTGCAAGCTGGATACCCATCCCACAATCCAGATCCCGGGAGGTTAAAGCAAGAGCAATTACCCCCCCAAGACTGATCGCTAGATCTCACTTTAGTTTTCAGGCCAGGAGCTGGAGTTGCCGCTGAAATTGCAAAATGGCGTGTCTCCTCAGTGGCTTCTAGCCCCTAGGGGAGGAAGCCTACATGATCCCCAAATACTGGTTCCAAAGTCCATAGGGCACTAACCTCTCACTTTGTCCTAGGCATATCTTTGTTGATAATTCTGGAATTGCCCCAGCTGCTGGTGTTTTGTGGTCCCTCCAGCTGGGTGCTGGCCTGGCCACCCTGTGGTTAAAACCTCGGCTCATGCAGACCTGGGCTCAGCTCTCCCGTGTTCTGGGCTGTCGGCTCCCAGAGAGCTGCGCTGGCCCTTCCTGCAGGGTCCTGGACTGTCCTCAGCAGGAGGTTAGCTTCTCTATGTCGTTCTGTGGGTGCTGGGGTTCCAGAAGTTGTTCAGAGTCCCCTTTTACATGGTTTGGAGGTAATCTGCGGGGACAGAACCTTGGAAGTCCTGTTTCTACTCCACCATCTTGGCTCAGCCCTCGGAAGCACCCACTTTTGAAAGGGGATAGGATCAAAGTGGGGACTGTACCACATAGAAGATGGTATAGGAGGGAGGGAAATGTAGTCATTCTTTTACAGTATATCTACTATGGTAATGTTTTGCCTATTTATACATGTACAGCATATACTGAGTTGCTTATCATCCAGCAGGAGTGGGTGGCAGGTGAGGAGGGGAATGGGTCTGGAATTCCAAGTTTTATAATCAAATGTTTTAAAAAATATATAAACACTATGATTAATACTATTTTACATATAATTGGGAGATAAGATATGCAGGCATTGGGGCACAGAGATTCACCTTGCCCTACTGGAAAAGTCAAAGGGGGTATGGGAGAAGAGATGGGAGAGAGCAGATTGGATAGGGGATATCTTGTGGGACGGCCATTCTGGGGGTGTGGGTAGGGGGGAAATGGGGAAAAATTGTAACTCAAAATCACTTACCCAGCAAAACTGAGTATAATCCTTCACGGGGGAAAAAAAAATGGGTTATTCAAGGAAATGGAGAACTTTCAAGCATTCTTGATGAAATGACCAGAACTGAATAGAACATTTGACTTTCAAATACAAGACTCAAGAGAAGCTTAAAAAGGTAAACAGGAAAGGGAAATCATAATTGCCTTAATAAGGTTAAACTGTTTAACATTTCTACATGGGTAGATGATATTTTTAATTCATAAGAGCTTTCTCATTATTAGGGAGGATAAATGATGTATATATACAGACTGAGAGCACAGATATAAATTCAATATGAAGAGATGATATCTAAAGAATTAAAGAGTAACAGGAATGTAGTTGGAGGAAGGGAAAGGGAGGGGTAGAATGGGGTAAATTAACTCATATAAATAAGACATGGAAAAGCTGATACAGTGGAGGGAGAAAAGGGGGAAGTGATGGGGACTGAGTGAATCTTTCTCTTATGATAATTGACTGAAAGAGGGAATAACATACACACCCAATTGAGTATAGAAATCTATCTTATGCTATTGGAAAATAGGAGGAAAATGGGACAAGAGAAGGGGGAAGGAGAGGTAATAGAAGTGAGGGCAGATTGGGGACAGGGTAGTCAGAAAAGAAACACAGAGACACAGGATGAAATGAGAGAACAAAAAGAATAAACAAGGAGGGGGGATCCTATGGAGATAAATAGTTAGCAGTAGCGACTGTGAAAGAAATTTGAACCAAGTTTTTTTCTGAAAAATACCTCATTTTTCAAACATATAGAAAACTGAATCAAATTTCAGAAAATAAGAACTGTTCCCCAAATGAAAAATAATAAAATTATATGAACAGTTTTCAGATGGAGTAATCAAAGCTATGTAGCTATATGGAAAAAAAGCCCCTAGCTCATTATTTATTGGAGAAAAACGCATTAAAACAATTCTGAAGTATCAACTAATACTTTTTAGATTGGCTTATTGAACAGTAAAGGAAAATGACAAATGTTGGAGGGAACATGGGGAAAATGAAGCATTATTGCACTCTTAGAAGTGTAAACTGCTTCAACCATTCTGTAGAGCATTTTTAAACCATTACAAATGACTATAAAACCCTGCATATCTTTTGAACTAGCAATGCAGCTACTGGGTCTGTATCTCAAAAGAGATTAAAAAAGAAAAAGAAAATGACCTTAGTGTACAAAAATGTTTATAGTAGCCCTTTTCTCGTGGCAAAGAATTGCAAATTGAGTGGATGCCCATCAATT